>JAAIXJ010000025.1:421352-542455 GCA_013403705.1 Heliconius hermathena | reverse complement strand
CGGACATAGCCCCCTCCGATTACCACTTGTTTCGGTCGATGGCGCACGGTTTAAGCGAGCAGCGCTTCCATTCTTTTGAAGAAGCCGAAAAATGGCTTGATTCCTGGATTGCCTCGAAAGGTGAGTCGTTTTTCCGACGGGGGATTCAATTGCTACCAGAGAGATGGGAGAAAGTGGTCTCTAAGATGGACAATACTTTGAGTAATGTCATTGTAAGCATTATATTTTAAATTATTTTTTTAAACAAAAAAAAACATTAGGACTTATTCAAGGTCCTAATATTACCTGGAAAATGGATATAAATTTAAATACACATTTCATTTTCTCGAGTGGGTTCGAAACGACAATCAGTTGTGTTTACAGTCGCACTTTGTGTACTTGCAACACGATTGGTCTCTGACCGTTTGTCCATTCTATCAATATTTAAAAAAAAATGTAATTTTTTATATAACAGTGCATATATACTTATTAATTTCCTCGCTCTGGTAACAAGCCAACGCGCGGCGTTGAGTTCGACCACTTAACACGCAATGTTTCGATATTTCGGTGGAGAGTGTGGAACGGCATGGCGTGAAGCTAAAAAAAACGAACAATGGTGGTAAAATAAAAGGATTTAAAGCCGGAATTTTAATTTGGCGTAGTACAACGCTATTAAATCAACATTTGTCTTGCAGAAGCGAGTTTTTTGAGCAATCTGTTACTTAGGTCGAAAAGATTCTTTAACGCAATAATTATTTTTTTAACAAAAAAACAAACCGACTTCAAACAATAACCGAAAAAGTATTATATAAAATAAATTTACTTTATTTTTTTTTAACAAAATCAAAGTAAGTTTTGCTTTATGTTAAGTAAATTTATTTTATACTAGTTTATGGTTTTGTTCTTTGTTAAAAAATAATTTATTTTACGATTTTAAGTGATGAGTAGATCTGAAAAGGCCGACCGACTTTCTCGACCGAGTACGTAGTGGTTGTACTATTACATAGTAGTTTCAATCTTACTCTGGCATATTGACAAAAACATACATACAAAATATTCGGGCGAATTGAGAATCTTTCCCTTTTTTAAAGTCGGTTGAAAATGAGAACATCCTCTTTCTTAAATTGGTTAAAAAGAAATGCAACGATTGAGGAATCTCATTTCTGGCGAAAAATTTTAACAATGTTTCTCCTTGTTACTATTACAGTAAAAGTAGTCCAACTACTTAGCCCATCTATGGTCTTCATCATCGGTTCCACGTTATCAAATTGTGATTTCCGAAAGCAAACACACGAGTCTTCACAAAAAATACTCGAATCCTTGTAAGTGTGTGTGTTTCTCCAGGATCCCATCATCAGATCTTGACATGATCATCATGGGACCAAATGTGAGATATAAACAAAAAAAAAATATCCAAATCGGTTTAGGTGTCTTCGAATAATCACTGAACATACATAAAAAAAAATTCCGACGAATTAAGAACCTCTTTTTTTTAAAGTCGGTTAATAGGATATAGCCGGGTTAATATGAGATGTTTGGCCCTTTATCTCAAGCGGTTTTAACGATTTTGAAAAAAAATATTTTTTGAGCCTAGTGTTAAGACACTCCGTTACACACTATCCGTCGAATTTTTCGAGACATTCACACATTTTCGAAAAAATGAAAATATTAATAAATAATAATTCATTCCTTTGATTGGGGGTTGTACCCACAACCGTCGCATTACAGTCACATCCTTGTGCCCCAGCTCCACGACGTCCTTATTTACAGTACAATTCAAAATTCATTAATAAAGACTTTTTCCTAATTCTTACAAGTCCAAGATTTATTACATAGAAAACAACAGCATATTATTAATTACAAACAAACAAAAAGTTGTACAATAAAATGTTACATGTTACATACAAAAACGAAATAATTGTTTTAAAAAAAAGCCATTTTTAATGGAGGAAAGAAAAAAATCATGTTAGCAATGTTTTTTTCAGAAAAATCGGGATCTTGTACGCCGACGTGCGATCTTACAAAAAAAAAACAAAAAATCTATATTATTTATGATATATTTTTTGACCACCATGGCTCACTATACGTTCTTATCAACATTATAAATAAGTTGTAAGATACATAGATGAGAACGTGTAGTTTAGTAGTCAGAGTACGCGGACAGTCGCCAAGTTCAAATTTTTATAAAATATTTTAAATTATTATTCCAGTATGGAATAACAATTTAAAATGTTGATTAATATATATCATCCTAATTTGCATTAAAATCTGCGACCATGTCGTACCTTCCCAGTGATAAGTGATCTTTATATATTTTCAAAGAAATGTTAAAGTTAGTTATAATTACATACGTACATTAATTAACATTTAATTTTAAATGACGATAGTAATAAAACAAATATATGAAACAAAAGAAAAAAGTTGTACCCGTCGTGGAGCAGTGGAACAGCTTTTGACTATAAACGTAACGCCCATGACTTCGTTGCTCACTCGAGGGAATTAAATATTTTAATTTTTAGATATTTTGTTACTATCGTATAATTATTATAAATCTCTTTTATATTGTCTAGAACTTTTAGCCATACATTTATACAAAAAATACGAATTTGTAATATATTTAGTTAGCAGATCGCAGTTTGGCATCCTCTGGTGTAGGGCACAAGAGTGGCATCGATGGATCACTTCCAACGCATATTGAATACTAACGTCCATTCATACTTTGCATCTATGTATCTAAACTCGCGCCGCCGCTGGGTTTTACCCCTTTGTAGTTTGTAATACAATGCTTCTTGTGTGTTTCTTTTTTATTATTATTATACTATATATACTTATGATCTCTACTTATTTACGTTAAGATTTTCGATCTTAACTCAGGGAAAGGACTATATTATTATAAATTATTCTTGTTTGCCCTCTCTGATATACAAAGCGCGGCGTTGAGTTCCACCAGTTAACAGAGAATATCTCGAAAATTGGGCGGAAATGGAGAACGGAGTATGAAGCTACTTTTTTTCTATTAGCGTCATCTGACCATGTGAATCTAGTTGAATAAGAAAGCAAAACGAGAAAAAATAAAACATATGAATCATTTTATAAAAACTAGACTCCGTCGTAGCGCAGGGGAATGAACATAAACTTGACAGTTTTAAGCTCCATTCCTACTCGGGGGAATGAAATATTTAATATTTTCTGCTTCACGCTGTATGCACGCACATTGCAGGATAGGCAGAGGTAACCTGGGAACCTGGGGTTAAGACACTCCGTTCCCGTTAAGACGGGAAAAGTGAAAAAGATTAAATCTCATCGAACTCACAACCATCCTGTAAGCAGTCAGACTATGAATGTCGGGTATGTACCTGACATTGACAGTTTGACTGATACTATCTATGTATGTAACTTCGTTATTTATTAAAAATTAAAGCTGTAACTTTTTGTTTGTTTGAGCGCGCTAATCTCATGAACTACTGGATTAAATTTAAAAAAATATTTTTGTATTGGATAGTCCACTTATCGAGGAGGGTTATAGGCCACTGTACTTGTGGGCATACATATATATACATATGTGGGTGTGTGTGTGTATATATATATATATATATATATATATATATATATAAAAATATCACAAAATGTAGGTCCGCAAAATTTTTTGTTAATGGTAATTTATTTTTGTTAATACAAAAGATGAATTAAATTAGGAATTTAATAAAATAAGAGTACCACAGGCATTATTTTTTGCAGATTTTTATATAACTCAAAAGGTAATCACTCGTATGTAATTAAAATGTCTGCCTTTAATTCATACAAATATATTTTTGTTTTTTAGGATTCCGTACCTCAGAAAGTAAAATCGGAGCCCTTATTGGATCACTTTGTTGCCCGTCTGTCAGTCTATCAAGTCAGTCTATCTCAATATCATATAAAGGTATCAAGCTGAAATAAATATCAAATAATAATTCAGCTGATTATTCCTAAAGCACAGAATAAAATAAAGCTTCTAAGGCAACGCTACTACTAGCGCTTATGCATCTTTCCTAAACTTCATCATCTTTCATCATCTTGTTTACTTACTGTTATGAAAATTGGCACCAAATAAGAACTTACAATACAAATAAAGAAAAAAATGTGAAAAGTAAAAATTTATCGACAATTTCATTGACAAATTTATATTTATATTACATTTTATGAGGCCAGTCTTGACGCAGGGGCACAAAGTGTGACTGTAAACGCGACTGGTTGCGGGTTCGATCCCCACTCGAGGAAATTAAATATTTATTTAAATTTATATTTCTGTTTCTTCGCTTTGGTGTCGAGGCAAAAGGCGGCGTTAAGTTCCGCCACTCAACACGCAGTGCCTCCAGAGTTCGGCGGAAAGTGTGGAATATAAATATAAACAAAATACGTTAACACGTATTTTGTTTATAAAAATAAATGCACCTAACATTAAGTAAACTTTATGTTAGGTGCATTTATTTTTACCTTAAAAAGTAAAAATAAACACAGTAAACTAAAGTTTAGTAGTTGTTTGAAGTCCGTTTTTTTTTTGTTAAAAATTATTTTATTAAAAAGAATAAACAAAGTAAATATTAAAATTATGATTTGTTATTTAGTCGAGTTCACTCCAACAAGACCGTACATTGGGGAAAAATTATGATAAAAACTGATGAAAACATTAGTATGACCGCGGGTGATGACCTTTAGGGGTAAACGCTTATCTCTTCATTGTTGATAGACTTGTATCAGATTATATAAAAGGCAAAAGGCTTACAAGCAAATACATTAAAAAGTTTTAACAAAATAGTTTTCATCAATCGTGTCGCAGAGGCACTAGCATGTGACTGCGAACGCGATGGTTATGGGTCCTATTCCCGCACGGAGAGATGAACTATTTAATATTTTTATTTCCTCGTTCTGATAACAAGGGAAATTGCGGCGTTGAATACGCCACTCAATGCGCAATACCTAGAGATTTCGATGCGGTGCGTGTGGAACGGAGTTTCTTAACACTAGGTTCCCCCTGCCTTCCCTGGCTTCCTTTCCTTCGGCTATATACGAGATTTAGCTGAAAAAAATAATTACCAAAATGGGCGAATTATCATCATTAAACACACTTAGGACTGTTTTTAGATTAAATCTACTCTAATGACTTCGGGACTGATTTCTTTAAAAAATGCAATTTTTACGAATGCCAGATTTCTTTCCCAAAGATTTTGCTAGAACCAAATTTCATATCATTGTAGAGTCTGTAGAGAGATCTGTCTTCGTTTTTACGGAAACAAAGCTATTTGCTGAACTATCCTAAACTATATTATACCTAAACACAAGTTTTTTCTGTTTGAAAAGAGTGAAAAAATATTACATCAAACCTAAATGCCCTAAAAGTTAAATGCCCTAACACTTTGTACATAGAGTTGAAATTAATAAATAAGATAATATGACGATGTCATCGTTGATTTAACTTAAAAATAATCAACTCAGTCGATTGTTGGCAATTGACTGAGTTGATTATTTTTTAGTTTGTATAAATGAAATAAAGATATCTTGATGGTTCCTCGATCCCCACTCGAGGAGATGAAATATTTATTTAATTTTGTATGTCCATTTCTTCGCTCTGGTGTCGAGGCAAAGCGTGGTGTTGAGTTTTGCCATTCAACACGCGGAAAGTGGAGAACTGAGTGTCTTAACACTAGGTTCCCTCTGCCTACCCTGCTGTGGGCGGGATACAGCGTGAAGCTGAAAAAATAATAGAAAAATAATGTTTATCGTATGTATTATCGTGTAAATACAGAAATCTGCTGTCATTTCCTTAAGAATATGCCTCTTTCAAATTGAAACAAAATTATTTGTAACAATAACCTACGAACTGACAATTGTATAGGTAAATTCGGCAAAAACTCAACAGGCTATATGTTGAAAATTAGAAAATCTTATCACTTGGTTCTCTCTGCATGAAATTAAAGAAATTATAAATTATACAAACATTACGGTACATTAAAATATATAATAAGGAGTAATGTGATATTAATGTAAATGGATTGCAATAATCAATATATATTATAATTAATTAGCTATCCATCATTTATCCCTCGCTAGCATTGCCCTGTCAGATTCTTATCATAATATGACTGTGTCATATTTCCTGGATGCTTTATTCTAAAAAATATTTAATTTACTAGTTGTAGCTCGCGACTATGCTTGCGTGAACTATAAAACGCAAAATCTCGTTTATTACCGTTTCCGGATGAGTTGAAGGAAATCTTTTTCTAGTTTACTTCCCGAAATTTCTAAATACCAAAATTTCGACGTTTACGCGGCGTATTTATGACAATATGCGTTGCCAATAATTATATTAGCATAGCTAGCATCTGCGTAGCATCACGACGATTCTACTTATTTATTATATATTAAATTTGGTATACATACTCCTTAAAACAATGGCTAAAATTGATTGCACAATTGTGCGCTTAGTTATTTAATACACGTATATGGCATGTTTATAAATGTATTAAATAATATTTATTATTATTGTGCAATATCCCCTATAATGCAATAAAAAAAATAATATGCATGGTAATTACACCTAATTAGCAGTAGCAAGTTAATTATGAATAATAAAATTAGCATATTATTAATATCATATTGATCCAGAATCCTTTTGGTATGGACGGCCGGAAGGTCCCAACCTGTGTCTGATATATATTTGAGTAGCAAACGAAATAAATATGATGCACTGAACGACTCCTATCTCCAATTATATAATAAATATAAAATAATAATTCGAAATCTATAATGGCACAATCTTTTAAGATCATTTTTTTTATAAAGGCAAAATACTTACACACACATTGTAGATCAAAGCGAGCTTTGCCCAAAATTATAATATTGTTTAACGTCGCGGACCCTGCCTCGATGAGCATATGCGAGCTGTTATTACGACAACCTAGTATGTTGACTGATGCTGTTTCCCGGTGCGCTCGCGGTACGTAAGCAATACTTGTATGGCGTTGGTCGTTGACATAGTATATATTATTGTTGGTGTATGATTAAAAGGCTTGTGATGCTATTTTATGTCCCAACTCGCCACCCAGCAACCCATGATGGACTCTACCGGGGGACCCTGCAAACTTCTGCCGACGTGTCCCCGTGACTTCAGCCCAAAATAATCCAGAAGACCGACGTAATGATCCATTCAACTCCCGTGGTGCTATATTGGTTACCCCCTCAGCCGGACTTCAACCCAATGACTGTCCGACACAAATCTTCAAAAGTTTGGTGACTGCAAATTCTACTCGGCTTCCCACAAGCGGGTCTCACTGGTTAGAATTTCAAGAGGATGAATTTCATTTGAAGAGTCAATATACCCCCAAATCCATTCATTTTCGGGTCATGATCGAACGCAAAATTAAATAAAAGCTGATGAAATAATGGAAAATGGAAAGTTTTACAAAGGCAAATGCAAAATTAAAAAAAAAGGATAATTTATTAGTCAATATGCGAAATTAACAGATTAGTCGACATCATTATAGTAAATCATTATTTCTAACCTGGTATGAATTACATAAGAACGTGGACAAAATAATGCATATCGCGCCAAAAGGCGGAAATCTTACGTGACAAGAATTCGTCACTCATGCAAATCCCCGAATTTGAACGGGTTGAAAAATTTCGTGCGCACTCTACCTGTATCTAATAATGATCGATACATCATTACGGTAACTGACCGACTACGCCAACCACCACTTCGTAAACAAAATCAACAAACTCAAAAATACAACATCAGCAGGACGACAGTTTTCTTGTACTGAACGTATTGTACGAAAATAATGCGCAAATTTAGCAGCCGTCAACAGCAAAACACCGCATCAAGTTACGAGCTCCGGTTGAACAAATTAAACGGGTGGATCAATTTGGTTTATAGTCATAATATTTTATAATATAATATATATTAAACTTATGTATTCGATTTATCTATGGTCTTCGTAAATTTGATCATGTCTCAGACCATCGTCGTCAGCTTGGATGGTTTCCTATCAGACATCGGCGTAACATCCGGATGCTTATCCTCCTCTATTCAATCCTTTATAATCCTCTCTCTCCCGCTTATTTAAGAGATCGTTTTGCTTCCTTGGTTCCGATTCTATCTCTTAAGTCCAGGAACTTAGGTCCAGGAGCGATAATCTTCTTAAACTACCTACTTGTCATACCCAATTCTATTCCAATTCCTTTACTGTGAAATCTGCGATTCTTTGGAATGAACTTCCTTCTGAAATACGACATTCTAAATCTCTTAATATTTTTAAAAATCGTCTAAAAGAGTATCTTCTCAACTTATAACTGTAGTTTATCTTTAGTCGTTTATGTATGTATATATGTATATTATGTATATTATTATATGTAAATTAATATATTATATATAAGTATATAGGATTATANATTAGGAGAATATTTGCTTCTCGATATAATTCAGCAGTTGAAAATAGTGAAGGTTTATGTAGCATAACTTTGAGAATATATCTCTGTGTTCGCTCTAAACGCAGCATTTTAGTTTTACCTATACCACCCCAGGCGATAATGCAGTACGATAAAATTGATTGTACAAGAGCAAAAATAATAAAAACTCCTTAAAGAAGAAGAATCTAAAATAGATCTCAATGTCTTAAATATGTAAATTATTTTCTTGATCCACTTACACATTACGTCAATGTGTTTCTTCCAGGTAAGAGTTTCATCAAACCACACTCCCAGGTACTTTATATAAAACTTGCATTTATCCCATCATGACCTATGCTTGTGTCGTGTTCGCACACACCAAGATAGACCTCCTTCAGAGGATCCAAAACAAATTCCTCCGCATGGCATCCGGATACCTATAGTACATATGCAACGTGGATCTACACAAAGGTTTTGAATTAGAATCGCTCAAGGAATTCTACAAACGCCTAGCCAAGCGTTACTCAAACGTGCAGACTCCCACTCTAACCCACTCATTGTTGAAGCGTGTAAGTACGCTTCCCATCCACAACCGCTTCTTTGACGCGCTCGAAGCGTCCTTCTAGATAGCGATGATGCAATTACAGTCGCAAACGCCCAGTATATAGGCAGGATTCATTGCTCTGTCTTACGACACACTCTTCGCTGTTGGGGCCCAACGATCAAAATCTCGCTGATTAGTGTAAGCAGGGCATTCCCCTGCGATCGCTAGCCTTTCACGAGCGTTCATCAAAGCTCGTACTTATTTTTCAGGGGCGAGCTTCGCCCCCCAACGCCCGGTGCCACTGTAAAGATCATCCCAGGTCAACAGCAAATTAGACTTTTCGAAAACAAAGTCGAAAATTGGAAGAACCTAAATTAGTTTCACGCTGTATCCCGCACACAGCAGGGTAAGCAGAGGGAACCTAGTGTTAAAACACTCCGTTCCCCACTTTCCGCCAAGTTCTGGAAGCATTGCGTGTTGAATGGCGGAACTCAACGCCATGCTTTGCCTCGACACCAGAGCGAAGAAATGAAAATATAAATGTAAATAAATACTTCATCTCCTCGAGTGGGGATCGAACCCACAACCAGTCGGTTTTACAGTCACACTTTGTGCCCCTGCGCCACGACTGGCCTCAAGCCCCAGTCTGCTATGTGCGGAACGCAGCGTTAAGCTGCTTCTTATTTAAACATACGTATATTGAATTCTACGGAATTCGCTAAATTCGATATTATCTGAACGATATTACGTAAGGTGTAAAGTAACTTTTCGCCAAATAACTCTTTTGTCGTATAATCATGTACTGACCTCAAGTTAAGGTCGTCAGTTTGATTCGTGTGTGATGCAAATATTTGCATATGTACTTCTATGCTAATATTATAAAGTTAAAGAGTTTGTTTGGTTGCACGCGCCCATCTCAGGAACTACAGATTCAAATTGAATTTATTTTTTGTGTTATTAGGTATATTTTCTTGAATGAAGACGGGAAACCGAGTCCGGAGTGTCTGACACTAGGGTCTCTCTGCTCTGCCTACACTCCTATATCGGGGATAAATTAATAACTTTAGAAAAGAATAAAAAATACTACAGTTATTATTATCATTCATTTATTATCTCTATTACAACAAAATAAGATTTACACCTAACATACAATTATATTTTAAAAAAAATTCTTCCACATCAACTTTTATAAAGAAACACATCACCTACACATTTACTAGACCTCATTTAAAATTTCACAACATATGGACAAACAGACATTCTATTTTTAATATATAATATAATAAAAAACAGCATAGACATTTAATATGTCGTTTTCACACTTGCCGAGGCTTGTCAAGCGTCCACTAATGTACCCTTTAGTGATAGCTTGCGAAATCTGTCGCTGATCGGACCAGTATCGGTTTTCGAACACAGTAAATAAATATAAGAGAATTACACCACCTACTGCTTTATTTTAATATAAGCCAAATAATAAAATATAAATATTGATACTGATAGATAGTAAATGAGCTACAACTTAGCTTTACGCTTTATCCCTAGCGGGGTAGTCAGAAAGAACGGAGCGCCAAACGCTACGGTCTCTACATACCTCTTTCACCTCGTCCACTGTCATCAACCTCTTCATACATGCCTCACGTGACCTTCCTCCAGTATAATTAATACTGAGTTTTTTTTGGAACGTCAACCGAGTATGAGCTATAATATTAGAAATATTATTTTTAGTGTAATATTTCCGTATTATTCAGAAAAAATATAGACTCAAAGCCTTTTTACGCTTGCTTTTTTTAGAATTAAAGAAGTAAGTAATATTAATTTCGTATATATAATATGTATTTATTAATTCTGTTTCGACTTTTTTTACTAATATTAAACTGACATTCATTGATTCTCTGATAAAACTTCCCGCTTCCTATGTTTTATTTAAATATGTTCTATATCTACGTCAGTCATGATTGCCGTTCAGGAACATACTAATTAGTAATTACGAACACATTCGAAATCGTAAGAGTGTAAGTGGCATTCGTGAAGGATTGGAGCTCGTGGACGCTTGCCGAGCTTCGATAAGCGTGTAAACGACATATAACATAAGACGAAGATATAACACAGATTATACATTGTTAATATTAAAACATTTATTATCTGTGGAAATACAGATTACGTCAAGATGTACATATAGTATTAAATATTTAATTTAAATGTACTTTACAACATCTGTATATTTTAAAATTACAATTTAAAAACATCCAATTATCCAAAACTATGTTAAATTTGGTGTTCTTCCGCTTACAGTGGACACGATTGTATTGTCTTTTCTAAATTAAAAAATATATAATTATGATATTAATATAATGAAAATTGATATTTAAATTTTTATATTATACTTTTGAAATTTCAATTTTAAAAACTAATAATATAGAATAACAGATGACTCTTACTATTGAATATATATACATATGTATATACAACAGTAAGAGTCTTTTGCTATTCAAGAAATTGTTATTTGGTGATACATATCACCTATTGCAATTACGTAGAATCTCTTTCCGAATAATTTAGAGACATATAGACGACATGTGTTTTTATCTTCTTTTTAAAAACGATAACCGCTTTCGATTTCTAACAATATATCTATACATTTCTATGAAAAAAAATCTATTATGTTAAAGTTTCTTAGAGAAAACAATACAGTATTGTGCTCAGTAAGAATAGAATGTAGATTATACTTAAAGGTAACATTAAGTCTAATTTATTAAATATTTATAATATTTAAAATTTTTACCAAAAGGAACGTTTAAATGGTAATAAATATCTTAAAATACATTACTAATATAATTTTATAATTTTAAACATATTTAAATATTTTATTTATACGTATGCATATAAATTTCAAATAAAAGTGTTTTTTTACAATGTGTCTTCAAAATTATATTACAATATAGATTGGCAGCACTGGGTTTCATAAACTTAGTGCTGCCATTTTTTTATTAAGAATAGAATTTTGTGTCACAAGATATAGTAATATTTATATTTTTTTTATTTTATTAAGTATGTATAATATAGGAAGCTAGTTGATATTATATATACAATTATAAATATAAATAGATAGGCCTGAATTAAGAACGCAGCTTTCTTTTATGTACCTATATTATGTTAAAAGAGTTATTTTGTAGAACATATTAAAATTATCTCGACCTTTAATTAAGAGATAGATGAAAAATAAATGAAGATAAACTGATTTTTTTACTATATTTAAAAATGAAATATATTAACTTTAATTTTGTACAATATATCTTATAGGTAACTCAATTATTCAATCAGGTAAGTACTGTCTCGATCAAGGAAATAAATTGTGTATGAACGATACAATATTTATATTTCTAAGAAAAAAAATAGTATTATGATAGCAATTTAAATAAAATTTTAATTTAAAGTCTATAAAATTACTAGAATTGTTCTCAATATTGAAGCAGTCGTTGCTCAGTGTGCTGTAGACGCCACGGTTGTGGATTCGATTTCCACTCGGGTAAATGAAATATTTAATATTTGCTTTTCTTCGCTCTGATGACAACGGCTCATGGTGTTGACTTCCGCCACTAGTGAAATATCCAAAGTTAGATATCCTAACCACGACTTTCAAAAGATTTTCATGATAAATTATTATAGATACTTATTGTGTTTTCTTTTCTATTTGAATGTCTAAAATGTAATCTGAAATATATTTTTGGTTTTGTAAATAACGAAATGAATAAAATAAATTAAAAAATATAACATTAGGGCGGTCTAAGCTGGCGAAGCCGCGGACCTAACACTAGCAAAACTAGTATCTACAAATTATAGAATAGCATAAAAAAACTAAATTCACACAAGCGTCATGTTTATTTGTAGCAAAACAAATAATAGCTCGCAAAATCATCTTAAACTAAATAAATAAAAACAACACGTCACGATTTATGACCGTCATAATGTGTTACACCTATTAGGATTAGCCATTAACAAATATTAGTTATTCTTATAGCCCAAGATCCCAGGGCCGCCAGACCTACATCATCTGAAATTTTGAGGACTATTAGTCTAATATGTAGTTAAGACTGCTATCGTATTGGTCTGGGTGTTAATAGGGGATCTTGAAATATAACGTATTTTCCCCAACTTTAAACAACCTTTAGCACGTCTGGTAGGAGTAAAGGCCCACGTACAGAGTCTGGTAATAATAAATATACATTTTTTATATTCTTGTTACCAACATATTTAAATACGAGCGTTTCTACTTTAACACCTCTGAAAGGGCCCCCTTTTCAAGTTTCTAAGTACGCATACCGTCTTAACTATATATTAGACTTACTATTTCAAAATAAAAATATTATAAGGCTTTAATAGGTGCATAATTCTGCACATGAGGTCCGAAGGGGTTAAATCAATTATTTACAAAATCACATTTATTAGTAAAATAGACTGGAGCGAGCATTCCCAAGGCGTGTTACCATTTATAAAATCATTAATTTCGTAATTTCGTAACCGTCTAAACGTCTTTTCACATTTTTTAAAATTGTCGTAGCGTCGGATTCGTGGCGCAGGGGCACAAACTGTAAAATCGACTGGTTGTGGGTTCGAGGAAAAAAAAATATTTACATTTATATTTTCATTTCTTCGCTCTGGTGTCGAGGCAAAGCGCGGCGTTGAGTTCCGCCACTCAGCATGCAATGCCTCGAGAACTCGGCGGAAAGTGGGGAACGGTGTTTAAGCTGATCCGATGTCCATAAAGCAAAAGATCTCAAAATTATACCAAAAGTGACAAATTTCATCACTTTGACGATTTTTTGATGTAATATCGTATAAATGTTTAAATTATAACATCATACATTTACATTAAAAGCATATAATAATTTTACGAGCATTTCTATTACATAATAGAGTTGAAAGAAATTATGATTTCGAAATAGATTACAATGAAACAAAAAAGAATTAGTTGGATTGAGAAAAAATAGAAAATTCAAGTAAGAAATTCAAACTATATTGAACCACAAATAGGACCAAGTAATTGTTCATTTGAAAGAAGAGTAAAATTTTCTGAATCTTTAATTACTTCCTCAGCAGACTTCACAGTACTTAGGTCTACACTTATACTACACTTACTTCACTTAAAATATCAAATCAAGAATGTGATGATAAAATGTCATCAAAAAGGGAAAAAATTACAACACGTGCACAGCTCAGCTACTGAAATTTGCAATTAAAAATATTGCAATATGCTTATTTTTTGTTGGGTAAATGTAATTAACGGTTATAATAAATGTTTTTTTTTCCTTAAAGTGAATTTTCTATAATCCATTTTTAATTCTATGTTTTTTTTCTGGTAGAGGGCCAAAATATGTATTAAATAAAAATAATAAAAAAACAGTCTAAAAGCTTATATTTTTACGCAAGTTTTGAAACCCAATAAGATCTAAAAACGACTTACCCTATTGCACATCCGTCACGACAGTCCCAATTATATTATATTTAAGTTTTTTTAGTTCGTATGCATATAAATACATGCACTTCCTTTACTTATTACTTTTTAAATATAATAAATTTAAATGAACATTTTGCATTGTTAATTTATTATAGTGTATGTATACGTATGTGTCCAGTTTTCCCGATATTTTACTTGTTCAAGATATTTTTTGTCTTTGTTTTTAAGTACTATTTCCTTGTAAATGTAGTCCAAATGTAAAGTTAAACTTAAAATTGTTTTATTACTATGCTAATTTATGATTCAAAAATGCTTATAACTTCCTACTTAGTTAATATTCACATATCTACTATATGAATAATTTTGATTTTGTAATTAAATATAAATTATAATCGTTAACATTCTTTGATACATAGCTACACGGTTATTGATAAAAAATAAACCTAGCCTAGTAAAAAGACACTCTATTGGATACTCACCGGCGAATTTAAGACATTGCGTGTTGAATAGCGGAACTCAACGCCGTGCTTTTTCTTATTACCAAATCACAAAGTTAATAGGCATCTTTATAAAAATTCTTCATTTACTGAATGACTCACGAAAGATGAAAGTTGGCATGTAGATTCCTTAGGAGAGTATAGGGGAGCGCTAGATTTGATGATTTCCCGAAATGCCTTTATAAAACAAATTAGTTTAAATTACTTACAACAACTTTTTCGACCACTATTCAAACTTAAAACTTAACTTAACTTAGCTTCACGCTTTATCCCTTGCGGGGTAGTCAGAGAGAACGGAGTGCCAAACGCTACGGTCTCTACATACCTCTTTTGCCTCGTCCACTGTCATCAACCTCTTCATACATGCCCTTCGGGGGGTCCTCATGCTTTTTACGTGACCTTCCTCCAGTATCTTTGATACTGTGTTTTCGAAGGTCAACCGAGGTCTCCCCCTACCTCTCTTACCGCTCACTTTTCCATCATAAATCTTTTTTGCCATTCTTTCATCACTCATTCGTTCGACGTGCCCAAACCAGCTGAGCACGTTCTTCTTCATTCTCACTGTGACATCCTCGCTAGTACCTGCCATTCTGTGTACCTCTTCATTGCGGATTCGATCAGCTAAGCTGACTCCGCATATCCTACGAAGAGATCGCATCTCCACAGCATTCATCTTTCTTTCATTCTTCTTCTGTAATACCCACGTTTCGCTGCCGTATAACAGAGTCGGTACCAAAACTGCATTGTGTACGGCCAAACGCGCAGCTGTGCTGACGTTTCGCCGTCTCATCAATGCAGCTAAGGCTCCGTTAACCTTGTTACCGGCAGCAATACGCCTTTCCACATCCATCTCGTATCTTCCATCTCTACTGAACATACTTCCCAAGTATACCACTTCATTCACTTGTTCTAATATCTTACCATTTACACTGATCTTGCATTCCGTCCTATCTTCATCTCTTTCAAAAATCAGAACCTTTGTATCTACTGTTCAACTACCACTATTCAACTGTTTTTAAATTATTAGTTTTGAAAAAAAAAATTGAATCTAGCACACGCTAGGGAAATTTTAGTGCGACGAGCTGTGCGATGTAACTTTAGTTCATCCATGAATCACGTCCACGCAATATCTTTAGAATTGGTAGAAAATTGAAAATGGAGTGATCGTTCACTTCGATTCTATTAGCCTATCACGCAAAAGGCGATATTAGGTGAAGTGCTAAAAAATATTCTATGACAGTTCGTTCCCTGGAAAGGAAGATACGAAACGTCAACCATTGGCGGTCAGACGCTGTGTCATTACGTCACGTTCATGCGTATGGCATGAACGTGACATAGAAGTATGTTTATAGCTTACTAGCGACCGCCGCTTGGACTACACTATTATTTATTTACTTTTTATAGCGCCAGGCTGTATCTCGCACACAGTAAAGTAGACAGAGGAAACCCAATGTTAAGACACGCGCCGAATTCTGGAGGCACTGCTTGTTGAGTGACAGAATTCAACATATTTCCAATAATAGATTTTCCCATATATCTTCCATATACGACCTACTTTCCTTAGCGAACGGTTTCAATTTTATTATCTGTATTATTACTAATCAAAATCGAACCTACACCCGCCGTCTAACATCAACTTTCACCTTTACATAACAACCACCTGTTATTTGCTCATATATTTTCATATCAGGTATTTATTTATTTTAAGCACTCGAGTACAGACAGACGTAGACAGTCGAAGTGGGTCACGACTCTTGACCCTTCGAGCCGGCTGAAGGCCAACTGGCTCCTTTAGTAACCTTTGCCTTGACTTTAAAAGTTTACTTTCTTATATAGACATATTGTAAAAACCACTTTGGTTAGTATACAAGTGACAAAGTATAATTTTGGAACTATTTTTTGATATGCTAGGTAGCTTAGTGACGTACTAAATTATCGTTTTTATCTTTAAGTCTCCAGCAAGTAGGTAGAAAAAGTTTAGAGTAAAAATCCTCCGTCCCCCTCCTCCGAAAGAGGAGCTTTCCTATTTTTAAAACATTGCGTACTAAAAGGTGGAACTCAACACCGCGCCTAGGCTTCGAGGACCAGGAAATAAAGAAAATATGTACTAAAGTTATAATAAAATCCGTAAAGGATCCGTGTCTGTACATGAAAGGTAAAAAAAATATTGGTGGCATTTAATAACATAATAGAACCAAAAACAATGATTTTTTTAAATTTTGTCTGTTCGTCGGCTTACGCCCAGTATTAATAACCTATCTCCAACGTCAATCTTAGATTGTTTCATATATCTATCCAATCTCTAGATTGGATAGATGTATGAAACGATCTAAGATTGAAGTTGGAGATAGGTTATTAATATTGGGCGTTAATCGATTTAGTTGCAGTTTTCACTATTGTATTTTGGCAACTTTCCCTTAACTTTAGTATTTGTTCTATTTCAAGCGGTTTATAAATAAAAAAATAATACGTTTTAAAGATTTTTTTTTCGACAATATTGCTATAAATATCTGTTTCATTGAATCGGCTGAAACTACTTTTCATTATAGGTATAGATTTTGTTTTTAAAATGATATTATAGAAGACGAGAGTAATAGAGATTAGTAAATTAATAATTATGTTGTTCAAATGGGCGAAACCGCGGGCGGGTCGCCAGTATTTAAATATGAACAGTTCCTCGAGCAGGAATTGAACCCACAACCATTGTACAGTCATACACTGTCAGGAGGACATGAAATCCACACAAAGCGTCTAGCCTAAATGACGTACTTAACAGCATAATCAAAATTCAAAATACTGTTTATTGCATTACGCCATTACAAGCACATTAGAATAGCTTCCACCGGCGAGGAGGACAGTAATATGAACAAATGTGTGTTGTGAAAACGGACAGCTAACTTCTTTACAATTTCTAATTAATTAAATGATAAAATATGTTAGTACCATAGCGTTTAGCTCTCCTCTCTCTCTGGCTACTCCGCTACGGATACTGAGCTAAACTAAAAGAATACACAATGTATATTCATATTGTACCCACAAATCGAACCCACAACCGTTGGCCACCACGATGGCCCTTTCCTTAATTTTTTTCCTAAATTAAGATAAAATATTAAGATAAATTAAGGAAGAAACCATCTGCTTTGCTAT
Organism: Heliconius hermathena; assembly: GCA_013403705.1. Lineage (NCBI taxonomy): Eukaryota > Metazoa > Arthropoda > Insecta > Lepidoptera > Nymphalidae > Heliconius > Heliconius hermathena. The sequence continues at coordinate 524,406 of JAAIXJ010000025.1, read as the reverse complement.
GTAAGAAAATATTTTTTTTATTGAATAAAAGGTTTACTTCGTTTTTTGTATTAGTTAATTTAAAATGAGAACATCGATTGAATGTTGTGGGATCTGTTCCTAGTCGTGGCAATAATTTTGGATTATATTTCTTTTCATTTTCTCGCTCTGGTAAACAATACGCGTCCTTCAGCTGCGCTGCTTTACTTTAAATTTATTAACTGAAAGATAACACAAGAGGGTGTCGGTGCGCAGTGGAAAAGTATCTGACTGCAAACGCGCAATATACACGTTGCATCCCGCATATATCAAGTTAGGGAGAGTTCCCCACGCACCGATCCCACAATTGTCGCGTTTACAAACAAATGCTGGGCCGCTACGCCACGACGGCCTTTAGACTGTTTTTAGAAACACTAAAAATAACATATTTAATTTCTTTAATTTCGATTTTAGTTTTTTTAATTACATATTACACTATGAAAATGATTCATAATATTATAATTCATATTCTGGCAAAACTAAAAAATCTTATATATTTTGAATCGAATTGAAAACGATCAATACAATATAACTGAGTTATAGATTGTTTAACGCCCAATATTAATAACCTATCTCCAACGTCAATCTTAGATTGTTTCATATATCTATCCAATCTCTAGATAGGATAGATATATGAAACAATCTAAGATTGACGTTGGAGATAGGTTATTAATATTGGGCGTAAGTGTATACTGCAGTAATCGAGATCGTCGCATAGAAACAATATAATAATTATAGAACATTTTTTCATAGAGTAATAAAAAAACTGATCATAAAATGCCAGCAATGCTCATTAATTAACTTTTAAGTATAATTGAACTGCGTCCTTGCACTCAAGCCGTGCGTTGTAACGTCACTTTGTGCCACTGCGCCACGACTGGCCTCAATTCGGCTTTATTAATTAACATTTTTAAATAGAAAAATATATAAAATTTCTCATAGCATGTCAATGTTCTAGCCATTGAAAGATATGTTAAAAAGAGATATAGAATATAACTTTGACATTTTTAAATGAAAATTTGAAGCTAAAATCACGTCTATCTTATAATCTACTATCTTTTTATAATAAATATTGAAATCATTCATACACATTCAAAATACGAAATTTTAATAGTGTTTTAAATATATACACATTAAAATAATTTTAAAGTATAATATCTTTAAAATATATCATAAAAATAAATGCTAACAATAGGCTTTTAAATAAAATTACAAAAACGTTTCATTTTATAACTTTTTTTCTCATTAGCTAACCACATTAAAAATTATTTTGGTACTAAACCATTTCTTTTTTTCGAAAAGAAAAACGCATTGGCTAATAATAAATAAAATATAAAAAAATGAATTAACAACAATAAAGAAATCAACTTCTTAAAAAGTTGACCTTTGCCTTAAAAAAATAAAAAAATATTAATACTACTACAAAAAAGGAAACAAAATAAAAAATAATGCATATATTGTACTATAATATATATTTCTTTCAAATTTCGCCATAAAATATTTACTAAAAATAAAATAAAAAAAATCGATATCAATATTTAGACACACATATTATGTACAGTTTATAATTAAACAATTAAACACTTAAGTTCAATTCATATTGATGCACCAAATTATAATCAAAATATTTTTAAATTTTTAGTGTTATATATAAGTATGAAACTTAGAAAAGAAAAATACTTATTTAGAAAACGTAGCGAGACTTGAACCCGCGCCTCCTGGTCGGTTTCCAGGAGGCGTGGGTTCGAGTCCCGCTACGTTCAAATTTTTATATGTTTTCTAAATAAGTATATTCAAAATGTTCACAATTTGGTTTAAAAAATATATTATAATATTACTGTTGATAAATGTTTAATAATTGTTGCCATATAAATCATTTTTTTTTACCAAATCTAGAACATTCTGGACGAAATTAGTTCAGTATAACAATATGAGTCGACATTTAAAAAATAAATAGTTCAATTTTCTATCTAACATAAATAATGTTAAGTCCACTTACTTTATGTACACATCTTTAATAAAATAAAAAAATTGTGCTCACATTTAGAAAAATACCTAAAAATTAATGCCCACTAAAAATATTTTTTAATGGCAACTTTTAAAAATATCTTGCCATATTAATTAGTAGTAGTATCTCTTATATATAAAAGTGTATTGACATACTGTATGTTAGCTAATATATATATATATATATATATATATATATATATATATATATATATATATTAGACTTACGGATTATTTTTTTATTAGTCTGTCAAAAAATATATAATATTAGATATGTTCTGTTATAATAAACAATATAAAATGAAAAAAAAATGTAAATAAAAAAATTCTCTATCCCTATATATTTTTATGAATTAATGTTCGAATGTCTAAAATATGTTTTAAATATAAAAAGAGTTATTCAATATATTCAATTATCTGTGGTTTCTTAGAAAAAACAATTTTTACACTATTTAGTAAGAACTCTTAATATTTTTTTTATAATAAATATATACAGGTATTTTACATAAAGTCTTTTTAGGAAATAGGTAAAAGCAGAGTAGAGAAAATAGTGTTCATACTAGTTTTGTTAACAAAATTACAGTTCCTTTTTAATTCAGAAGGAAAATAAAACTGTATAACGAGTTCAAAAGAATAGCTGCTTTTAATCAATCATTTTAATCTCTAAAATAATTGTTTAAGCAATTATTAAATTAAAATGTATCTATCTATGAAAATAATATAATGGACTTGTATAAAAAAAATGCTACATTTATATAAAATAGTGCAGATTTTTTGTTATAAAATATATTATATGTATAACTGATAATTTTTAAAAAATTATACTATAAATGTGCGTAAAATATTTTATTTTTTACTATTCAGCCAAGGTTTGGCATTCATTTTAATATAATTATAGGTTTAAAGTTATTTCCTATTTAACTGAAATTGCTTTACATTTTAATTTTATGATAAAGGTATGCAAACAGTTATATATTATTGTTATGGTAGTAACGAGCAGCTTCACGCTGTAACTCGCATATAGCAGGGCAGGCAGAGGGAACCTAGTGTTAAGACACTCCATTTCAACCGCAACACAAAATTTTCGAGACATTGCCAGTTGAATGGCGGAACTCAACGCAGAGCTTTTGTCTACCAGAGAATGGAAATGTAAATAGTATAAATTTGACTTTGAATCTTTCCCCTGACTGGTCATCAAACCCACAGCTCTTGCCTTTACAGGCACCTTCACCACCAAGGAGATGGTATGTACTATAAAATCTTTTGTATTCATAAAAGTTAAGAACACTTAAAATATATCAAATTGGTTGTTAGTTCGAGTCGAAGATAGTGTTAAATTATAAATTAAAAGAAAACAACAGCAGATTAAAAATGTACAATAAATAATAAACGAAAACAGAACACAGATGATATAACATAGAAATATATCTAAAATAAAGAGAGTGCTGAAAGTTTGGACAATGGAACGGTAGGAACGCTCATGTCCATCAATTAAAAACTATATAAAACAAAATAATTCATAATTTAAGCATTTATATATAATAATAATATTAGGAAGCTAAAAAATTTACAAAAGAAACATAGCGGGTAACTCAAACCCGCACTTCTTGTTCACCATTCAAGCTCTTTAACCAGTAAGCCATACATTCAAAAGCTACAATAGTTGTAAGCGCCAGTATAAGAATGTCGATGTAGCTTGATGAATAAACAAGATTGAATTTTCGCCACTTTCAAAATTTTATACATTTTCTAAAATATCTTTAGTATAGAGAAACACTTAAAAGAAACCGTTAATAATAGGTAATATTTGGAAAACACACACTTTTAAACACCCTCAATGAGCGTATGTCCGAGGCACGCCTGCTCGAAGAGACACAATACTTTGTGTACCAGTTCATATTGCTCAGAATTTTGTACCATACCACCTCTGTTTAAACGCATGTTACATACTATACCCAAAACATCAACTTTATGTTCAAATCTTAATTGTTTAATACCATTTAGAATAGCAATTAGGCAGCCAGTTCTACCGACACCTGCACTGCAATGGACTATAGTGGGTGGGGATACATTGTCTACGGAAAAGTTTAACGGAGACGATACACTGACCTCAACCGGGCACGGAACCTTCTCCTCCATTGGTGGGAAGACAAACTTCGGGCTAGGCCTGGGACTATCACTACACATACACTGTTCGTGCGTCACATCACTAGTTTCACTAAAATCGTAACTTCCCTCGCGTAGGATGTCCAAACTAAGATTAAGTAACGCGTTCACATCCCTGGGACACTTGTGATCCGCCCAATTGTGGAACCAGTAGTGGTATACCGTTACGGTGTCTTCGTAAACTCCACAGTAAAAATATCGCATTTCCAACTTTCGGATGGAATAACCAGCCTTTGTGATGATCCCAAAGTTCTTAATATGGAAGCCAGTTTGGCTGATATGGACATTTCTGAAGAAAATTTCCTCTCCTTGGTCCAAAGGCATGTATTTTTCACATTTTTGCTGACCACATTCTATGAAATTTGTTAGCATAACTATCTTTTGTACGTTGTTGGTTGCGTCGGGGTTTTGGAAACGGAACTCGGAGTTATTCTGACGGACCATTAACCAGAAGTCGTATACCGTGTTCTGGAGAGGCCCTTGCGTGGCTATGTAGCTATTTTTGGTGAACTCGTGACCCTGGAAGTATATTTAAATTGTATTACTGAAAATGATAAAGATATATTTATTAGAAAGTCTCGAAAAAATTGGAGTCATAATTATAATATACTTAGAAATTTGCAGAAATATTACTTCAGAAAAAAATATGTTCTTAATACATTAGATAGAAGATAAAATGGAACAAATTACTTTGTAATGAGTTCTTGATAACTACAACTAAAAAGAACTCATTACAAAGTCACAAAAAGTGACTTTGTAATGAGTTCTTTTTAGTTGTAGTTATCTATATATATAAAAGGACTTGTACCTGACTGACTGAGGTAAGACGCACGCACAGCCGTAACCGCTGTGCGTAGAAACGTGAAATTTGGACAGATGTTTATTTTCATATTCTGGACATCCACTAAGAAGGGATTTTGAAAAATTTTAACCCTAAAGGGATGAAATAGGGGTTGAAAGTTTGCATGGAAAAAAAATTAAATCGGCACCGATTTTTATAAAATTTGAAATTCAGACTCTTAAAAATATTTCATTGAACACGAATTTCATGGTTTTTTAGAAATCACTCCCTAAAGCTTCAAATACGTGGTTGAAAGTTTATATGGAAAAATCTTTAAATCGCCACCGATTACTATAAAAAAATAAATTCAGACTGTTAAAACTATTTTATTGAACACGTGTTTCGTGATTTTTTTAGAATTCACCCCTAAGGGTGCAAATACGCGGGCGAAGCTGCGCGTGCCCACTAGTCAAGTTATCATCTTATTAGGACTCTTTCTGTTCTTTTTGCTTCCCGCACGAAGCAGGGTAGGCAAAGGAAACCATTCATTGTTAAGACACTCCATTCCCACTTGCCGCCGAATTTTTGGAGGCATTGTGTGTTAAGTGGCGGAACTCAACGGCGTCCTTTGCCTTGTTACCAGAGCAAGGAGATGAAAATATTAATAAATAATAAATCGCTCCGGCAAGTGGGAATCGAACCCACAACCCGCGTTGACAGTCACACGCTTGTGCCATTATGCCGCAACGGCCTCAACTTTAACTTTCTTATTTTTTTTCTTTAAGAAAAAATAATAATTTAACATACCTTAATGTAATTGGCATTTATATAACCCTCGTTGTTTCCGTCTTCCAAACGCAAAATAAACCTCGAATGCTCATTGGGAAGGATTTCTTTATATCTGTTCTTATGGTGAGAACCGGACACTATCGGTTTTTCCTGATAATTCGTGGGCAATTCCCAAAATTCTCGATGAAGGTTTCGTAACAATAATTTCTGGTATTCAGAACAAGGCTGGCTTATAACTGGTTCAGGTAAAACCATATCAGTTTTACTCTTATCAGTATCTTCATTTATTCTACCATCACAACAAGGCTCGCCTTCGCTAGGACATTTAACCTCAGAGTAGCCATTTTGAAAGATTTCGTTCAAATCTTTCAATTGTTGTCGCGTCAGAACGCTAGATGCGTTTTGTAGATGCTGCATATTTGCCAAATAAATTCTAAATTCCTCGGATGTGCTTTGTGGGCTCAGAGGTTTCGTCGTAATATTTCTGACGAAACCACTTTGGCCGGTCGTATCTTCTTGACGGCCGAACGCGTATATAATCTCATTCTCCTGATCCCCGCCCACATATGTCAAATTTTGAGCATATTCTTGATCATTGTATGAAGAGGACCATAGATTATCATGAGATCCAAAACCTATCCCTTTCTCAGTCGTTCTTAATCTCGATCGATCTTTGTACGATTTAGGTATTAAATTCTCAGTGCTCAATGACTTCCTATGTTTTTCTTGATGCGGTATTTGTGTGAGATGACTTAAATTTGGATCTATTATTATTTCATCGAGCTCCAAGTCTCTGGGCTCTTGTGGTTGAATGTTTAAAGTTAAGGATGTGTTTGAACTACGTCTTTCTAAAATACCCCTTCTTGGCTCGATGTCTATACTATGATTACTGTTAAATCTGCTCAAATTGCTTGTGGATGCATCTAAATTATAGTTTGAAATGCTTAAACTTCTGTTAGTGGACAATTGAGGATTCGAAGTCGTAATGTTTAAAGTTAGAGACGTATTAGAACTTCTCCGTTCTAATAAACCTTTTTTCTGATTGAGTTTGGGATCTCTATTTAGAGAACTATTACTTGAATGTCGACTTAAATTATTTGATGATAGTATATTTAAAGTTAAGCTGTTATTCGATCCACGTCGTTGTAGTAAACAATTTTTGGAAACCTCCCCAGTAAGATTATTATTGGACGAGCATATAACCCTGGTTGTTGGTGTCACATGATCACTTGGAATAATAGAAGCGTTTGAATCTCTCCTATCTAATGACAATTTCTTTTGCGTCCTATCATTATTCAAACTAAAATTCGATATACTCGTCCTAACTGTCGTTAAGTTATGGCAGGACGCTCCGGTACTGCTTAAAGAACAGTTAGACCCCTGAAGACTATGTGTGCTTAGCATTAAACTTTGATTTGAATTTCTTCTATGCAGCTTTTTCACTACTTTTTCATCTTCTGCACTAGGTTCGAAGTCATCTGAAGGAATGCCTTCCGGTAGTGTCTTTAAATTTGTACTAGATACGCTTAGATTTTGTTTATAATTCAAAAGATTCGATCCAAGAGTTTGACCACATTCTATATGAAGCCCAGGCCGATTGTCAACAGCAGAAATATTAATCTCAGGAGCATTATCACTCATGTTTTCGTCGAAGGAACCCATAGTGCGTGATCCCATGCGAGATGTACCAGGTTGGTACAACATTAAGGTGGCATGATTTTCACGCAAAAATATCCCGCTGTCTTGTCCTTTTACGAACAATCTTCGTTGTTCAGCACTCGATTGTATTGAATTATATCCAATTTTACCACCAGATAAGTCATGTTTTGCATTCCTCTGCGCTAAAATGCGTTTTAACTGACGTTTTGGCGTGTTAGGCACTGATATAGAATTTTGTGGAACTTCTAAAGACTTCTTTTGTGGTAGTGAAAGATTAACTGTTTCTGATGAATCCAATGATGTGGCTTTTACTTTTAACGTTGGTGTTTTAACTTTCTTTTCTTCAGCATCTGTGTACAATTTTTCGAATTCTAACAATTCTTTCTCCAAGTCACTATCTCGTTTTGACAAATCGATCGTCAGATTTCTTAAATTTTTTCCTTTCCTTTTGACATGAGTTTCAGCGGTAGTAGTAGCGCCTTCTTCTGACGTTACTGTTATTTCAAATTCTTTCGGCGAAAACCTTGGCATGTCTAAAAATGACTGAGTGTCTGAACTTTGTCTTAAACTTTTCTTTTGTTTAAGATCTGGTGATTTCGGTTCGACCTCACTTTTTTCTTTTTTATCAACATCGAATTTAAAAGCGGGTCGTTCTTTTGCTGGGGATTTTGGGTAGCGATCTATACTTTCACAGGACGTGCTTACGTCTTGATTTTTATACGCTTCATTCATTTGATCTTTCATTTGTTTAGCGACTGCGATACCTAAATTTTGTTCAATAATTTTTGCATTATCCGAGTCTAGGGATATCGATTTTAATCGTTGCCTTCTCGCATGTGCTGAATTGGAAATTGTTAATTCCCGCCTTTCTTCTTTAGTTGCCAATTGAACAGCATCTACTTTGGCACAGCAATCTACTACATCTTTATCTAACGTCGGAATCTTCGTTTCAACCCCTGCTTTCTTAATATCTTCATATTTCGTAACATTTATTTCGACATTTTTTAAATTCGTATCGCAACTATTGTGTCGCCTGTATTTTTTCACCTCCTTATCGACAGGTGGAGTGAATCTTTCTCTTTCAATAGAATTTCTTCCTCCGTATCGTTTAGGTCTAGGGGAAATCCGTGAAGCATTCTCTTCCATACAAGTTTGTTCAAATGTAAAATAGTTTTCTTTATTATAGCTATGAATTTTAGGGCTAGGTCGCGCACTGACCACTCTGGGAGAACTGGGCTTATCAGATACGCCATTGGTTCTACTACGATTGTCAACCAGCCCTTTAGGAGAATGCGGAACCTCCGCATCGCGAGGAGTATCAGGGAAAAAATTTGGAGATCTGACACTGTCATAATAAACTGACTTAGGCGAAGGTTCCGTGAAAAATGAGGGTGAAGTCATTTCGGGAGGAGTGAAAAAGCGTGGGGAAGTTTCCGCTATTAATTTGGGTGAAAAATCGAATTTGGGCCCAGACAATTTTGCGGAACTGCATTCAATGACACGGGGGGAATTTTGCATTTCCAGCCTTTCTTGTTGTCCCTCGATGGGCAAGCCCTCGTTCACGCTACACATGTTGAGCCTCGTGCTAACAGAGCGGAACCTGCGCAGGTTGCCGGGGGACACGTCGTCACCCTCTCGAGGGGACGACGGCAATCGCTCGCTCATATCTTTGGGTTTTTCGCTTTCTTCGCTCAATTTTCTCAAAGATTCAGTATCGAATCCAAAAACTTCTTTATCTACCGACTTAGCGCTGCCAACAAAAGGCGACTTCTCGTCTTTTTCCAATGACGGCGATCTGGTAGCACTGTATTTCTTTGCTCTCGTCTCCCTTTGCTGGTCCAAAAGGAGATCAGATCCAACGATTTGAGCTAAAGGTCGAGGTAGGGCCGAATATTTGTATTCAAAGGGTCGTTTGTGTATCCACTGTTCGGGAAGAGGTAATTTGGGGATTCCCCGATAGTCGAGCTGTCGCGGGCCTTGCGAGCTGGAAGGTTGAGGAGTATCAGATTGTTGTGGGACAGTGTTTTGGTTGTAGTTGTTGAGGACTAGCAGGTGCGAGGGAGTCGGTGGAGGGTCCGGAGCGGGGGCGGGGGAGGCCGAGAGGGGTGCGCGCGCGCGTGGCGGAGAAGGGGGAGGCCCAGTGCGTGTCACCAGCGTCCTACCGCCATACACTACGTGCACCTGGAATTTAACGTTACATATTTATATAAACTAAAATTATTTAACTCGTTACTCTAAGAACTTACAGAACTTGTAACAGATATATTATGACAATTAATTACATTACTATAACTTTAACAAGATATCCACTTGCATTTACTTGTTCACACAACCCTTGCATGGTATATAAACAAAACTACTAGTATTAAAAAACACCGTTCTCCATTTCCGCCTATTTTAGAGATAGTGGTGAGATCCAACGCCCAATGTATATGCCTGCCTTTGTCTGTTTTTGTTTTATTTATTTTGATTATATGATTTTAAATTCAGTCATGGTGCAAACTGATAGTACCTGTGTAACAGGAGGCGAGTGCACCGGTGGCGGAGCGCGCTTGGCGCGGCGGCAGAGCGCGAGCAGCGCAAGCAGCGCGGCCGCCAGCGCGCCGCACCACCACCCCGCCTGCGCGCCCCACATACCACCACCCTCACATCTGTGGGGAGAAACATGTGGTTACAAAGATTACTAAGAAACATGGGGTAACGCCCTAATTATTAATGTAGCAGCCAAATAATATATATTGTGTCATAGATAATTTAAAAACTTGAGTGTTTAATTGACAANTAAATTTATGGTATAATTTCAATTTCAATAGTATATTTAGGTAGTTAATAATATACTCTTTAATATCAGAGAAAATATAAGCAATTTTATGATATGCCAAAATAATATTTCTTATTCGTCACAGGGTCATTTTTTCTGAAATACACAGAAATATTGTGTCATAGATAATTTAAAAACTTGAGTATTTAATTGACAAATAGTAGATTGACAAATGACAAATAGTGATACCTACACTAGCAATCCACACGCGACTTCGCCCGCTTAAAATTATTGTTATATTATAACCAAATTATACAAAATGTTTACATAAATTATAGCTTAAGTGTTATTATCACGTATATGTTACTGGAATCTGTATAATTTCGGTATTCTATACAACACCTCAGCAATGTATAATATTTTATACCTTGTCTGGGGCGTCCAGACAAGGTATGAAATATTATGATTTTATAAATCATCATTTTCACGCTGTATGTAAATAGATATTTTATTTCTTCGAGTGGGGATCGAACCCACAATCAGTCGATTTTACAGTCACACTTTGTGCCCCTGCGCCACGATTGGCCTCTCTGGATGATTTATGATTATCATTATTAGCTTCACGCTATATCCCGCACTCAGCAGGTTAGGCGGTAGGCAGAGGGAACCTAGTATTAAGACACTCCGTTCCCCACCTTCTGCCGAATTCCGGAGGAGTTGCGTGTTGAGTGGCAAAACTCAACACCGCGCTTTGCCTCGACACCAGAGCGAAGAAATGGAAATATAAATTTAAGTAAATATTTCATCTCCTAGAGTGGGGATCGAACCCACAACCAGTGGGTTTTACAGTCACACTTTGTGCCGCTGCACCACGGCTGGTCTGGGAATATTATTATCCATTACATAATTTACCTAGGTAATGAATAAAATTCCTATTGATTGGATAAATAACCTGCTATTTCACTACCACTGGCTAAAATAATAAAATCTTTCATCATCCGATCATGATCAATGATCTCAAAAATCATTTTATATTTCTTTTAGCTTCTGTATCCCGCATATGGCAAGATAGGCAAAGGGAGCTACTTTTTTTTTATGGAAAAGACAAGGCAAACGAGCGTTCGGATCACCTAATGGTAAGTGATTACCGCCGCCCACGACACCGTGCAACACCAGAGGAGCTACAGGTGCGTTGCCTGCCTTTAAGGTGGGTTGGGCATCGGAGCCCGGCATTACCTGATGCGAAACGCAGTGGCATAAAGCCACTACTTCACACCGGTTTTAAATGCTGGGGGTGGTAATGATCCGGTCGAGTCTCCCATGCGTGTTGCCATTGCTGGCGACGTGACTCTACCTACTGTTAAGACCCTGCGTTCTCCATGCGCAGCTTAATTTTCAAGACAATGTGTGCTATGAGTCGGAACCCAATACCAACAGAGGAAATGAAAATAATTACTCCCGCTGAGTGAGAATCGAACACACAACTGTTACGCTTGCACTACGACGACCTCAAATCTTTGAAAAACAAACACGATACGAATACGAGTCACCATCGATTATTGTCATGAAAAAAATGTCATCATCAAAACTTTCAAGAAGGGAGAATTCGATTTAACTATGTATAATAAATATGTAATAAGTATATAAAACGCGTGCAATACTTAGAACATGCATCATAATGATCAAGGTTGCAGATTCAATTCTTTCTATGACACATCTCTGCTAATATTATAAAGCAGAAGGTTTTGTTTAGTTGAACGCGCCAATCTCAGGAACTACTGGTTCCAATTGAAAAAATATTTTTATGTTGGATAGTCTATTTATCGAGAAAAGCTATAGGCTACATTAGGCACATCACAATAACCGTTTCCATATGACCTACTGTAACCTGTCAAAGCCACATCGGGCACTTGAGACGTGTTAAGTCATATGTTGACCATGCAGGCGAAGCCGCATGCAAGAGCTAGTTTTTTTACAACAAAACATTACTCATGCTTTGTTACTAATGCTTATTAATACAACTTGCTATTTTCAAAAACACACTTCTTATTAAAAAAACCAAGGTAGCTTAGTAATGTTCGCTCATTTAATAACCTGCAATTCCGCAAATGTTATTAAAAATAAACTTCCTGCACACTTAACAACTTTTGATTTACATCCTATAATAAATGATTTAAAAAATATAGTACTCCTTTTTTTGAGACAATCAGCGTTGGCGTTCCGCCACTCAACACGCAATGTCTCGAATTCGGGAGGAAGGCGAAGTGTCTTGACACTAGATTATCTACACATGTGAGATGATAAAGATGATTCGAATGAGTGGATTCATTTCCGGTTTATGAACACAAATTTCGACTTAAGCTTGAACCATTCAACAATCAGTTGCTGTATAAGGGCAGAAAGTAAAGAAATTTAACACTACGTTTGCTCAGCCTTGCCAATTATACGTAACCTATATGTATAAAAAACAAACTTTACAGCATACTAGTGTACTTTACAATTTTCTATTATTTATTACTAATCTGAATTACCTTCGTGTTCTAGTTTCTAGTTTCATTCTAAAGACAATATCCATACATTGAAAACTAAAGTTTCAGCCAATTTAATGAAACGGTAACTTTGTAGCAATTTTGTCGAACAAAATAGTTTATATTGACATATTTTTTTTATTTATAAACCGATTGAAATAAAACAAACACTAAATATTAAGGGAACTTTGCCAAAATACAATACACTGATAAACAGACAAAAAAAAATAAAAATCATTATTTTGGATTCTATCACATTGATAAAAGCACTTAATTATATATTTTTTCATATACCTCACATGTGCAGACAGCGATCAATAATATAGGCCAGTCGTGGCGCAGGGGCACAAAGTGTGACTGTAAAACCGACTGGTTGTGGGTTCGATCCCCACTCGAGGAGATGAAATATTTACTTAAATTTATATTTTGATTTTCTTCGTTCTGGTGTCGAGACTAAGCGCGGCGTTGAGTTCTGCCACTCAACACGCAATGCCTCCAGAATTCGGCAGAAAGTGGGGAACGGAGTGTCTTAATACTAGGTTCCCTATGTCTATCTACCCTGCTGTGTGCGGGATACAGCGTGAAGCTGATCAATAATATATATTATGTTTTGGTTTTTCTACGGTTATATCATTTTCAGTTACTCATATATAAGTATGGTGTAATATAATAATACAAGTATTAATCATTTGTGTTATTGTTATAATTTTTCTTTGAAGTAGTGCGGGGTAAACCAAAAAAAATATACCATAACAAAATCCTATGTAATTAAAACCACATCACTAGTGCCGCTATCAAAAGTTTAGTTCATTAAATTATGAGCATATAAGTTTGTAGAATTCGGCGGAAAATAGACAACGGAGTGTCTTGACACTAGGTTCCCTCTGCGTACCCTGCTGTGTGAGCGATACAGCCTGAAGCTGATTTGATTTGATTAATAATAGGTAGTTCTCTTTTTAGTGATATGCCCCATTCCTCATTTTTAAAACATTGCGTGTTGAGTTGTGTTTTGTTAAGACAAAACGCTCAACCTTGCTCTGTTAACTTGTTACCGGTTAATACTGCTATACGAGGGACACAACATAAAGGAAATAAAAAATAAGAAGTTTTTTACTTCTGGTCGGTTTCCAGGAGGCGCGGGTTCGAGTCCTGCTACGTTTAAATTATTATACGTTTTCTAAATAAGTATTTTTCTTCCCTCTTTAAAAAATGTTAAGAAGTTTTTTTTTAATAAGTATATGTATATATATTACTCCAACTAAGAAAGAGACATGGTGTGTTGAGTGGCGGAACTCAACGCCGCGTTTTGCCACGACACCAGAGCGAAGACATGAAAATATTAAATATTTAATTTCCTCGAACGGGACTCACATCCACGACCTGTCGCTGATGATGGTCAGACGCTTGTCCTCTGCCCCACGACTCATGTACGTATGTATATAGTTTATGTAAACTATGGACAACAAAATAAACAGGAAGTAATTAGTTTTCTAATGTCTCATTATTTCTCATTATCAAAATAAACTAAATAGATAAATTAAGTTAAATATTAAATGGCCAATACAAACAACTTATGCATCTCCACTCTCATTCAAAATTTGTAGAAAAAATCCTAAAACATAAAATTATTTTCATTTCCCTGCTCTGGTCAATAAAAAGCGGCGTTTAGCTCCAGCGTCGCTATGCAGAAAAAAAAGTGTGAAACTGCTATATTTATCAATCAATCGATGTAAGAAAGTCCTTGCAACACTTTTCACGATTTGCTTAAGAAAATAACAATATGGTCAAAAAATCTCATATCTAGAAAGATCAGGACAAAGGTACGGTAAACAGAGCTTAGTGTTCGAGACATTCCGCGTCGAGTGGAGGACCGTGGAACTCAACGCCACGGTTATTCTATAAGAACGAAGAAAGGAAAATAATCATCCCTGCGAGTGAGGATTCGATTCGCAACACTACGCTACGATAGCCTCAAATAAGGCAAGAATATATTTTTAAGAGCGTTTTTAGTTTCTTAAAATACTTTGTGATCATTTAAGCTCCTCTTATATCAATTTTTATTCACATTATTAAAAATAAAGCCGTCTCGTTGGTATAAGGCCGTCGTGGCGCAAGGGCATAAGCGTGTGGCTATAAATGCGACGGTTTTGGGTTCGATTTCCACTTGGGGAATGATGTTTTTAATATTTTCATTTCCTCGCTCTGGTTACGAGACAAAGCGCAGCATTGTGTTCCGCCACTTAACACGCAATGCCTTAAAAGTTCACCGAAAAGTGAAGAACGGGAATGTCCTAATGGGATACAGAATGTCTTAACACTGGGTTACTAGGTTCCCTCTGCCTACTCTGATATGTCCGGGATACAACGTGAAGCTAAAAATATATATATAAACATTGTGCAATATGATTAATTTTAATATTTTCTTTTCGTCATCAATTTACTCAAGATTGTAACATATTCCTGTCCAGTACCTGTCAGTCATTTTAATAGAAATACTGACACAATTTTATATAAAATTATTTTGTATAGTAACATAATCGTATTTCAAATTTTCAGACTAAAAATATTTCTATAACTCAAAAAAAAATCTAATCTAATCTATAATTTCATATATAAATAAAATATATATTTGTTATTATAATGCAATATTATAAAAAAGGTTAAACAAAAATATGCTTAACACAATAAGTAAAGAAGAGGAATGTAAACATATAAGAACTATTAATTATTAAAAAAACATGTTTGAAAAATAACTGTTGTCTTGCAAGAAAGAACATAAAAAAGGTGACTTACTGCAAATCAATCAAACTGACAACATAAAGTGATCCAATAACACTGCACTTACGAAACATTTTCACATCAAGAAAACAAAAAAACCAAAAAAAAAACAAAAATATATAAAGAAATAAATTAAAAAAAATAAAATTTCACAAGCTATTCCTTTGAAAGTTTAATAAATACTGAATGAATATAAACACATTACACATAAATAATCCTTCAGGTGACTCATAGGAAACTTAAAGCATGTCATATGTCTTACACTTCTGACAGTAAGCCAACAGTGGTAGGTTCAATTTCCTCTCAGAGGAATGAAATATTCTCTTTTCCACATTCTTGTAAGAAGACAAGACACAGCATTGTGTTCCATCACTCAACAGACAAAGTTATTTTTATTTTATTTATTTATTTATTATATAGAAAACAACAGCATATTATTAATTACTAAAAAACAAAAACTTATATAAAAAATAAAGCTTATATACAAAAGTCAAAAACTTATATAAAAAATAAAGTTATAAAAATTATGTGATGCAAAATGAGAGTGTTTCAACACTAGATTCATCCTGGCTAACCTGCTATACACAGAGTTTTTTTAGCTTCACACTTCTTTTATAGTGGGGTAGCCAGAATCTCTGCATATCTGTCATCAACCATTTTTCTTAGGGTATTCTTGTGCTTTACCTGACTGTCCTCCAGTGTGGATAATACAAACAATTATGTATGATCAGGTGAGTCACGGGGAATGTATAACATCTATCTGTCATCAGTATACAGATTGTGTGCCACTCATTATTTTAGAGGACTTCCTTAAAATTAATATTGAATCTATATTTATATATTTTCCTTTAGTATATAATGTTTATAATTGTCATAATGTTTATTTTTAGCTTTATTTTCTATCTTGTATATAGCAGTGTCAGTACAACGAACCTACTGCTAAGACACTGTGTTCTGTGCTTTCCATCTGAATTTGAGGCACTGTGTTCTGCACTAAGGTTTGCCATTTAACAGAAGGAGTTCTGGACACTACATTTTGTCTCGTTGCGAGAGCGAGGAAAATATAAATAATTCATATACCTGTCAGTGGCGATTGGACCTGCAAACATCACATTTACCTTCAAATGCTATCTATAACTGTTTCATTTGGCCACAATGGCTTATGACACAATAACATTGAATTCCAGAATGGTTCCTGAGATTAATTTGTAAAACAAGTGAATCAATGTTTATAAATTTTGATTCACTACAATATGAGTGTGAAATGATTTTTTTTTTCAGGTTTATTCAAATACAGAATTTTATTTCTGTTTTTTATTATTTGCAGAGTAATATTTCAATAATAATAATTGCCAAAGTTATAAATAACAAAGAAACTATTGATAGAATTTTTCAAAAAATACAAATCTAACTATTGTACACAAAAAATAACAAGCAGAATCTGATTTGTTTATTAAAAGGAAAACTCAATCCATGTTTAATATATTATATTTGCTAATAAAACTACAATATATATATACATATGATATTATACATTATTATATAGAATTAGTTAAGTTTATCAAAAGATAAGTCCTATGTAACTTCTACAATAATAACTATAGATATCTTTATATTCTAACTTAGAAGCATCTTACTAAAGCATTATGTCTAATTATTCTTACAATAACTTATATTCAATTTTAAACGGATATAAGTAACTCTTACGATACGACTGTTTACAAAAAGACTTATTTACTATAATATTATTTATAACTAGTACTAATTCCTTCAGAGGCTAGCAACTTGTTGCATTTTTCATTTATATTGTGTAGAGCTAATTTATCAACGATAATAGAATATCAGTTATGGTTTTATCATTGATTCATTCTTTGTTTTAGCACGATAACTCGTGAGGGTCGTAGCCATGGATGTATCTTATAATTAAATTCCAATTATATTATATTATATGTAATTATTAAGCATATATTCTTTATAAAAAATTCTAAAATATGTTTTATTTAAGCTTAAATAGTAATTTAAGGTGTGAAATGTGATCAAAATACATACTGTGCATCAGAATTGAGGGTGCAGTTCGATGTTTCCGTCGTCCACGGTGACGTAAATATCTTGACGGAGAAAGTGGACACTACGGCACGAACACTGAGGTCACTAAACGCAATAAATTATAGATAATCGAGTCGTTTTCGTTTATATTCACACGTTTTCGCAGTCAGTCGCCCAGGGAGTTTTGACGTTACGTGAGTCGGCCATTTTTCTTTATATTCAAATTGGGTTGCTAGTTCAAAAAAATATTTTTCCCGATTTTGAAATTTATTAACAAAGAACTTATTATTATTATATATATTTACCACAGAAAATTGGCATTTGGTATGGAGTACAAATATGTCTTAATACAAATCAAAACTAAATTTCAATGAATTTAACACCTATTATGAACAAAAAACAACAATATACTATCACAGTTTTACACCACCAGCCCTCCAATCAAAAAGCCAAAAAAGAAACAAATATTAAAGGCATATTAATCAAATTTAGTAAATCAGAATCAAATCTTTCCACGTCAACGTAAATTTTCCACCCTGAATAGCAAGGGTGGTCCCATTCATGCACTGCACATGCGCTAAACGCCGGGAAAAGTGTGCCAGTGGGGCATCTACGCCCTACAGGCTGGAGGCAGGTCGACGTCGTTTATAATTGTTTACTATATATACGTGTATGTATGTATGTGTATGTAGGTCGCGAGTATTGAACTACATTGTCTACGTCTAATAGCTTTCTGGTGCATGCTGATTAGATAATTAGGGTTTTCTTTTGTTCACTTTAGGTATTAATAGCTAAATGGGTGATTGATTTAATTATTGGGATAGTTTGCTGCTTAAAAAATTAGTATAGAGACGTCGAATGCAGCAGAATTTGAACCCACATACTTTAGATGTAACCCAAGCGATCTAGTTGATTAATTTATTGCATTTTTTATAATTTTAGCTCTATTACATATTTTTCAATCAATTTAACGAAAAAATAGTATGAGGTCGCAGAAAGAAATCGAATCCTGCTACGTATATTCGTATCGAATTTAAATACATTAATATCTGTAATTATATTTTTCATAAATAATTTATGAAGACACAATTTAATATACGTATAAGTAGTGTATACATTTGACTGTAAACGAGATGCTTGTGTATTTTTTACATTTTTAAAGTGTTATTCCACACTTAAGAAAGAAAAATACGTATTAAAACGTGTAAACATTTGAACGTAGCCGTCCCCGCGCTCTGACAAAGTAACAACTAAGAATGTATGGCTTAGTTAGTCAGAGCATTTGGACGGTTTCCAAAGAGGCGCGGGTTCAAATCCCGCTACGTTATTTTTTTTTATACGTTTTCTTATTAAGTAAGATGATTGTGGATTCAATTCCCTCTCGGGGGAGTGAATTATTTGCATTTCTTCGCTTTGGCAACAAGACAGTGTCTACACTGCCTCTCCCTACATTGTTATAAGCGGGATACAGTTTGAAACTAAAAAACAATTTGAAGCTAACTATAAGCAGAATTTTTCAATTACCTATTTAATTTACGAACAATATACAGAACTTACTACAACCAAACTACAACTATTTTATCTTTTTAGGCTAATTGCAAAATGCAAATCGCTACGGAAGTGACAAATCTATTATCATAATTGGAGTATGTTTGCAGAAAATACTAGAGTCCACCAACTTTAGTTGTAACGTCCAATGTAACGTTTCATCATAATTAATTTCAGAGAGAGCCCAGAGTTCAGTTCAAGACACTCCGCCGGCCATTTTCCATTCGTTGTCCGTCCGTCCGTCCGTCTGTCAAGACCTTTTTCTTCACGAACGCGTGAAGGTATATTATATACAAATATTCAGGTCTACTGTCCCTTGGAGCTGTGAAAAAATCTAACTTCTAAGCCAACGCAGTCAAAAGATTATATGCCACAAATTTCCGCAAATTTTCGAAACTCGCAAAGGGAATCAAAAACTACGGGGTACTTCCCGTGGACTCAGAATCTTGAAATTTGGTACGAAGCAACGTCTTATAGCACAGATAAATAATAAAAATACAAACATTATTATTGTAGTTATGAACTACAATAATAATGTTTGTCGTCCGCAAACTTTTTGTTAGCTTTAAATTATACTACCCTTTGACATACAATCCAGAATTTGATACGGAACCCTCGATATGCGACTCCGACTCTTATTTGACTGGTTTTTCCTCCGACTAGGAATTTAACTCCTAACTTGCAGGAGGTAGGCAGGTATTCACTCCACTCCACTCCACGCCAATGACGTCAAATTACGAGGTCATCGTGGCGCTACGGTGTAGCATCTAATTGAGAGTTGGATTCCCACTCAGAGGAATTAATTATATTTTTCTTTGCTTTGGTAACAAGACAAAGATCGCCGTCAATATAGCGCAATTTAGAAATTGGGAAAAATATAATATCTTAGCACTAGATCACTCTGCCTATCCTATTATACGTGAAGATCAAAAAAATAAATGATATTGAATATACAAAAAATATATAATATAATATTGTTTAATGTATTTCCTAATGTAATTGGTTTAATTATTATGGTGATTATATTATCATTTAGATTTTATAACCTTATTTTTATCTAAAGCGGTGAAATATTTTTTCGCTACTTCACACGAAAGTTATTTATTTCTCAACAAAACTAAATCAAATAGATTTAGTTGTTGAGAAATGAATTACTTTCATGTGTATTTTAGCTTCATGCTTTCAATATAGCGTTGAGTTCTTCCACTCAACACGCAATGCCTCCAGAATTCGGCAGAAAGTGGGGATCGGAGTATCTTAACACTAGGTTCCCTCTGCCTACCCTGCCGTGTGCTGGATACAGCGTGAAGCTTTCAAAATAAACCTGATATCATACACATCGTTCTCCGTTTTCCATCCGAATTCAAGTCATTACGTATACGGGGAGGCCTATTTATCTGAATTCAACGCCGCACTTTGTCTACGAGAATGGAACGGGAAAATAAAATAATTTATTCTCCATTGGGAATTGAACCCACAATCATCGTGCACACTCAGACGCTGCCCCACCACACCGGGCACGACAGCATTCAATTTATAAATATTGAGGTAATTTGAAATGAAACAATTGTTTCCCTTACACGTTTATTAAAACTTTCAAGAATAATGATATTGACATAAAGTTTATACATAACATCGAAAAATGTTTTAAAATTTGCCTCTTACACAATTGTTTTTTTTTATATAATAATTTATATATTATATTACGCTTGTATTATATTCGATTACTATATATTCGATTACTACATTATAAAAGGTTGATAGAACTTATTCACAAAAAGTTGTATGAACACATTGCATGAATATAAATCCCATACATTATTAAATGTTACCAGAATGTCGCATTTTCCCCGTTTTTATAATAATATCAAGAGCTCCTCACTTAATGCTCTCTCTACACTCCCTAAGGCACTCCTTGCAGATAGGACCAAATTTCATGTTTCTAAGTTCAGTAGTTTCCTATCTGCGTTGTACTTGTACAGCAGTCACTCAGTAACGGAAAAGTTTATATATGAGTATTTAAGATTATAAATACCCCCAAATAGGATTGGAATCAAACCTCATCTCATTCATTAAGTAAAATCAATCCACATACCAACTGTACAATAAGAGCCTCTTACATAATTGATATTTAAAAATTTTTCTACATTATTAATTGAAAACATACAAAATTTAAATTATTTATCTACTATTCTTACACACACGAGCACAATATCACAGCCTTTTTACAGCTTACAATGAGGAGCGCGAATATTTGTTGGGTTACTTACAAATTACTATAAAAACAAAAAAAAAACTATAGCACTCCTAAATTTATATAATCACACATTTTTTAAAAAACAATATATACAAAGTTAGTAAAATGAATGTAACATAACTCAAAATTGGACAACTTTTTTGATTTTGATAAAAATTGTCAAGAACATTGTATTTAAATATATTTTAAAAAAACTCATAAAAAAATCTTGATGACAACTTCAAACCAAAAAATTGTTGATGACAACTAGAGCGCTTGAACGGTGAACAAGAGGCGCGACTTCGAGTCCGTTCGATCAAATTTTTATACGTTTTAAAATATTTTTATATTTGTGTCGAATAATACGTTTATAAAGTTAAAATACATTGTAAGTTATTAAGGAATTTCTTAGACATTGCATAATTTTAAGTTAGATCACACTCATTTTTATTTTTTAGAAAATATACCTTTTTATACAATAATATATATCATTTTCATTTTTGGTTTTAAGCACCGTCTTTACTTTCACACGTAGAAATGTTATTTAACGCTATAAAATAGTACAATTCTACAGATTATATGCCAGTTAAACATTAATAGACATTTCTCAGTGCGATTTTAGTGTTTATGTATCATTTCTAATATTTAATATTGGCAACACTAAATACAGTATAAATATAAAAATGGACTTTACTCATCAACGTTGAGATATTATTGACTCATAAGAACATTTCTACGTCACTTTATGCAATTACTTGATTAAAATATATGTGAGTTATAAAAAGTAAACAACTGTTTAATTTTTACCAAAATTTCCAAAAACAGCCTAATGTTAGGTTAGATCCATTTTCCATTTTTCGTTCAATTTTAAGATAATGCGATTCAAATGGACAAGCACAACACGCATATTTACCCTTGTAGAGATTGAACCCACTACCATCACATGGACAGCCATCACTGTTCCACTACGATACAATGCAATGATCTAAATTATAAAAACATATTAATTATAATAAAACAGAGCATTATTATTGTCATAATAAAAAAAAATAAGAAATATAGGTTAAAATCATAAAAAATATGACTAATAAAGAATAAAAAAATAGCATAAGAATCGATAGGTAAACTCTAAAGACACAACAAAAAAACATAATAAAATCATTTGCTTAAAATTAAAACGTTTATAGTAAAAATATGAGCTCTACCGCGTCAAATGCTACAATGATCACTTTTTAGCTTCCCCGCTTTTAATTAGGAAAAATGCAGTATTTTATAAATTATAGTAATTAAAAGAATACAAAGAATAAATCATATTACTAACTTAAAAGACTTGTTTTTCAGAAATTTCAATGATTTCTTTTTATTATCTGTTGCATACTTTAATTAATTATTTTGTAAAGGTAACATGTCACATAATATCTACATGAAGTTAAAACTCGAATTCGCCACTATAATAAAACCAATGACAATATTATATTTTGAAGATCGTAGTCATCATCTGTGAGCCTTTTACTTAACCTGAAGTTTAGAATTGGTTTAAAATATATTGTAATACGTATCACTTATCTTTAATATTTGTTATTTAATAACGAAAAGCGGGTCAAATGATCATATCTTACAAACATAATTCGTCAATTCAAACCATGAGTTCCCGGGATGAGTGCTTTCAACCAAACAAACTCTTCAGCTTTATAATACAAGTACGTATAGATAATAGCAATAGTTCGCCATCTAGAACACCGGTATCAAATGCCTGGGCGTGTCACCGAGCGGGTCGTCAATGACCATGAGCGCGTTGAAGGACAAGAAGATGGCGGCGGCGGAGGCGACGTGCCACACGTCGTGCGAGTCGAACACGCCCAGCGTGGAGCAGAGGGCGTTGTGGGTGCGCGAGTGGGCCGCCGTTTCCTGGAGAAACACTTATATATTTAGGTTTACGCTGTCTCCGCTAGTACGGTAGGCAGAGGGAACCTAGTGTAAAAGCACTTCGTTCTCATCAAGATAATTCCTTTGAGAGACAGATTGAGATTTTGGATTCAAGACTTTGCCTCGTTACCAGAACGAGGAAATGAAAATATTGGATATCTAATTTCCTGGAGTGGGCATGGAACCCACAGCCTGTCACGTCTTAATAGTAACGGAGTGTCATAACACTAAGTTTCGAGGTTCCCCTTGCCTTTCCTGCTATGTGGGGGATACAGTGTGAATCAAAAAAGTTATATAATACTTAAACGCCCCTATCTGATATTTTTGATGTAGTTATTGAATTATTATATGTGTATTAGTTAAAATATTAAATAACCAGTAGTAGTATTTAGAATGAATGACTAAAGATATTTAATACAACTTTCCTCCGAATGGAAATCTAACTTACAACCATGGCATTTAAAGCTGCACACTTATGCCCCTCCGCCACGACGGTTTCAACAAACAACCAATATTTAAGAAAATAAAAAAAAAAACAAGATCTCGTTTATGTAAAGCTAAAGCTCAACTCACCGACCACTTAGTCCTCGAATCCAAAAAGAACACAGCAGCAATGACCCACGATACTTGCGCTAACACCAACAAGAGAATGGTGGGTAGCGACACTCTTTCACGATGTACCAGCTTTAGAGCTACGTAGCCTAATGTGTGGAGCAGAGCATTACCCAATAGGATCGCTAGGAGATGGCGGGCGAAGTCCGCGTTGTGTTCGTAGAGACTATGAGTTAACAATTGAAAGTTTTTTTTTTAATATTTATTAATATAGTCTATAGAATGAATGTTAATAATAATATTTATTTGATTTCACCAATGATGAAAACATTGGGATTAACAAAGAACAGAATAAAATAAAAGATAAATAAATAAAATAAAAAATCAAATCAGCTTCACGCAGTATCCCGCACACAGCAGGGTAGGCAGACCTAATGTTAAGACACTCCGTTCCCCACTTTCCGCCGAGTTCTGGAGGCATTGCGTTTTGAGTGGCGGAACTCAATGCCGCGCTTTGCATCGACACCAGAGCGAAGAAATGAAAATAAAAAAGTAAATAAACATTTAATTTCCTCGAGTGAGAATCGAACCCACAACCAGTCGACTTCACGGTCAATCTTTGTGCCCCTGCGCCACGACTGGCCACAAAATAAAAGATAAGAAATGCAATAACCAAGTAATTAAACAATCAATCAAAATAAGGTAAAAGAGAGGTTAGTTTCCGTACTAATTTTGTTACATTATAACTCTTAATAGAATATTTTAATCCTTTAGGCACACATCAATCATCATGCTTTTACATACATTTTACATAATAAAGCCATGAACATGACGACCTCATCCCATCCCTCTTTTTCACACAGTACATGAAACACACCGTGCGATACAGAAAAACTCATGCTATCCATTCTCCATTCACATACATACTTATAATCTGCTATCTCTCATGCTTTCTTTCTCTTTCAAACAGTATAACACATTGTGCGAGTATTACAAGCAACCGCTGTCATACTGTCCCTCATACCATCTCACTTTCACAGAGTACAAACTACAGCTCATAATGCCAGCAGTACCAATAATCCCAAGACCATAATACCTACTTACGTGATTATTCTTATATTATTCGTCATTCTCACAAAGAAAAATCACATGATGCGCGCAGGACAGACAATCTTCCGAAGACGAAGTATATGTACAACACACAGTGCGAACACGACAAACCCATGTCATCCCACTCTTCCCATTACAAGCCACATAGGTGCAAGCAAGACATACAATCAAAAATACCCATAAGTACTTTAAATATAACTGCCTTCCACATCATATATCACACCGTGCGGTCAAGACAAAGTCATGTTTTCCGTCTTTCATACATTATCACATGGGTGCGAGCAGGACGGACTAGCCATCCTCATACATACCCATAAGCAGCTATCCCCCAGTTGCACAAATTAGCTATAGCAAGTAGAGCAGCGCGAGCCGGACGAGAGGGACGAAGAGCGGAGAGTCCAGACACTCGGAGTGCTGACCACGCCTGGGGCAGGAGTGCCCAACCTGGACATATAACGTAACCAATAAACTACCAACACTAACACAACGTGTGACTGTAAACGCGACAGTTGTGAGTTAGACACATTCAAGGGAATTCATTATTTTAATTTCCTCGCTGTGGTATCAAGACAAAATCGCGGCGTTAAGTTCCACCACTTAACACGGGTAAACAACAACAAACAATGGGAAACGAAGAGTTTTAAAGCTAGATTCTCTCTGTGACTTATCCATATATTATAGTGAAGATTACAAAAATTTTATCAAAAAAAAATCCACACAAAATCAAAATCAACTTTAGAATATAATATCTAAAAAAACATCTTATCCTACTAATATTAAAAATATGAAAGTTTGTGAGAATAGATTTCTGTTCCACTTCCGTGAAAAAATAAAATATTATTAATTCATTATATATTTATTAATTTCTTACCCATCTTAAGTCTCCCCACGTAATATATCTTGAGTGTGAGAAAGAAGCAGATGGAGAGATGAGTCACCGTGAACACCGACCAGAAGTACAGACTCGGATCCATTATGCCAATCACTCCTAAAATTCATAAACTGAATTATTTCTCCGCTTTCTGTTCTCTTCAGTTCGTAAAATATTTTAATATGAAACTTAAAACTTAATAATTTGTTTTCTTATTAATATTATATTAAGATGTTAATAATATATCTTAAATGTTTCTATATTTATGGTACATAGTATGGGACGAATGAATGAACGTGTGTAGACGCCTACACAGGATAAATTGTATATTGTGGCATGATGCATGTGTGTGCATGTGTCATGGCGTGGCGTGTGGCATACCGATGGCCATGAGGAAGGCGAGCAGCATGAAGGTGGTGTTGGCGGGCGCGGTGACGTCGGGATGCCTACTCTGGTACAGCTTCACCATGATGAGCACCGCGGTCACGTACATGAACGACGAGTCTGGAGTGGCAGAATTTAGTTTTAATTGGTCATGAGGAAATATTTTAATTTTGTTACTCTAGTAACAAGACAAAACGCGGAGTTGAGTTCCACCACCCAACGGAAAGTGAATGAACGTTGAATAATATACTGTCTCTTTATCTAAACACATTGGAAAACATTTTGTACATATCTAAATATATATTAAGTATTTTTTTATAAAAAACACACATTATGCATTTAAATTTTTATTACCTAATTGAAATGCATGATATGAACGTAAAAATAAAGCTGAAATTAGGACATATTCCGTAATGTTCTAACATTTACAAAGTTCTGTAACTTCATTACTTAATAAATTTAAGCACTTATCTAAATTTATATTGCAAAATTAAATATCACGTATCATATTTAGACCTGACTAGTAACGCGACTGATCGATTACCACTAGAAAGAAATATATTAATTTCTTTTAAATAAACCTCCAACGCAAGTATTATAAGATATAGTGATAAGTAAGGATAAGATACAAAAAACGCGCGTCGTTTAATTCCGCCATTGAGTGGCATGCAAAGGTTTGAAAAATTTGAGTGCCTTAAAACTAGATTCCCTTTGTCGACTCTGATATGTGCAAGATACGTGAAGATAACAAAATAAGCGTATCTCACCAAACTGGAAGTTCATTTTGTTGGGGCAGAGATGGTAGCAGGCAGACAGTGCGCCTTCCATCACCAGCGCCAGCCCCATCGAGTACAGCAGCCCCGCGTGCCCGGGGATGCCCCTCTCCTGTCACACACATACATACATAGAGAATAACGAAACTAATACAAGTAAAAAATATTGTTGGGATTTACACATTTTTGGCGGTTGTTTGACATTATTGGTCGATAGACGTTTGAAAGATTTTAATGTTATACCAAAAGAAAGATATGTAAGAAGGGAATTACTCAACTGAAATATATAAAATAAATATATAAAATATATAATATAAAATAATCTGGTAAATACAAATTCATGTACTATGAATTGTAAATGTCAACCGAATAGGTTAACAAATAATAAAAATACTGTCGTGTTTGTTACTATTTTTGTTCGTAAAAGTATTACATAGCTAGTACAAAGTTAGTACCAATTAACATTTATAAAAAAGGTCGTCATTGCAACGTTTATGACTTATTCATCGAACACATCTACCTCCTCACTTTAAATAAGTTACGACGATATCTATTTTACTTAAAAAAATATCTTGGAAAATAACAATAAATTTTGTCTGACAAGCCCTCTTATGTCCTGATATCTTACTTTACCAAAAAGTTGGTTTTTAGCGATATCCCCCTCGCTTTATACTCACCCCTCTGTCCCGATGTCCTGTCTCCCTGCATCGCACCTGCAGCATGAACACGAGTCCCAGCACCACATAGCCAACGTTAGAGAACACGTGGTTAGAATCCGAGAATGGTCCAAGGGGATGAGCGCACAGGAAGTTGTAGTAGCACACGTCCTGGTCACCGGACTGCCGGACCCTCTGCATATAGAAAAAAGTTACAAAAAATATATATAATACATAGGTTAATACATAGGTTAACACTTCAAATTATATATTATTTGGCCTCTGCCAAATATATAACTAATGAAATTAACACATACCGTCTGATAAGTAGCTAACAACTGCACTACCGGCATTGAATACACAACTGCCACAGTCACCGAGCTTGAGAAATACCTGCAAGTCCAAAAATAAATGAATCTAAAAATAAAATATATTGTAAATCAAAAAAATTAAATCATTTTCACGCTTTATCCCGCACACAGCAGAGTAGGCAGACGGAACCTAGTGTTAAGACACTCCGTTCCCCATTTACCGCCGAATTTTGGAGGCATTGCAGTGGCGGAACTCTACGCGGCGCTTTGCCTCGACACCAGAGCGAAGAAATGGAAATATAAATTTAAATAAATATTTCATTTCCTCGTCTGTCTGTAAACGTAATGGCTGTTGGTTTTATATACACTAGAAAGAATTAATTGAGTTTCGCCACTCAATATATAATGTCTCGAATTCAGGCAGAAAGTCAGGTAGGCCACTATTTGTAAAATTTATGTAAATGTAACCAAAAAATATAAAAAAACACGTTACCTGTAAGATCGTCTGACATGCGCGAGAGGGCGCGCGCGGCTCAGCCCCGCCACGTTGAGGGGCACTGGCAGTGATAACTCTAGTTCCGGCTCAGATTCCACCTCGGACTCGGACTCTAATTAATTGAAACGTACCAATAAATCATAATTTTTCAGATTTTTAAAATGTTATTCCACGCAAGAATAGAAAAATATTTTATAAAACGTGGCGGAACTTGAACTTGCGTCCCTTAGAAAACCCTTTAATAACATAAGCAAACTAATGGTAATTACTAATACCACCCGTTTGCTTCGATAGTAAGAAGATTTTTAAATTAAAAAAAACTGCTTTTATTTGGAAATGAATTAGTATATTGGTAGCCCCAAGGGCCTTTACAATTCTAAATCCAGCCATGTGTTTCCAAATAGTTTTCTTTCCTTATGAAAATTTTTATTATTTCAATATAAACCTTACCGATAGTATGAGATACTATAGGCGTGACGTCACTCGCGTCACGTGACGTCGACGGGCCGGCTATCTCTTCTTCTGTTGATGTAGTTTCATCTACAGTTAAATTATCTTAGTATAATTAAAATCTCATTATTATCGTTAAAATCTGGTATAGAATATAATTTAATAAAAAACAAAACAAAAACAAAAGTGCGGGATACAGAGTGGAGCTGATTTTGTTTTTAATAAAACACGTCACAAAGACGTTAGCCAGAGATCTATATTCAAATGCAAAAAAAATCATTAATAAATCATTCATACATTCAAATATTACAATAATATATTTAAGTAACAGTACAAAAATGAGACTTCAAATAATTACTATCATATGTCATCACAAAGTTTCATATGATGTTATGTAGATTAATTTTACCAAATACTAATATAATATTATAAAAAATATTTCTAAAAACACAATAAGCACAACAAAAGTTGGCGAAGTGATATGTGCTCTACAGGCACGCCCGGAACGCCATAATCAAAGAACCACAACAAAAGCTAGTACATAATAAGCAAACGTAATAAAAAGCAAGCCTCTCCCAATACTCACTAGTACTACATGAGGAGCACCCTCTACATCCTGTCGTCAATGCAGCAACAGTGGCAGGCACCAGTGCTGCTACCAGCAGCACCAGCGCCAGCACTGCCAGCACGCCGCGCAGGTACTCCCACGTTGATATAGTCGCGGACACCAGCACTCTTCGTGAATAGGTGATTGTTGACATTAACGAATTGACCAGGAGAATGAGGAAGGCGCAAAAATTTTTTGACCGATTTGTTGTTGTTAAAATTGTTGTTTTGTAAAAATTGTGGTTTAATTGAATGTTGTTATAAAAATTACAAATTTTACTGCCCCAACTTCTATATTCTATAGTGAAACAGCGAGTTTACCGTCTTGTAAGCTTTAAACAGATCTTATATTAATTTCCTCTTTTTGGTAACAAAACTAAGCACGACATTGAACTTTTAAGAGCGACGGTTAAATATTTTTTTCGGCCGAGTAGGAATCGAATCAACGGTCGCGTTAACAGTTGCACCTTGCGGCCAAAATATAAAATAAATAATAGTTACCTAAAGTTCTTAATTCGTCTATCAGAACTGACATGGTGTGGTGCTCCATCAGCGACGCCCGTGCAATCTTCATCACTCTCCTTTACTATGAAAACCACGTAGAAACCACGCGGGAACATCGATTGCTGTTTATAATAGATGCATATAAATATATATTATAGAAAAAACCGGTCAAATGCGAGGCGGTTTCGTGAATCGGAAGTTCCCTATAAATTTCAAAATAGGCAAACTTAATTGTGCTTATTTAGTATTTTTAGTTTAATGAGTTATGTTATATATTTTACCGTCAGAAATCTAACAAGTCTTTAAAAAGTAAAATGAAATCAGTTTTCTGCAAGCATCTCCTGGATATAGGACAACCTAAAAGTTAACACACTCCATTCTCTATTTTAAAGACATTCTCTGGATTTAATTGAGTCACTAAATTAAATTACCGTAACAGTGATCCCTCCTTTCCTCGTCATAGTGAAGTGGTAGCCTCTGTATGTTACATCTCTTTCATTGTCGAACACTGGACACTTATATAAATAAAAAAAAACAACCATTTCACTTATAGAGATAAAATAAAAAGTTTTTAACATTTATAAAGTCTTATTCCATAAAAAAATTAACGTAGCGGCACTCAAATCCACATCTTGGACATGGAACAAAGGCAACTATTTTCTAAAAGAAAAACAAACGTTTTCTAACTAAATTGACTGATTGACCACTCCTCAATAAATTAACATCGTGGCGTAGTAGAAACCGCCTGACTGAACTGAACCCCAAAGGTTGTGGCAACCCTGATTTGAGGAAACGACTACTTTAATTTTCCCGCTCTGGTAAAAAGTTCATGATTAAGTTCCCGAACTTAACAAGTAAAATGATGCATTCGGACAGAAAACTGAAAAGAAAGGGGGTACCTGTAATATAAATATTTCCCAAAATAGACATCGAATCTGTAGCATATTTAGCTAACTAGTTTACTAAATATATTAAGTAATAAGAAAATTAAAAGAAATATTTTGTATTATTTTATGATTTTTAAACTAAATTGTTTAAAAAATATAGAATATTTACCGAATTATTCTGTACAGACACTATAGCACACACGTCATCGTCCGAGTCGATTGTTAAAAGCACGCTCTTTGGTATAGTGTAATTGAATCTGAAAACAATTATATAACTAAATGTAATAATAAATAACATTAAGACCAATCGTGGCGCAGGTTCGACTGTAAACAAGACTGGTTGTGGGTTCAATTTTGAGTTTTTAAGCAATGTAAGCAAATATATGAAGTTAGTACATTTTTTTTCTACCCCACTAGGGATAAAGCGTGAAGCTAGTTTTTTTTTAGTACA
Source organism: Heliconius hermathena (assembly GCA_013403705.1). Classification (NCBI taxonomy): domain Eukaryota; kingdom Metazoa; phylum Arthropoda; class Insecta; order Lepidoptera; family Nymphalidae; genus Heliconius; species Heliconius hermathena. The sequence goes on along the minus strand of JAAIXJ010000025.1, from coordinate 493,112 downwards.
TTTTTTGATTCGATGAGGCCAGTCGTGGCGCAGGGGCAGTGTGGCTGTAAACGCGACTGGTTGTGGATTCGATCCCCACTCGAGGAAATGAAATATTTATTTAAATTTATATTTCCTTTTCTTCGATCTGGTGTCAAGGCTAAGCGCGGCGTTAAGTTCCGCCACTCAACACGCAATACCTTCAAAATTCGGCGGAAAGTAGAGAACGGAATGTCTTAACACTAGGTTCCCCCTGCCAACCCTAATGTGTGCGGGATACAGCGTGAAGCGTGATTTAGTATTTTTTTCCTGTTGTGACTTACACGAAAAAGAATCAATTTCAATATATATTTTTTTGCTATATAAGTATTAGTCGTCGGTAACATATAGGTTATCTATAAGATCAGACGGGTTTTTGATGTAGGAAAAATTGGTTAATATTATAAGCATTTTCTATCGATATTGAAAATAAAAAACTCAAATAAATACATTTGTTTTTTCTCTAAAACGAACATGATCACTATACACTAACTTGGGGAAAAAATGCGATTGTTCCATACTGGGTAGGTTCCAGGGATCCCTGTCGAACGAGAAGTAGTAATACTTGGGCGTACTCGGTGTCACGTTTAGTTCTACTTCCTGAAAACATTTAAATATAATAAAATTATAATTTTATTATTAAAAATATAATTAAAAATATAATTTTAATATTTTATAAAAATTTTGGATTTTACCACCTATTGCTTTTTTTGTGTCAAAATCAGAATGGCGCAAAAATGCGCAAGATTTTATTTTATTGCCAACTCTTCAATGGTATAGTATAGGTATAGTACACGATACAATAGCTTTCCGACAGCAGCAACCAGCGGCAACAGTGAAAATTCCAATGGAAATAATGATAACATTCATAGTTTACTACTTCTATAAATTCAATTATATCTTTTTAATGACAATTATTTGTCAAAAACTTTATAAAAATATATAATATATAAAATATTAATATAGTTACTACATAAACTCACGAAAAACCTAATAATAAATAATCGAATAAAAGTTTAACTATCGCCATGCGCAGTATTGAAAATAGGGAAATATGGAAGGGTATTGTTTGAAGATCATTTTGGATACTTTAAACTGCAATCAAAAACGAAAATCGTATTCCTTAGATAAGTTCGTCTATTCTCGGCCAGTCGTGGCGCAGGGGCACAAAGTGTGACTGTAAAACCGACTGGTTGTGGGTTCGATCCCCACTCGAGGAGATTGAAATATTACCTTATTAACTTCCAAATAGAAGTCTTGCACTCGTCGCACTTTAATCTTCACCGATACATTGACAGCACTGCTAGTAGACAATGTCAGTGAAGGACGACCTTGAGCTGTTATATCTAAGAAAACAATATACATAAATATCTAACATTTGTTTTAATATATTTCTCGGATTATTAAATTGGGTAAAAATAGTCCGAAGAAACTCTCTTATCCAGTTTCGTCTTTTCTGTGGGGGTATTTAAGGATATTTCTCATTTTTTACAGCTCTTTGTGAGTTCCCAAGGGCCCCAATTTTTCCCAAAGCAGCACTGCCATTATTAAATGTCTACACATTTCAGAAATAGTTGGCAGTTAGTATTTGCTTATCAGAGCAGAAATATTTAATACATACACGGTCCAACTGTATGGAGGAATGGAGATGTTATAAACAAATACATGTGTAATTGTGTTGACTATAAGACATTACAACATTCATAGCATTCATTTTGCATACATTTTAGTAGTTTATAATTCAATTGCCTTAAAGCATATGCTTCTGCTCAGTTTCTTCATTAGTTTAACTAGTATAAGTTTAAATGTTTTTTTTTAATGAACTGTATATATAGATTCCGCGTAATACTCACTAGGTCCCGCATCATGAGGACACAGCGTACGCGCCATGTCATTGAAATGTAATTCTTTATTTTTAGTATTTATTACTAGAGGTAGATCCCATGAAGATATGCCTGGAACAAAATATATTTATGTAGATTAAACATAATTCATGTCGGTCGATGAGTCGTGGCTCTTCTGATGATGATGATGATGATGACTTTTGATTATTTTCTTTCAGAGTGTGCAATGAGCAAGAGTTCAGGAAAACTAATTTCAAAGCGGCCACGACTCGTCAACCATATTGTACTCGTATATTGCTATCTTTCATAAAATTGGTATGAACCTAGTGTTAAGTCACTCCGTTCCATATTATACAGCATTGCACATAAAGTGGCAGAACTCAACGTCGCGCTTTGCTTCGACACCAGAGCGAAGAAATGAAAATATAAATTTAATTTATTTAATCATATAATATAAATGAGGCCGGTCGTGGCGCAGCGGCACGAGGTGTGACTGCAAAACCGACTGGTTGTGGGTTCGATCCCCACTCGAGGAGATGAAATATTTACTTAAATTTATATTTCCATTTCTTCGCTCTGGTGTCGAGGTTAAGCGCGGCGTTGAGTTCTGCCACTCAACACGCAATGCCTCCAGAATTCGGCAGAAAGTGGGGAACGGAGTGTCTTAACACTAAGTTCCCTCTGCCTACCCTGCTGTGTGCGGGATACAGCGTGAAGCTAATTTATTTTATTTTTTATTTATTTTATATAATATAAATATTTCATTTCATAGAGTGGGGATCGTACCCACAACCAGTCACGTTTACAGTCGTACTTTGTGCCCCAGTGCCACGATTGGCCTCAAAACTCCATAAAAATAAATATTTATTTCCTCTGCCTACCCTGATATGTACAGATACTAAAAAAGATATTATAAATATTCATAATTGTAAAATATTTACTACATTTTATAATATCTAAATTATGATGATAGAACAGTGTAGAGAAAGGTCCCTACAGTGTTCCGTTTCTCTCAATCGAGGTATTGCGTGTTGAGTGGCGAAGTAGGACGACGAACTCTACTAGAACAGCAAAATGAAAGTAATACACTTCTCTGAGTGCGGATCAAATCCACATTCATATGTTTACAATCAGGCTGTCACATTGCACCACAAAGATTTCAAGTGGGGAATGGTATGCCTTAACACTAGGTTTTCTTTGTCTACTCTATTATATATAGAAAAAAGGATGAAGCTTTTATACCTTTTTGCTGAGAGGCTGTCACAAATAATGGATAATCATCACTTATACTATCATTAGTTCCAACATGGACCCTCGTGGGATAAACTGAAAGCACATCTGAATCCTGAAATATAAATTAATCAAAATTTAAATATTAATAAGCCAGGGTAAGTAAGAGGTCAGTCGTGGCGCAGTGGCACAATGTGTGACTGTAAACCGACTGGTTGTGGGTTCGATCCCCACTCGAGGAGATGAAATATTTACTTAAATTTATATTTCCATTTCTTCGCTCTGGTGTCGAGGCAAAGCGCGGCGTTGAGTTCTGCCACTCAACACGCAATGCCTTCAAAGTTCGGCAAAAAGCGGGGAACGGAGTGTCTCAACAATATGTTCCCTCTGCCTACCCTGCTATGTGCGGGATACAGTGTGAAGCTAATTTAATTTTTTTTTTATTTTTAAATATTATTATAATATAAACAAATATTTCAATAAAAGAAAAAAATTCTGTGTCATGCTGTATACTGTATCTCCCCTAAGTAGTAGGGTAGGCAGAGGGAGTCAAGTGTTAAGACACTCCACTCCTACAGCAAGTACTGTCTCTTGTCATGGGAAAACATTATTTTATTCAGCATCATGCTGTATCCTGCACATAGTGGAGTAGACAGAGTGAATCTGGGAACCTAGTGTTACAAACTCTGTTCTAATTCCTTGGTATGGAAAATTCTGGAGGCATTAAGTGTTGATTGGCGGAACTCAAAATCACTCTTTGCCTCGCCACCAAAGCAAGATATGAAAATATCAAATATTTCACTTCCTTGAGAGAGTAATTCCTAAGAATCGAACCCACAATCTGTTGCATGCTTATGCTCCTGTGCCACAACTGGGCTTAAGTTTGTTTGTACATATTGTTTTATTAGAAAAGTTCCTATCTTATTATTTTTTTTTCCTTTTCTGATAGGCAGAAGGAACCTAACTTTAAGACACTCCGTTCCCAGCACACTGTACAATTATTGAAATATTCCATGTTAAGTAGCAGAACACAACATTGCACTTTACCTTGTTACCAAAGCAAACCAATGAAAACTATTCTTTCCCCAGGTGGGAATTAAACCCACAAATCTTGAGAAAATAAAGTAAATAAATAAAAATAATTAAAATATACCTCTTCAAAGTCCAGATATTGCACCACTGTTTTATTTAGAGTCAAATCAATTAACTCATCATATTTGTATCTGAAATTTGTACATTACAAAATTAATTTTATTTAATTTTTTGTTTCAGCTTCACATTTTATCCCTTCTTTATCCCTAGCCAAAGAGAATGAAACACCAAGGACTATGAACCAAACTTATTATAATTTAGGAATTAAATATGTAATTCTTACTAAGTATTTTTTTAATGGACTAAAACCACTATTGACTTTAAAAGTAAGTCAAGTGTAGGTTGCACTTTCATAATTGTGAGGACAAATAGATACTTAAGAGACCAATAGTAGTAGTTTCTCACCTTTGGTTGAATTAATTGCCAATTTGTTTATTTTTTATATTTTCATATATAAAGAAAATACTTAGCCATATCTACTTGCTTATTTATACACATCATCAAAATAATCATCAAACTTAAAGGTTTCGTTTTTTGTGTATATTATTTTTGAATTTGTCATTTATTTTTTCTTTTATTTTTTATTATTATTATTTCCTTTTGAGTATTTGATGTATATATTTTTAATTATTGAATTTTATTTTTCTATTTCATGTTTGGTTTTAGTTAAATATTATTTTAATATTTTATTCATTTATGAATATTAGTTACGCCCAGTATGAAAGGGCTGCTGTGAGGCAAGAGTTAATAGCTGCAAACAGTTTTATACTAATGCACTTATTACCCATTTGAGTTAGTGTTATGTACAAAATCTTAATTTAATAAATATTTATAATAATAAATAATTTAATAAATATTTATTATTGTATATTAATTAAAATTACCTAATTGTCTTACCTATCTACAATTTTGTTTGATCTTAATATTGATATAAGCAAACAATAAATATAAGCAAATAATAGCAATATTCTGAATGGGGAATCCCCCACACATATTATTCATCCAGAAATATTGAGCCTTATTGAGCCTTGATTTCTTTAAAAAGCCATTTAAAATAGCTTATATAATTTTATATGAATAATGTTGTTTTAAAATACAAATTTATTACCATATAGAACTAATTCTAATAATAACCATCATTTACCAAGTCAAATTATAGGGTACTTACTTATTATATATAAAAGTTTCATTGAGCAGAGGGTTAACAAATAAAGCGAACACATTTTCACCTAATATAAGACCTAAGATTATTATTTTTATCATAGTTTTTAATACTTTTATATTTATTTTATAAGAAAACTAATTTCGCACTCATGTAGTGGAACAAAGTTGTTATTGAACTGTCAAAATCGATATGTCAAGCCAATTGAATTGTCAAAGTGACGTTATAAAGTGGTCTAAAGGCTTATTCACATTGCTATCGATTATTTTGAATACCTACTGTATGTATAAATATTTTTTCAATAAAATTAAATATAAATTATATTTATCGCGACTGTTCTCAGCTATCAGCCTCATGCTGTATCTCGCATGCAGCAGGGTAGCCAGACGAAACGTAATGCTTAGAAACTCCGTTCCCCACTTTCCGCAGAATTCAGAGTGGCGGAATTCAACGCCGCGCTTTGTCTCACCAGAGTGAAGAAATGGAAATATATTTTTTTAAAAAATATTTCATTTCCTCAAGTGGAGATCGAATTCACAACTAGTCGCATTTACAGCGCCACGACTGGCCTCATAATTTTATATAAATTGTTATAATCTATTAGTCTATCAATAAAATATAACTTACGCCAAACAGCTTGCAATGGTTAGGGTGAGATGACCTGAATATCAGGCTATTATGTACTAAGTGATAGGCTATTGATTGATTGAAAGTGGTTCCACAATTTTTAAGACCGTGAAAAGAACGATCTGGCATACCGGGTAGTTGAACCCAGAAATCTAGGTTGTATAGGTGGAATACAGTCCAACAATTACTCGGAACAGTCCCCAATAAATAGCAAATAGAAGACGCAAAGAGAGTAAAGTTCAAAGTGATCCAAATCGTTAGTTAAATACTTATTAAGAAAACGTATAAAAATTTGAACGTAGCGAGATTTGAACCCGCACCTCCATCCGCATCCCCAAACAACTCCAAAGAGGCGCAGGTTTAAATCCCGCTACGTTAAAATTTTTATATGTTTTCTTAATAAGTATTTTTCTTTTAAACATTTTTAAAGTGTTAATCCACACTTAGGAGAGAATTAATTCTAAATGAGTAAGTATTTTTCCTTTTTTAAAAATGTAAAAAAAATCGTTAGTTAATTCTAAATATGCACAAATCGGACTGCTCTCTATTGAATCCAATTAAAAGGAAAGAGTTGGTACTGAGGTGCCCAAAGGTTGGAGCAGTATTCCATGTTTAGGTGAACTTGTACTTTATATAATAAGAAGCATACGTTCTGACGTTAAGTAGCGCCTTGTTCTGTGTAACATTCCAAGTTTTTTAGAAGCTAATTTAGTTATGCCCTCTATATGATGAAGAGAATGGACGTCATTGTTCTCGTTGGGGATTGTTTTGTACCCTAAATAATATTTACGCTTGTTAATTTAACTTGATTGCCAATTAAATTAAGAAATTCGGTCCTTATTATGTAATATTATCCTTAATCTTTTATAAGGTTAACATATGGATGAGTAAATCATAACGTATCATAAATTAAAATGATTATTTATTACAAGAATTACTTATCAATAGATTGAAAAAATGATAAGAGCAAGATAATTATATTGATAATTTTTTGCTTAGTATTAAAATTACCGTGCATAAGTAACTTTATTTAATCAATTATCTGTGGGTAGATAGGATAACGTCAAGGTATTTCTGTCAAATCACAGGGCAGCATTCGTTTGACATCATTGCTAATTGACCAATCCGAGACGTGAAAAACGCGACCGACCAATATTGATAATGCAAAAGGAAATCCAGTAAATAAATCGAAAATGGCGTCGTCTAGCCGATTAGATGAATCAAAGAATAATTTATGCGATGTCCTGTTATAATTAAGCAAATACGTTATCACATATACTGTCCCTACATACGTTATATTTAAGGTAGTTGTTACGTGTTGTGTTATAGTGAAATTTTCGCGTTATGCGAAATGGTGTTCTATGTAGTGGCGTGATATAAAAAGTGTTTACATGAATTCCGCGCGGGCGCTCCCGCTCCGGTCACAATGCTGCCCACCGTGGAGGAGAGCCGGGGCTACGACTTCCAGGACCCGGCGAACTCGGAAAAGTGGCGAGGCCTCTTCGTCAATCCTCTGCGGAAGGTTTGTGTACCAATAGCAATATGTCATGACACTCAAAACATAATAGCATAACACTTTTACTATTTATCCATCATATTCATCATTAATTTAAATAAAACTAAACATATTTGAGATTAAGCTGTTATATTTTATAACTTTTATCTAATAATTATGTGTTAGATACGATTGTCTGTGATAAAAAGATAGTAGGCCAAGTTCATGAAATACATTAATAATTTTCTATAGATCGGCATAAATTTACGTGATTCATACAAATTGAGGTCAATCGACTCGATCGACTGCGAGATGGGTCAAGGACACGTTTTTTAATCATTTTATTTATATTTACATAAAAATTAGAAACATTTTGATAAATTTATCAATAGTCAAATGAAATATGCTTACAATGATATGGTTCTTAGTGATAATAATAACATACTTGATCAAAATATCGAATATTTTAAATATTTTCAATAATTAAAATATATTAAATAATTAAAATAGCTTTCAAAATATCAAATATTAATCGAAAATTTTAAATATTTTTAATAATTAAAGTAGCTTTATTATTATTTAAAATAATTTATATCATAATATTATAATTGTGTAACTAATTAAGAAAATTTCTAACATAAAACAAATTGTGTTCTTTGCCAGGATCTGAATTAATAAATTTCTACTTTTTACAATATTATTTATATTTATTTTTATATTATATTAGAATTAATGTATGATTTTTGTTTACTTTTAACTAGCTGAAATACAAATTCAAAGCAAATTGAAAATAAGTGTTATATTTATATGAATTTTGAATTGAACTATAGGACTTCTAATTAGATAATCGTATACTTCTCTTAAAGCAAAATTACTATATATACTATTTTTTACATTACTAAAAGATATAAGTAAAAAAAATGGTTAGAAAATGCTCAAAAACTTGACCATAGTGGGATTTGACCCTCCACCTCTTGACAACTGTCCAATTTTAAAAGTATTATTTCCATAAGTGAAATAATGGCGTACTTTGTGATGAATTAAAAATATTTATATTTTGTGATTATTCAGGTTCCATAACTCTTAATGAAAAAAGGAACCCTTACAAGATCAGTTTGTTGTCTGTCCGCTCATCCATCAATCTGTTTGTTTGTCTGTCAAGAGCCTTTATCTCAGGAATGTTTGGAAATATTGAGTTGAAATCCAAACCATATACTAGGTCTACGGTCCCTTGATTTCCTGAAAAAAATTTATTTCTATGTTGACTTTAAAAATGATATGGTTGTTTATATAGCAAAAATGTGTATTTTGGAACTATAGAGGAGACTTCCGGTTGACCTAGAATTATGAAATCTGGCATCTAGCAGGTAGTACTAGTTCAGCAAAAATGGACATCTACAGATTTGTGGTTAAATCCTAAAAAATAATAGCCTTTAAAGGGGGGCAAAATTAGTAAGGAACCCTCTGTGAGCGAGTCAGACTTGCGTTTGTCGGATTTTAATAAAAAAAAATGTTGTCCTTAATTTTTGCTTAAAAACTATATCTTCTTAAGCTTGATGCTTTGAAGGTAGGTAGGATACATAACAGAATAGGCAGAGGAACATAGTGTTAAGACAGACCATTTTCCACTTTCTGCTTAAATTCAGAATGATGTGCACTGAGTGGCACAATTTAACACCACGATTTGTCTTACCACTGCAGTTATAATAATAATTTATATCCCCAAAATTAAGCCAAGGTGGCCAAGCGCAATGGTGGTGCCATTGCGCTTGTTGTCCCACTACACCACAATGGCCACAAAAAAATATATTTGAATTGTCATTTTTTTAAATAATTTTATAATAGCTAGTGGCATGTTGATGTATATAATAAAATATTTTACCAATTAAGATAGCAATATGTAAGTCCTTTATAAATATAAAAGTGTATATTATATTGTCAAATGTATGGTAGTGTGTGTTACTTTTTATTTTTTTAATTTAATTTATCTTAATCTTATATTATCTAATATCTTAATTTATTATTAAAAAATATAAGCATTTTGTGTTTCTTCTTTATGTAAGCTATTACTTTACCAAATTTACTACCCCTTTGTTCACTCAATTTTCGTAAAAAAAGGTGTCACACTATTAACACTATTCACAGTAAAGCAGAGGCAACCTAATGTTAAGACACTTTGTTCCCCAATTTTCAAGCATTTATATCTTTTAATATTAGTTAAGTTGTGGGACGCACTGGGACGAAGGAATTATTATAGGCACTTATGACAGGCATCAAGTTTTGCCTGCCCAACATGCATTGACTCAAAAATTCAGCATAAAGTGGGGAATGGATTGTCTTAACACAACTCTATGTTTACCTTGCTATATGCAGGATACAGCATAGAGAAAAAAAAAAGATTATATATAAAAAAATCCAGTTATCAAACCCACAATACACAATTGTTTAATAATTATTTTCATATTCTTAAAAAGGGCCAGTCGTAACGCAGCGGCACAGAGTGTGACTGTAAAACCGACTGGTTGTGGGTTCGAAGCCCACTCGAGGAGATGAAATATTTACTTAAATTTATATTTCCATTTCTTCGCTCTGGTGTCGAGGCTAAGCGCGGCATTGAGTTCTGCCACTCAATACGCAATGCCTCCAGAATTCGGCAGAAAGTGGGGAACGGAGTGTCTTAACGCTAGGTTACTACTAGGTTTTACTAGGTTAGGCACATGATGAAGAAACTAAATATAAGCAAGCTATTATTTATCAAGATGCAGGGTGACTGGCAATTAGACAGACTAAGTGCTACAGATGAAAAGAGAAGTTACTTTAAATTTTAACTCATGTAGCCCTATCCGAAATAATACCATTTTCGAGATATCTTGGCGAGGGTGTGGTGGAATAACATTTTAAAAAATCAAAAAAATATTTAATAAATAGCATGCTCTCTTGCCAAATGATAATTTGTAAAATTCTCCCTACAGAGATTCTAATAACATAAATAAGTTGTAACAAGGGTATAAGAATTTTGACATAGCTTGATGATAACATATGGCATAGTGGTTAGAGCGCTTGGACGATTTCCATAGGCGCGGGTTCACCAATCTTGCTTTGTCCAAATTTTTGTATGTTTTCAAAATAAATAAGTATTTTTCTACCCTAAGTGTGGAATAACAAATATCTAAAATATTTAATAAATAGCATTCTCTCTTGCCAAATGATAATTTTAAGTAATTATTCTTGGTTAGCGAAAATTTGTATAGAGATGCTAACAATATAAATAAGTTGAAACAAGCATATAGGAATTTCGACGTAGCTTGATGAGAATGTATGCCTTAGTGGTCAGAGCGTTTGGATTGTTTAAAGAGGCGCGGTTTCAGATCCCGCTACGTTCGATTTTTTAGACGTTTTCTAAATAAATAGTTTCTTTTATAAGTGTGGAATAGCACTTTAAAAAAAAATTAAAACTATTATTTTATATTTGCTTATATTTATGTTTCAGATCCTCCAAAACGTGCACCCGACTCTAAATGCGGAGCAGAGCGCGTTGGAGTTCGTCGAGTCGCTTTGTCTGCGGCTGCTGGCGATGTTGTGCGCTGTGCCCTCGCCGCTCACTGTACAGGTACTTGATGTTTGTATGTTTAGACTATTGTATAAGAAACTAAAGTTTTGTTTACAATACGATCGTAGAGTCGTGGTCGCCCTGTTAGGCTTTCTGAACTTTTGCGCATTGTTCGATCTGAGAGAAAAAAAATAATCAAAAGTTTGGGAAGGGGCTATGTCCAACCTTTAGCGATCGATGGCTGTCGATGTTGATGATAATGATATATAATATATACGTTTGTTGTGTAAGGATGTGGAGGAGCGCGTCGCCCGCACGTTCCCCACGCCGCTCGACCGCTGGGCGCTGGTGGACGCGCGCGACGCCTGCACGGCGCGGCGACGACGTGCGCTCCATCTGCCGCTTGACAAGCTGCACCAGATGCTGCAGAAGGTAAGCGCGAGTTACAGAGATTAGAGTAGAGCCCCCTGTCACAGCTCTGTAGTCAGCATGGCCTTAAGCAATTATATCGTTCTCTACTAACAAGCTGCACCAGAGGCTACAGGAAGTTGGTACTTACAAGACATTTTCTATTATCTTGTATATGTAATAGATATATTGTATATTTTCATTATTATGAAATTCATGTATTACAGGAGGTGCTTCTCTACAAAATAGACACATCAGTATCTCTCTGCATGACCGCCATATTAGAGTACGTCAGCTCAGACATTTTTCGTCTGGCGGGCAACTTTGTGAAGCAGATACCTCAGAAGAGTGGCTACCACGTTATCACGTGTAGTGATATCAAGACCGCCATGTGCGCTGATAAGGTCAGGAAACTTAAATGAATTTAGATAGTCAAATTCTCATTATCATATGAAAGTAACGGGATTTGAAACCGCGGCTCTTGGAAACCATAAAAAGTACTCTTAACAAAATAAATATTTAAATTTTTTGCTTGTTTTTATCATTTCGTTATATCGTTTGTTGGATAAATGGTATGGAAACCTTCATGCGCTAGTCCTACTATATTATAAGTTTATAATTATCATTTTACAAATCAAATCGATATTACATAACTTGATTTATATACACTATATATTTATGCAATTAGTAGATAAGGGGATTACCCCCTAAAGTCTTAATAGAGGTTTTTATCAATAATTAATTATTTTTGTGACATATTATTGTCTTTAAAAATATTTATTTAAATTTATATGTTCATTTCTTCGCTCTGGTGCCTAGGCAAAGCGCGGCGTTGAGTTCCGCCACTCAACTTTGTGAAGGCCTCTAGAATACTGCGGAAAGTGAAGAATGGAGTGTCTTGACACTAAGTTTTCTCTGCCTACGACCCTACTGTGTGCAGGATACAGTGTAAAACTGATTTAATTTAATTTGGCTTAATTATTATTTTTGATGACAAAATTAAATATTTTTTAAGACTTTTTATACATATATTTTATGATATCAGTATGAATAATACTAAGTATAAAACACTACTATAAATTCTCTTCGCATAAACTACTAACCAGAAAAAATTACACAGTCTTGTTTTTTCATTAACAAAATGTTTTTGGGTTTTTCATTACTCATTTAAGGTTTTCGGATACTAACAAAATCATTTTATATAGCATGTTTAAGGAAAGAAAGGAAAAAAAAGGAAGAAATTAGATTATATTAATCTGTTCTTTAAAAAATCATTATCCAAGCCATTAACAATAGGTGCTACTTATGCCAGCTTACAATATCAAAGTCTGACACTCATCAAAGTTTGAAAAGTGGTTATAATTAATCTTTATGCTTTCTTCATATGTATATGCAATTACAATTAGATTTAATACTTGGTACAGTATGGTCGACTAGTCTTGGCCCCCCTAGTGTTAGGCTTTCTAAAATTTTGCGTATTATTCAATTGAGAAGGAAATAAATATAAAATAATAGAGTTTATGGCCTTCATCGATATATAGACTGTCAAACACAAAAATGAATTATTAAATTGAATCAGTAGTTCCTGAGATTAGTGTTCCTGTGTTCAAACAAAAAAAAACTTAAATTTTACAATATTAGTATAGATAAGTATAGACTAATCATTATTTGTTTTTCTAGGTGCTAATGGATATGTTCTACCAAGAATCCGAGCTGGCGGGTCCAGTGTCAAACGAGGGAGTTTCCTCAGGGGGTACATCTGGGGGTACGTCCGGGGGTACGGTGGGTACCGGGGGAGGGGGACGGAGGGCATCCCTGTCATATGGGGAATTAGTGAGGGACCTGCTGGCCGATGTTAGGACATTTTTGAGAGATTTGAACTTGATTATTAGGGTGTTTAAGGATGAATTGGAGAAGATCTTGCATGGGGATAGTCGGGTATGTATTCGTCTTTATTTGTTCTTTTAAAGAGAGGCGGGTGTGTGTATAAAAGGGTACAGCAGCTGCAGCAGTGTTCTATGGGATTTGAACTGTATATTAAGTGTGTTTAAAGACGAAACGAAATTGAAAATAGGATGTGTTGTTCCTAAGATTTTTCCTTAACTATTGACTGTTATTGGATGAATTTCTAGGACTTTTTTTAATAGTCTCCCGTAAGAAATCGCTTAAAGAGATAAGACCACATAAGGCATATAATGTTATAATTAAAATGATGATTTGCAAGATTTCATCTAATACTTTTTTCGATTATCCAAAATTTTTGCACAAGCACCTTGTTTTTTACTGTTTCTAAAATCGTATTTATTTCTGTCGGCCATAGTAGTGCAGTGGACAGTGTCTGACTGTTAACGCGACGGTTGTAGGTACGATGCCCCTGGTAACACGCCAGAATGCAGTGTTGAGTTCCAACACACTGTCTCTAAAATTGTATCAACACTGGTTTCCCTCTGTCTACCCTGCTTTATGCGGAATACAATATAGACATAAAAAATTAAAATTATTTTTTTTATATATTCCAGTCTATAACCCTAATATTCGGTAACATAGTGGACATATACGAGCTAACAGTAACATTATTGGGTAACCTGGAGGATGCCATGGAAATGTCACAAGATTCTCCTACACCATACATTGGGAGTTGTTTTGAAGGTAAATCATTTAACTATTATAATTTAAAACAGTTTGGGGAATAAGCAAAGTAAATACATAATTTTAGATTAGCCTTTTTGTACCTCTGCTGTATTTCAATATATATTTTAAGAGAAAATTTTATGTTACATGAAACATGTTGAAGTTCACGTTTTCTACAGAATATAGTTGGATAAGCGCATAGTTCATGATGTTAAGACATTATGTATTGAATTGCGGAATTCAACGTCGCACTTTTCTACCAAAACGGGGAAATTTAAATATTTCATTCCATTGAATAGTATTGAACCCACAACCATTGTTTGGCCATGATTTCAGTATGCGCTTTATTTTAATTATAGGTTAGTAAAAGCTGATTAATATTCTGTTGATATATTTTGTTTCTAGACTTTGGAAGTAAAATAAAATAAAAAAAAATACTTATTTAGGATGATGTATTAAATATTATATTATTATTTGTTTTGTAAAAAAAATATTCATTTCACTTAATTTTTTATTTATTTTTTTTTACAGAATTGGCGGAAGTGGAAGAGTTCAGAGCCTACGTAAGATACGCTAATATAGTGACTAGAAAAGAGTCGAGGGACGCTCTACAGAATATTGTCGATGATCCTTTGGTAATGTTTTAAGGTTTTATTATAATTTAGTGGAATTTCTTTAAATAGTAATCTTTTCTTTATCTTTCTTTAAATATCGGTAAAAATAAAAAAAAAATAGAAATCGGCGAGCTTTAGTTGCTGCCACTCAAATATCTTTAACGTAATTGGGAATAAAATTGTATATTTAAAAACATCACTGTTGTCATTATATTTACTATTAGTAACTACCATATGATAAGAGAGCAGAGGTAATCATTTAGTATAGATTGTTGCTGTGAGAAATCTAGTCAGAGCGCGGCGTTGAGTTTCGGCACATTTAACGTCTCGAATTCCCGCAGAAGATGGCATGGAAGTGGCTCGGAGAACTTAGTGTTTCGATACTCTATTCTTTTCGGTTCACCCTAATTCACCATATTGTATGTAAAATAATTTATTCCTCTCCATGGAGATCGAGCACACAACCGGCGTGTTTACAGTCAGAGACAGTTCTATTGCGTTGCGGGGCGTTGAGTTTACTCAATGAGCAATGATTGCGGCAGCTGTCGGAGCGGCTGGACACGGCGGGGCACGGGTTCCGGCTGGCCGTGAAGTACTGCCTGCCGCGCCTGCTGCTGGCGCCCGTGGGCCACGCGCTGCTGCACCACTCCTACGTGTGCGAGCTGCTGCGCGCCGCGCCCGCCTCCGACGACCGCGAGAGCTTCAAGCAGGTGCGGCTTGTACTTCAATCTTTCGTTACATTTATTATGTGCAGGTTTCACTTAATAAATTTGTTTTCTTTTCTCCCTTACAGGTGGAATGTAATCTACTTTTAATAAAGAACTTAATCATGAAAACACTAGGGAATGGACCAAAGTTGTAAGTATACATTGCATTTTTTTATTTTCTGTTTTTTATGTTTATTATGTTGATTAACAGCAATAAATATACAATTAGTATATATAATAAATATTATATTTTAAGTATTCGAAGTCAGCACAGTACAGTCGCACAGCGCCTGGCTATAAACGCGACCGTTGTACCTTCGACTCTCTCAGATAACTGTTTATAGAAGAAGGTAAGAAGACAAGAAATAATTCAGACCAAATTTTTGAAGAGTTTTATTATTTTTCATTATAAAAACCCCTCAATTCCGAGATAAAGATTCAAGTAAAAACCGAGAAGCATAAGCATAATGCTATAAACTCTACCAGATTCAAGTTGTAGAGAGAGAGAGAGCCTATTCATTTGTAACTCAACTGCAATCTCGAATTATAACAAGAAAAAGTGGTGGCTCGAGTATACAGGTCGCGTACGCTGAACCCGTCCCCGTACCCGTCTACCCAGGAACAAATGTGACAGATATTTCCAAATTTTATCAAACTACGGATAATTAAAAAATCGATGCGGTAGTTTGATATAATATTTATGTCAACTAACAGACGAATGTCACCTCAGTCTACCCGTGACCATGGACTACTGCAAAGTATTCGAAACGTCGGGTTTCTAACAATGTATAATTTTAAATATACGCAATTAATCCGGTTAAAATAATTTCTTTTATACTTTTATTATTTATTTCCGCTTTGGCTCTACAGGGAGGGTGCGGTGCGGGCGGCGGCGCGCGCGCGGCGACAGCTGGCCATAGAGAAGTGCGGGGAACTGGCGCGCTTGGTGGACAACTGGGACGCGCGCGACGTGCCGCAGTGCTGCAACGAGTTTATTAGAGGTACAACAATACACTCCTGACACGCCTCCCCTCCCAAAAGATAAAGCGCGGAGTTGAATTCCGCCTAAGTAGCGAAATATGCAATGCTTCCAGAATTCTAGTGTAGTAGTGTAGTGAATAGAAGTGGTAAGCTGAATGTATTAACACTAGGCTCCCTCTGCCTACCCTGCTACATGCGGGATACAGCGTGAAGTTGAAGAAAAGTAGAAATGAAATTTAATTTAAAATCAAATTAAATCAGTTCACGCTGTATTCCGCACAAAGCAGGGTAGGAAGAGGACACCATATGAGTATATATGGAAACATTGCGTGTTGAGTGGCGGAATTTAACACCGCGCTTTGCCTCGACACCAGAGCGTAGAAATGGAAATATACATTTAAATAAATATTTCATCTCCTCGAGTGGGGATTGACATCGATCCACAACCAATAGCGTTTACAGTCACATTTTGCGTTTCTGTCCTCTGGAAACGACTGAAAATTTAAACTAATTTCATAATTCACAATTATTTCGTAATTTCAGAGGATACGCTGTCAAAAATTGGCCCCGGCAAGAGGATAGCAGAAAGACGAGCTTTTTTATTCGATGGACTTCTTTTACTTTGCAAACCTATCACTGGTCTTGTAAGTATTATATCAAATAATTTTTTTCTATGTTATTGTGGATTGGGTATCTGATTATAAATTAGATTATATTTCAATATTTTCCTAATTCTTGCCCAGTGGATCTCAACACTGCTTTGCGCTTTGTTTAAATGAGTCACGAAAATATCTAAAGTATTATAAATAAATATAATAAATATTCTTCCAGGGGGGATTTTATAATTTGTTTATTAAGACAATATAATTTATGATTTAAATTCATTGTTTGTCTCCGAAGTGGTACTTAGTTGTTTCATTAACTTTTTTTAGCTGTATCGCTGCAAATAGCAAGCAGGTGGGGAGAGGGAACCTGGGAGCCTAGTGTGAAGATACTCTGTTCTCATTAAGACACTTGCGATCTCTAATATCCGCCAGATTCTGAAGATATTGAGTGGCGGAACTCACCACCGCGATGTGCATGTCGATGCAACGTGAGCGAAAAAGTAAAAATATTAAATATTTCATTTCCCCGAATGAGAATCGAACCCATAAACTGTCGCGTTTGGGGTCAGACTTTGAGCCTCTGCGCCACGACTGGCCTCAAAATAAAAAATACTTTTATAATACCCAATAGCGATAACTTAAATATTATATATTTATTAATTCACCAGGTGACAGTGAATAGTGGTGCCACGGCAGGCGGTCCTCAGCAGCTAAAGATGAAGGAGAAACTGCATATACGCAAATTAGAGATCGTGGACAGAGGGGACGGAGAAGGTCAGTTAAGAAATACTTATTATATAATTGTTTTTTTTTTTTGGCAGATTTGAACTTGCAATTTCAGAGTATAAGGCCAAAAGTTTTAGAGGAGTCGGTATTATTTTAACTGATCTAGGGTTGTTATAATTTTGTTATTAAATACAACGTAATTGGTTTGAGATCTTAGACCCTTCCAAATTTAAACAAAGGCAAAATAAAAGTTATATATATATATGGCTTCAGTATTATTTAAATGATGAATACAGAATAATAGAATTATATGGTTTAATTAATTGCAATTGCTTTATTTATGTATATTTAATTCGATTTTATTATAATCATTATACTTCTTCTTTAATAAAAACTAATAAAATGTCCAAGTCATAACAAAAAATTGTATAGTGTAATTTATGATATATTGCCAACAGAGGGCCGCAACCTAATGGAGCTCTGTCCACGAGTGGGTCCCCCCGTCCTCCTCGCGGCGGCTTCATGCGCGGAGAAACGACATTGGATGTGCGATCTCGTCATGCTCAATACTAAGCCCATGCTGGATAGGAGCTTAGACAGGTCAGTCAGTGAAACAAAGTGATATGGGAGTGAAAGTAGGTGACTTGAATGTGAATTGCCTGATGTACGCAGATTATGCAGTGCTCATTGCATTATCAGAATGGGATGTGCAGGCATTAGACACCACTCTGAAAGAAGGGTGTGAAAATAATGGTCTAAGCCTGAATGCGAGCAAGACAAAGGTTCTATTATTTGAAAGACATGAAGAAAGAATGGAATGTAATACCACACAGCTTAGCTGATCGAATCCGCAATGAAAAGATACATAGAATGGCAGTTACTACCCAGGATGTCATGGTGAAAATGAAGAAGAACGTGCTCAGCCGGTTTGGGCACGTTGAACGAATGAATGATGAAAGAATGACAAAAAAGATTTATGACGGAAAAGTGAGCGGTAAGAAAGGTAGGAGACCGGGAGACCTCGGTTGACCTTCGTAAAGTACCGAAGACCACAGTATCGAAGACTGGAGGAAGGTCACGGTAAAAAGCATGAGAACCCTCCGGAGGGCAAGTATGAAGAGGTTGATGACAGTGGACGAGGCGAAAGAGAGTTAAATTTTCGAAATATCGATCTGAATAGAATTTTTTTTGTTATTTACACTTAAAAAGTGTATATAAAATCAGTAATTGTATATGTTTGTTTACAGTATTCTTCTAGATTTGGAGCGTCGTCATCCTTTACGACTGCCGCCAGCGACACTGTACAGGTTTGCGGAACCAGATAGTTCTGATAATATCGTGTTGGAAGATCGACCTGGAACAGCTCCTCTTATTAAGGTATGTACTTATTAAGTTTGTGATCAATTATAAATTTATTCTCGCGGGTGGTAATCGAACCCTCAACTGCTATGATTACAGACGGCTGTAGAGACAAATAATCAATATATTTTAAAATTTAAAGATAAGGGAACATAAAAAGTGCATTATTCATGAATTATTTCAGTTTGAGGTCATTATATTGAAATCATTTGGGTAAAATTGGATATCAGAGGGTTATAACACGGGATTTTTTACTCTCCTTTATGACACTTTTTACAACTACTACTTGTCGCTCTAGGGTGCCACTCTCCTCAAGCTGGTGGAGCGTCTGACGTACCACGTGCACGCTGATTTGAACCTAGTACGAACGTTTCTCACCACGTACCGGTCATTCTGCGCGCCGGCAGACCTGCTCGCACTGTTAGTGGAGCGCTTCGATATACCTGAACCACATCTCGTATATGACTGTCAGGTGCCGCGAAATGGTGAGAACCTACTACCTCATTGAAAACCTTCCACTTGCACTCTGACCCCACAATAAAAAAACTCTTCAAAAAAGTTATTTTTCTTTTATTTCTTCTTGCTTATTATGCATACTCGCAGGGTACACCCTTCGCCTCTGACATCTCTGCCGCCTGTGACATCCCCCGCACCTCTGACACTCCCGCAATTTGACACCCGCACCACCCCGCATCTGACACCCCTCACTCCACCGCACGCCCTACGTTTACGAGTGAGAAGAATAAGCAGGATCCTTTCTTGCCTTCTTCGTGCTTTTATGCATATACCTGCCCCTTTAAATGCCCCCACTACCATTTATCCTGGCTATATACCTATCGAGAGTGCTTGCTATATACCTCGAGAGTGCTTGCTATATACCTCGAGAGTGCTTGCTATATACCTCGAGAGTGCTTGCTAATAATATTTATAACTTTCTCTTTTTCGTCATAACAGCTCGACGATTTGCTTGCAGCTGCTACTCGTAAACTACTAGCGATAATCCCTAAATTCTAAATTTAGTATTTTACCCATAAACCACTATTATAACTAATTCCCTGATAATTCACTTCCTTAGCATACTAATATTCATAAATAAAATAGAATGAATTCTTCTGCTAATAATCCCTATTAATCCTCTCTCCCACTTCTAATTTAGTTTTTATATCTTTAAATACAACCCTATAATTCAACCAGGTCATACAGGATGTATATTACAAATTTTTTAATAATTTAATAATACTTTATAATAAAAACAGATTTTTGTTTGTTGTATTTTCTGTTGTTGTATGTTGCTTTGTGTGCAATCAAATATTTTTCTACATTCATCCAATCCCTTACGGTTCTCCTTAGTAAAGTAAATAAAAGATCTATACTATCCCCTGAACTCTATTAAGGGGTTAATAGAATCAAACTACAAATCAAACTACAGAGATCTCAACACCCTCCCCTCCACCTCTTTCTCTATCTCTCCCGACTCCTTTTCTATCTCTCTAACAGCTATTAACCCCCGCTACCCTCTAAAAACTCCTCTAAACTTAAAATAAATATATTTTTTTATATATTTATATCTTCCTAGCCCCTATTAACCCTCTACCTTCCAAAACCTCCCCCAAATATAAAACATATATAAAATTGGCATATATATTCTCTTGCACGCTAGCACCTCGGGCGAGGACGAAGAAGGACATAAGTCCCAACGCATCGCTGATGGACCTCGATCTCGATATAGGTACAAATGTGATACCTGAGTTTTGGTAATCAAAGAATGGTAGCCGGTTCGATTCCGGGGATGATTTGTATTTATTATTGTGTGCTACTGTGTTTATAGTATTGTGTGTGTATAGAAAATTTTATATTTATTAATATTTCTTTTTGTGTAGTCAATTTAGATATATTTGTATAGTATTATTATAAACTTTTTGATCTTATAGATATTATTTAGGATATCAAAAATTTTCCTTTTTTTGTGTTAACAAATGTGGTCACTATTCACAACATATCAATAGATTTTTCAGAAATACATTATTGAGGACAAACTTTTAATAAAAAACTTAAGATGCCAATTTTAATAAATTGTTTTTTAATATATGCAGAGAGCGTAGAGATCTCAGTAAGCAGTGATGCGGAGAAACTGAGCAAGAACACAGCTAGAGAGGACTGGAAGAGATATAGGAAAGAGTTCCAGCAGCCTGTTAAATTTAGGTTAGTTATTTGTATTTTTTTTTCGTTTTATTGGTTAATATAAGCGATGCAGTCGTGACGCAACCATTATACAATCGCGACAGTCAGGCTATTACTACTATTGTGTGTACTAATTATTAGATGTTCCTTATTGTAGCTCTAAGCCAAACTAAACTAGCCAAAATGTAATAAATATACGTTTTATGTAAACTTATTGTGCGTTGTGCCTCAGAAATACGACGGGAGTAGGGAATAGAGTGACTTAATAAAAGGTTCTCACTGCCTACCCCGCTATATATGGAAAAATTGCTCAGGCATTAAGTATTTTTGGTGTCTTCCGAGTCCAATAGTTATTTTCAATATGACTTTTTACAAATTCTATAAATTATTACTAACTTAATAATATAACAGTAGTAATTACGAGATTATGTATTTTGTTTCGCAACAAAGATTGTTTTTTTACAAACAGAGTAATAAACGTGCTCCGTCATTGGGTCGACCAGCATTTCTACGACTTTGAGCGTGAACCTGCACTCCTGGAGAACCTGAAGAACTTTCTGGAATCAGTCGACGGTAAACCCATGAAGAAGTGGGTGCAAAGTGTGCTCAAGACTGTTCAGAGGAAGGTGAATATTCCTATATATTTTAATATTTATTATAATGTAATAATTTTTTAAGATTTTTTTTATAAAGATTATTGGCAAAATTTAATTTTGGCTGTTGTGGCGCAGCGGCAGAGCGTCTGACTCTAGATGACGATACTGGGTTAGATTCCCATTTGTGGGCATGATTTATTTTCATTTCAAATTATGTTAAGAACAAAAGAGATCACTGTGACATAGTAATAGATTGTTAAGGACTGTATGTCTTAGTTGCGGTTTTTAAGAAATCAAATGATATTTTGTAGTACGAGTAATATTTAACTTTACTAACATTTTTTAATAATCACAAAAAATATTAAATAAAAGTTTTATTTTGAACAGTGTGCTCAAAGCAACCAAGGCCTAGATGGTGAAAGCGTATCAGGGAGCCTGGCCAGCATTCCGGGCAGCATCCTCAGCATGTCCACCATCGGGGGGCCAGTGGCCTGTGGGCCGGGGACCATGGCCTGTGCCCCGGGCGTGGCCCACGTGTTCGATAGATCCCCCCCGGCCCCGTTGCGCCACGTGGCCAACCCGGAGAGGCACGGGTGGCACCCGCTGGCCTTGCACCCGTTGGAACTAGCCAGACAACTGACGTTGTTAGAGTTTCAGTTGTATAGGCAGGTCTGTGTGTGTTTAGTGTTTTTGTGACTGTGGAAAATTTTATTGTGAAATTTGGGATGTATTTTAGTTTAAATGTTTGTTTAGATTTCAATTTGAAAAAGTTTAAACAAAAAATTTAATTTCATTTTTAAATCAAGATTAATATTTATACAATAAGTATATTTGTTTATTTTTCATCTACTACTTACAAGGTTTACAAGTATACATAATTATATATATTTTTAAAAATATTATTTGAAGAAAATTTATTTTTATTTATCATTTGATTTTTTTTTCGCTTTTATTATATTTTTTTAAATATAATTATTATGGTTTCAGGTTAAACCGTCAGAATTAGTGGGAGCAGTGTGGACGAAGAAAGACAAAGAAAAAACTAGTCCAAATCTACTGAGGATAATCAAGCATACTACTAATGTTAGTATTAGAAATATCACTATACCTGTGCAGAGGGAGAGGAGAGAAGAACCTAGTGTTAAGACTCCGTTCTTCACGTACGCCATAATTTTCGAAACATTGTTTTGAGTGATGAAACTCTACACAGCACTTTGTCTTATTATAAGAAACTCTATATAGAAATTGGCCCCACAACCGTCGCATTTACCATGAGACGTACTGTACACCTGCGCCAGGATAGTCTAATGCTAGAATTATTAGTATAACATTATTTTTATTAGTCATCTCTTGCATATGTCAAGGTAGGCAAAAACCATTTTGTGTCAAGTTACTTCATTCTGCATGTTATCTCTATTTTATTAAATAAAAAATATTTCAAACATTCTTTTCGAGATCAGTTAGGGGCTGGGGAACGGAGTGTCTTAACTTTAGGTTCCCTCTGCCTACCCTGCCATATTGCTAAAAAAGAAGATTAAAAGGAAATGAACCAACTTTTAAATCCTATTGCACTCAAAATGTTTATGTTTCTAGTTTTATAATAATTATTTTTTTATATGATTTTTCACAGTTTACCAGATGGATGGAAAAATGGATAGTCGAAAGCGACAACTTAGAAGAGCGAGTAGCTGTCATATGCCGTCTCATCCAACTAGCGATAGCGCTACACGAACTAAACAATTTCAACGGCGTTCTAGCAGCGGCCGCAGCGTTTAGCTCTGCGGCTGTACACCGCCTAAGAGCAACATGGTCGGCGATACCGCCACGCCTATTACGTGAATTGTCTGCTCTGAAGGATCTCAGCGCTGATCATTTTAGAAGATATCAAGAGAGGTTGCGGAGTATAAATCCACCGTGTGTGCCATTTTTGGGAATATATTTAACTAATATATTACATATTGAGGAGGGAAATTTAGGTGGGTTCATTTTTTTCGTTGTTATGTTTGCTTAAATTGTAAATTGAAGTGAAACTGAAAATATAATATCAATATAGTACAATAATATATATTATTTTATTTAAATATTTAATTCTACATGTATAGTATTTTAACTTCCCAGCCTCTTTTATAAAATTTGCACTAAATGATTATAAAATAAAACCTATTATTATAATTACTTCTTAGGCTTTTCTGATATTTTAGTCGGGCTTACATATAGTTTCAACATATTTTTTTCAGATTATCTACAGAACTCGAATTTAATAAACTTTTCTAAAAGACGCAAAGTGGCGGAAATTACAGGTGAAATACAACAGTATCAGAATCAGCCGTATTGCCTCACTGTTGAACCTAGGACTAGGGTTAGTAAATTAAGATTATTTAATAAGAAATTTATAATTAAAAACATTGTATTTATTCGTACATACTTAATTTATATAAATATACAGACCGGTCTAGGAGTCATCGGTAGTCGGGCACAAAGTGTGATTGTAAAATCGGCTAGTTGTGGGTTCGATCCCTACTCTAGGAAATGAAATACATTTATATTTTGATTTCTTCGCTCAATGTTGAGGCGAAGCGCGGCGTTTATTTCCACCACCCAACACGCAATGCCTCCAAAACTCGGAGTAAAACGGTGAACAACGGTGTGTCTTAGTAACAACACTAGGTTCCCTCTGCCTACCCTGCTGTGTGCGGTGTTTCCTTTTCTTGGTATTATATTTTTGGCTGTACAATAAAGAATATATTATTATTATGTTCCCTCTGCTGTAATATGCGGGATGCAGTGTAAAGCTAAAAAAAAAGAAATATGTATATAATATATTTTAATATGTTGCAGACGTTTCTAGAATCATTAGAGCCTTTTCCCGCTATGGATGACATCGAAGTGACCAACTATTTGTACGAGAAGAGCCTGGAGATAGAACCCAGGGTTGTGAAGCAGATGCCTAAGTTTGTTAGTATTGATTATACAGTACGGTCTCCGAGTTGTGGCCGACGTGAAGTTATCTGTATATAACTGGGCGCATTGATTTTTCTTACTTTTAATAAAAAGTAAGAAAAAAAAATTAAATCAGAGCTCAAGTAATGATGCGCAATTGTTCCTAACTTCAAACCGCCACGACTTGTCGACTATAATTTATAAACATACTAGCGGACCCGTGCGGCGTCGCTCGCATGAATTAGTACGCTTGAATATTTATTATATATATTTATGAAATTATTTTCAGTTTTTAATAGGATTAGTAAGAAAATATAATCCTAAATCATTAAAAGAAGCCGAAAAAAAACTGAGTAAAATTTTATTATTAGAAAAAATATTTGAGTAATTAAATGAACAAACAAAAAAGTAAAACTAACTAAAGAAAACTCTTAATATTAGAACAAATACCTAACTAGTTAAAATGATCAAAAATTATAAGTAAACATACCTAAAGAAAAATATTAATAAAAAAACTAAACAAAACCAGCTATATTATCAACGTAAAATTAATATTTATAATTATTAAAATTAAGTAACACGAAATATAATCTGTACTATAATAAAACAGCAAAAAATTAATAATAATGCTATGCGAAAATATATGCTGTCGGCGAATTTTATTTAAATTTTTAAAGGACGTTCGTTACAATATATGATTTCTGCATAATTTGACACATTTACGCAGTATTTTAAAACTTTGATATCTTCTAATATATCCATTCCGGTGATATGTTGTAAAAGCCAATTTTTATCTGTATAAAGTGCACAGTGTATTTAATCAGATAAGGAATAATACTGTACTATTGAATATAGTTTCTCAATTATCCCTTCTTTTTTTTAACACAAAATGGTTACTAAAGGATTACGCATGATGGAAGTGTCAGCGCTCCATTTACGGGACAGGCATATTGGGTAAAATATTTTAAAACCATACCTACAAAAATTAATTAAGATACCTCAACAGTTTGGACGTAGGATTTTTTTTTCATTCCACGATATTTATCCATACCTGTATTTCGTGTGACGCAGTTACGTATAGATACCAATAAGGTAAACACATACTACTACAAAAATACTACTAAAGGTTAAACAACTTTGAACTTTGTCGCCAATACCTACAACTCCATTTTGGAATGAGGCTTATGCGGCGGTTTCCCTTTATAGGTTTATGTGTGCGTGCGTCGTTCATGACAAGTGGTGTTTAAATAACGACAATAATTTTATTATTTATTTTGTTTGAAAAAATAACTTTTTGATTTGTGGGAAATACATATTTTTTTACTTGTATTAATTAGGCTTTTATAGAGTAGTTAAAACTGTGGTTTCATTAAAAGTGACCAGCACCACTTCCACCCTGTATATCGAGAATATTACAAATATGAGAAAAAAAAGTCAGTTATGTCCATCTCAAGACCCTCGTAACTCTATATGAAATTTTATCGCAATCAGATCTGCGGTTTGACTCTGATTGCAACACAGACAGACAGAGTTACTTTCGAATTTATAATATAGGTATGGGTGAACGTATGTAAACGCGATGGCTGTGGCCTCGTTACATTTTTAAAATAATAAATTATTTTCATTTCTCCATTCTAGTAAGAGAAACTGCGGTGTTGACTGGCACCACTTAGCACGCAATGTCTCTTGCAATTGTGTGGTGAGTGGGTAACGGAGTGTTTTAACACTAAGTTTCCTCCGCCTACCTCGCTGTATGTGGCATAAAGCGTGAAATTGCTTTATATTAATATTAAATAATAAAATTTCTCCACCAGCCCCGTCGTTACCCTGAGTTATCACTGAAATCAGTCAAAGTTCCTCGTCGGTTGCACGACGCACACGGCAGTGCCACCAGCGTGGCCACTGTTACCAACGATGATACCATCAGTATGTTGTTTTATATTTGTCTGTAATTACCTGTAGTTACCTATGTTTCTACTTATAGATGAAAGTTGTTTTGTGTAAGAACATAGCGATAGTCTAACTAGTACTAGAGTAAGGTAATGAAAATAATTAAATATTTTTCTTAATCGAATTAAAATCGAACTTGTAATTATCGAAAATAGCACATTTTTCGTAAAATGTTTTTAAATAAAGAATTAAGGTTTGACTTTTTTACTATCAACGAAAATTATACATTTAGAAGAATATGACGGTTTTTTTATATCTATATTATATATATAATTCATTCTATACCATTGAGGCCAGTTGTGGCGCAGGAGCAAAAAATTCGACTGTAAACGCGACTGGTGTTGGTTCGATCCCCACTCGAGGAAATCAAATATTTATTTACATTTAATACCTCCAGAAATCGGCGGAAAGTACGGAACGGAAGTAACTTAATGAGAACGTGTCTTAACACTAGATTCCCAGGTTCCCTCTGCATACGGGATAAAGCATGTATTTAGCTTATATATGTGTACATATATTTAACATGAGTAATAATATTTTCCATGTTTTTCTATAGGTGTGGCGCAGTTATCTCCAACCAGCGCGTGGGATGGCGCCTCTGTCGTATCGTTGCCAGTACATGATCATGGTAAGTCCACGCAGGCTTAATAAGAGATGATCAAATATGCTGCACCACGTGGCTTGTTCTAGATTTTGTGCAATTTATGATGGAATACAGAGGACGTTCCAGACGTTTGGCGAGGTGCAGTCATCGTGCCTTTGTATTCACAGATAGACTGCAAACCATAGGGCTATCAGCTTGGGTAGTACAGTTTATGCTAAAATATTAGCGAGAAGAATGCAAGATAGATCCGAAAGGCTTTTGTGGGAGGCGCAAGCAGGCTTTAGACCTGGAAGAGGATGTTTGAATCAGATCTTTTCCCTCCGCTCGGAAAAATTAGATATTCAAAAAGTTGAAATTAGCAAAAAGTTTTCTGTGCTTTTGTGAACTTGGAACACAGAATGGCATGTACAAGCGAGGATGTTACGGTGAGAATGACGAAGAACGTGCTCAACTGGTGAGGATATGTCGAACGAATGTGTGACGAAAGAATGGTAAAAAAGATTTATGCTGGAGAAGTGGGCGGTAAGAGTAGTAGGGGGAGATCTCGGTTGACTTTCGTAAGCACAATATCAAAGATACTGGAGGAAGGTCACGTAAAAAGCATGAGGCCTCCCTGGAGGGCATGTATGAAGAGGTTTATGACAGTGGACGAGGCAAAGAAGTATATAGAGATCGTAGCGTTTGGCGCTTCGTTCTCTCTGACTACCCCTCTAGGGATACAGTGTGAAGCTACGTATGTATGTATATTTTTACAGGTGGTTCATTAACTTCCCCCCGGCTAGAAAGATCCTGTTCCAGCTCGCTAGCACAGCTTGGGCAGCTGGGCCAGCTCAGCCTCTTTGATAAGGGATTAGCGTTGTTTGATAAGAGCAAATCCGTTGCGACACTTAACAGGTAATACTTATACTTATAATTAATAACCGTTTACTAGTTCCTACTTTTTGTTTTGCTATTACAAATTTCCTACTTCCCGTTTCCTTATTTCCTAATTTCTATTTCTGTTTTTTTAGATTAGCATGATTTGACAACAGTATAAATCGGATGTGTCTCTCAACCGGTGAGGCTTGGTAATCATTTAGTAGCTTCTGATTTTATCCCATTGCCCACTCCCCACTTCCCGTTTCCTTATCCTTTTGATCCCTATATTTGTCTCAGTGTTTTCTAAGTCTGATCTGTGATATTCACGTTTATTACAGTTTTTTCTTATTTGGCTTGTATTTTTTATCTATATATTATTACGGTAATTTTCGAAGAAAACCAAACAATTTATTAAATAAACTGTTTTTATAATATTAAATGAAAGTAAAATTATATTATCGAAAAGTTTTTTTTTTAAATTTAGGATTGTAGTATTTTTTACATATAACCAAAAAAATTATTGTATTTATAATAGAATATGAAAATAACATTTTACTCAATAATCTTTTTCTACATAATCAGGAATAGTGGCAGTACTCGCGATGAGCCTCCTTCACCACGTGACAATCATTCCCCGAGGTATGCACCTAATGATACTCATGTTTTTTGTATCATTATTAGCTTCACCCTGTATCTCCCACACATCAGGGTAGTTAGAGGGAACCTAGTGTTAAGACACTCCGTTCCACACATTTCCGCCAAGTTCTGGAGGCGTTGCGTGTTCAGTGGTGGTACTCAACGCCGCGCTTTGCCTCTACACCAGAGTGAAGAAATGAAAATATAAATGTAAATAAATATTTATTTTCCTCGCGTGGTGATCGAACCCACAACCAGTCGATTTTACAGTCACACTTTGTGCCCCTGCGCTGCGACTGGCCTTGATACCTATGTCTATAAATAAAATTAACAAAAAACGTATAAAAATCTTGAACATGTGTTCGAGTTCGAGTGGGAATCGAACCCGTGCCATTTATTCACCGTTAAAATGCAATGACCAATAATCGAGCTATATACATCGAAATTCCTACACGCGCACTTACAACTTATTTATGTTATTATTTTTCTTTCCTCAAACTACACAAATAACACATTTGCATTATTTTTTAAGCTTCGCACAGTATCCCGCATACAGCAGAGTAGGCAGAGGCCTCCCTCTGCCGTGTATGTAAGCATACTCCGTTGTCCAATTTCCCCCGCATTTTTGAGGCATTGTGTGTTAAGTGGCGAAACTCAACGCCGCGCTTTGCCTTGCTACCAAAGCGAAGCCGCACGAACACGCAATGCCTTCAGAATTCGGCGGAAAATGGAGAACGGAGTGTTTAAAACACTCCGTTCTCCATTTTCACTAGGTTCCCTCTGTGTGCGGATGTTTTTTTTGTTATATTGATAATTGTGAAACCGTTTCTGAATGTAAACCCAAATGTTATTAGTGAGTACACTAAAACTAATAACTATATAAGACAAAGCACAGAGTTTAACTCCGCCAACCAACAACACACTTCTAAAACATATATTAACACTTCAACTGTACATGATTTCCCCAGTGGTCGTCGTGAACATCGAGCGGCGCTGTCACCGCGCAATGCCATAGTGGATGCGGAGTTGTTCTACTCCCGCAGCGTTGACCACCTACCGCCGGCGAGGCGACCACCACCACCTACACAGGTGACCACGAGTAACATTAATTTTTCCATTCATTTTATCAAAAATATATAAGTTTATATTTTTCATAAAATTAATAACATATTATAATACAAAGACTGAATAGTAAGTAATGTATATAAAATAAGTCAAGATATATATTACATAATCATTCGGTCCCCGCTCAGGGGAATTTCTATATATAAATTATTTTCATTTCCAACGCTGGTAGTCTTACTCAACATATTCTGTAAAATTGGATGGCGCGTGGGGAGTGTCTAAACACTACGTTTTCTAGGATTTCCTCAGCCTAGCTTGCTTCATGTATGAAATAGCTTGAAATAATGCATTACAGCAGGACAATATAGTACAACGATTGAGAGTTTCCATAAAATCAAATGTAATATTCAATTCCTACAGCAAATCAAATAATAAAATATAAAAAATCTAATTAAATAGGAACGAGTACCACCACTGTTACCGCGCGCCGCCTGCTCCAACAACTCGGAGGCTCCCCTTCCTCCTCGGAGACCGGCTTCCCCCCCACCTTCAGACCCTCCACCCACTCCTCCTTCACCCCCTGACAGACCCGACAGACCCCCCGACAGGCCCCCAGATAGACCCCCCGACAGGCCACCGGACAGGTTGCAGGATAACCGAATACCGCCGGAGAGACCACCGCCTAGTCCCAAGCATCATGAGCTTTTTCGGTGAGTACACAGATAGCACACAAACACACACACATACGCATACACGCACATGCATTTAAAACATAACTTACGTTATCTAATTAATATAAAACAGAATGATATGTAATTATATTTTCTTTTTTATTTAATCATTGGTTTATATTTCTTGTTATGTGGGATAAACCAAGTCTGTCGTCTAATAACTCACTTATTTCTCCACTATAAACATTTTTACTGAAATTTTATTAAAGTAAATACAAATTTCTTGCTCAAACGTTGCTTTTACAGTAGACATGTTACCGGGTCCGGTTACCGAAACCGAAACTATTGGATATCCGAAACGAGAATATATGTCCGGAGTTAAAATTAATCAATTTTTTTTTCTTCGTATCCTGCACTTAGAATGGCAGGCAGAGGGAACCTGGGATTCAAGTGTTAAGACACTCAGTTCCTATTAAGACACTTGCGTTCCCCACCTTACGCCGAATTCTGAAGGTACTGTATTGTGGCGGAACTCAACGCCGTGCTTTGCCTCGTTATCAGAGCAAGGAAATAAAAATATTATTTTTAAATTGATTTGTAATCGGACCTATAACTTGTCGCATCTATGTCGTACGCTTGTGCCCCTGCGCCACGACCACTAATAAAACTTGTTATGACAGATATTTAATTTTAAGAAAGTGTCACAAATCTATTCAATCTGTGTTTGTTTCAAAATATGTCAATTCGAAATGAAGTTACCGGTTATCCGTAACGACAACCAAAATCGATATAGTAATATTCATATACCCTTATTCGTAGCTCCATTGTTAAGGTATAAACTATGTAGTTAAAAAAAATATATTTCATATATGCAATGTATTTGTATGTTTTTGTTCTATAATTAAACGCAACATTTTAGTAATCTTATTATGTTACACTGGATTAGTTATTTCTATATGTATGAAAGATATCATTTTAAATTTTATCTATTCATGAAACTTTATATTTTACATCTGTTTTTTCACAACTATAATTTTTCTGTAATAAATTTACAGTTTACGTCTTTACATTGAACGGCTTAAACAACATTTATACATTTTTAGTTTCATTATCCTTTATAATTTTCTTAAAATTTAAACACGTAATTTTTTTTATTATTTTCACATTTATATATTTTTGTGTTTTACCCATGTAAAATTTGATTTTTGGACCACTACATTTTTTTTAAATTAATGTTAACAACGTAAAGAGAAAAATAATTTCTTCTGTAATATCAATATTAATATTATTTATTAATATGTTTGCAGTAGTCCAGCGATGTCTCCAAAGAGGTCTCCAGCGCCGGCGCCGCCCATTAGCCCTCTTGATAGGTAACTATTATATTATACTATATCTAACAAAATTTGCAAAAAATAATTTTTAAAATGACTTTACGGTTACCTGAGGTTTTATGTAAATTCTAAGATATATAATCATAAATAATTAATTTTTATTGTGCTGTTGAAAAAAAATAGAGAGCAAAATTTCTTAGACAAGCTAATTATCTGAAATGTTAGTATGTTTATCTATCTGTCCCAACTGTCTACATAACAAAAAGAGCATTTAGTTTTTGCTGTATATTATATAAATATTGTCGCGTAATCAAAATCTATTTACGTTAGCCTGAAACTATAAAATCCGACAAAAAGTAAAAAATTGCAGTTCAAATAAAGGAAATTAAGAAAAAAATTAATTTAGAGGTGTATCATAGACACAAAAAACCATTAAAAACTTATATTTTACAATTAATTAATATAAAATGAGTATATACGCTGCCTTGTCAATTTTTATAAGTTGTACTTATTGTTGATCTATAATCATGAAATTGGTACCTACGAACCCTCAGTGGCCGAATATATAAAATTATTAATTATAATATATAAAATTATAAAAAGCACATGTTTTTTATATAATACGTTAGATTTGATTTTATATTATATTTTTTCATGTATGTATGTACGTTTCAGAGCGGCATTTAGCTTCCCTTCCACAACGTCGCCGTCTGCACATTACAATTGTAAGTATATATCAATATTTTAATATTGAAATGAGTTCCACATCCCCTTGCTCAGATAGACAAAGCGCGGCGTTGAGCTCCGCTACTCAATAGGCAATATCTTGATTCGAAGATTTATTCGAAGAATGGGAAATGGAATATGAAAATACTAAAAAAGTGACGTACGTGTCCACAGCGGAGGGCGGCGCGCCCCCGCCGCTGCCGCCGCGCCGCCGACGGGACTCGGCCGCGCCGCACACGCCGCACCTCGTGAGTACACCTCGTGTCTATTTAGTGACAAGCTGTAAATGCGAAGGGTTGTGGGTCCGATCCCCATATTTATATATTACATTGCAAATTACATATTTTATATTTTTATTTCCTTTCTCTGTCAGAGCACTTGGACGACTTCCAAGAGGCGCGGATTTTAAATCCCACTACGTCCAAATTTTACATGTTTTCTAAAAAGTATTTTCCTTCCCTGAATGAGGAATAACATTTTAGAAATATAAAAGAAAACATCTATATATTGTAATTGACCATTGCAATTAATTTACGATTGTGTGTGACATAATCCATTTTGACATGTACGACTGTCATACATCAGCATCTATAATAATTGACTATTTAATTTACGGCAGAATTCCATGCTTCCTTTCGTCTACTTCGCAAAACGATAAAATAAAAATAAATAAATCATTGTTTCTCAATGGGAATCAAATCCACAACACATCCATGTCGTGTGTATACTCAGACTACGCTACAACGCCTGCAAAGAATTAAATAATGATTTTTCTTTTTATTAATTTAAATTGTATCATCACTTTTTATTTTAGGATATTTTCTTACTGTTGTTTATTTTCCTTCCGAGTGTACAGTGCATAAAAGCTCAGAATAACTAATTTCAACAGCCATAACACATCAACTATACTGTACTATAACTATACTGTAATTCTAAAGAATTTTATATTTTTTTCAATACATTTTTTTATGTAAGTGTAACATAACATGTGCTTCCACAGTCGTCGTGGAGCGAGCACAGTGCCGGGGCTTCCCCCTCGGGGAGTTCCCCTGCGCCGCCCGCCGCCCTCACTCCACCCCCGCTGCCCCCCCGACCTCCTCCTCCGCCGGAGTTGAAGGGGCCGGCGCACTCAACGCTGTTGCAGAGACGACATACTGCTGCGTAAGTGGTTTATATTTTATTTTTTTTGTGTTAGATTATTTTAGCAGTGATTAAGTTAGGCCACTAGATACGAAATGCCTCAAAAGAGGCGGAAACCAGATTAGCAGCAATAAGGGTAAAAGCATGAAGCTGAAAAAAAAATCAGCATTCGTCTAAAATAAGATTTAATATAATATAGTTAAAAAATAAATAAATAAGCTTCACGCTGTATCACGCACGGAGTAGGGTAGGCAGAGGGAACTTAGTGTTAAGACACTTCGTTTTCTATTTTCCCCAGAATTCTTAAGGCATTACGTTTTGAGTGGCGGAACTCAACGCCGCGCTTTACCTCGACACCAGAGCGAAAAAAATGGAAATATTAATTTTTTCGTGTGGAATTGGAACCCACATTTTGTCGCGATTTTATAATTTGATATCCCTTCTCGAGAGACGTACAAAACTCAGCTATAGCTATATAGGGGACCGTTAAATTCTATATGATTCTCTAAAATAAAAATTGGACTGTGGTGAACGATGTCTATATTATATGCATACATATTATGTATATAATATAGAGGCCAGTCGTGGCGCAGTGGCACTAGGTGTGACTGTAAAACCGACTGGTTGTGGGTTCGATCCCCACTCGAGGAGATGAAATATTTACTTAAATTTATATTTCCATTTCTTCGCTCTGGTGTCGAGGTTAAGCGCGGCGTTGAGTTCTGCCACTCAACACGCAATGCCTCCAGAATTCGGCAGGAAGTGGGGAACGGAGTGTCTTAACACTAGGTTCCCTCTGCCTACCCTGCTGTGTGCGGGATACAGCGTGAAGCTGATAATATTATGTAAATATAGACGACCTTTTTCTAATAAAAGATTTGTATTTAAAAAGGCTAGCACCGAAGTTGCCACCGAAACCCGCCGCCGCCGCCGTCGCACCGCGCACGTAACGTAATAAATAAAGAAACATTCTAAACAAACACATTTATACCTCCAGAATTACGCAATAAAAAAAAATCATATATACATATATATTGTAATATATAATATAATATAAGTATTATTTAAACAAAGAAAATTGGAAAGTTAAAAAAGTAACCGCCATTTTGTATGTAACAAAATTATCGCTGCCATATTGTTTTTCTTGATAAAATCAAGATGGCGACTGTTTCGTTTTGATAGGATTTCTGCCATCTTGTTTTTTTTAATGATGCGTCTATTTTTTTTTCTAAATGTTTGATTTATGTTTTTTTTTTTCATTATTGTTTTTGTAATAAGTAAATAAAATGTACAGTACAAAGTTCAAAGCTATTGTAGATATGAACAATTAAATTTCGTTAAATTACTATAAATATATAAAAATGCAGATTCATTGAATCTTATCCTAATATCAAAAAAAAACTAGCATTTTTTTAAATGAAAGATTCAGTTTAAAATTTAACATTTTTATTGTTAGCAGTTTTTATATTAATTTAACTAAATATACGACGGATACGGATTTTTTTAATGATTTACATTAAAAAAATCCTTTACATCGTATATTTTTTCGTTAATCGTATCATTTTAACGTTAATTGGCCTTTCTGACTATCACATTAATGTCTTGTAGTATCATATATTATATATTAAATAATAATATTAAATCGTATAAATAAAAAGTGATAAACAAAAGTAAACATTACGCTTTTTATATAATAAATTAAAATTTATAATTGTCCTCCATTACAAGTACTGCCAGCTCAAAGAAATAATAAATAAAACAATAAATTAGTGGTGTTGCCTGTTACTTATCAAAATGTCAATATTTTATTAAAATTATTATTAATTTCAATGTTTATTTTTATAGTTATTGTATATGTAAAAAATCTTTATTGATCGACTTTAAATTTTGACGCATTATTTTGCAATAAAATACAAATGAAAATAATATATATGTAAGTAATAATAAACATATTCCGTTTAAAAATATATATAGTAATTTCATTATATACAGACAACAAAATAATTAAAATAGAAAAAAATTCGTGACATTGTGTGTTGAGTTGCGCATTGAAAAGCCGCGTTTTGAATTCATTACCCGGCGTGTGAATTGAACCCACAACAATCGCGTTAGACACGATAATATTTATAAGTAATATTTTTTTATTCTAACCTTAAATTATATTATTTATTTATAAAATACGAACATTTTGATGTAACACCATTACTACAACAAAATAAACTAAATATTATAAAAAAATATATAAATAGTTAGTCTTCCACTGAACAATACATACTATTGATGAGATTGATGGCCTTATATTATATGATTTAAAATGCTGATAATAAATGAAATACGAATATGTATGTAGTTAAAAATGTATGAAAATTACATTAAAATTCTTTTTTTTTTTAGAAAATAGATTGTTAAACTTTTTGCTTGGAAACTTTCATATTATTATAAATTATAAAAAATTCGAAAACAATATTTTGGACATTCCATATTAATTATTTTAAATTAAATGAAATTAAAAAATATATCAAATAAAATTTGAATTATCTAGGCCTAACGAGTGTGACATCAATTCTTTAAAAAAAGTATTATTATTTTTAAATCCAAAAATCTAACAAAAGGTACAAAATATATAGTAAATATGATAATTATCGCGATAACCCATGTGCAGTGCCAATAAATAGAATCAAGTATTGAATAGGTGTAAAAGTATATAAAACTATATAAATATATATAAATGTACGTTTATAATAAAAGTGGTCGAATCTAAAATTTCTTTTATTGCATGGTAGACAAAAGGAACACAGTGCTAAACACTCCGTTCCACGCGCAAGTTACCTTATTACCCACAACTGCCACGTTTACAGTCAGAGGTTGTCCCACTATGCCACAAGTTAGCCCTTAATAATTTACAAAAATTTGAAAATTTTGAGTTGAGCCACTTTTATTTTAAGCATTTGAAATATAGCAAACAATTTTATTATTATAGCGATATTCACTGTAAATATATATTATATGTATGTTATTCTGAGAGTCCAAGTTTATAATATAGATTTAAAAGTTACTATTATTAAAATTTCATTTTCTTTTTTAAATGTTACCTGATGACAAGAAAATTATATTTAAAACAGATTATTAAGAAAAAGAATGGCTTCGTGTTAATAAATACTCTATTATGTATATATTTTTGTATGTAATGAAATTGTTAGGCATAATGTTTCTTGATCATAGACTTATATAGCGAAATGATTTTTTTTTAATATGAAGTAAATATATATACTTCTCGAATGTACAAATAATCTTCCATTAACTTTTTTCGTTGACTGTTTTTTTTTAATAGTCATGTCAGTAACATGGCAATGACTTAGTGCGATACGGCCTTTGTTAAAAACTTTTTTAAAAATACTGATTACTGTATTAAATACTGTATTAAAAATTATTATTAATGTTTTTTTAAAGGTCGTACCGCATTCATGGAGAATCGCACAAAGCGTAACAATAAGATAATGTAAGCCGCCATATTCTCAACTACAGTTTTTTTTTATAATTAATTAGATGATGATACTAAAATTATATGTTTCTGCTGAGCATTTTTAGGTAATACAGTAGCCATATTTTTTTACGTAAGTTAACAAACAAAGAGACATATTTTAGATGATTACAATACAACATATTAGTTTAAAATGATTTAGTACAAATATTCCCAACGATATGTCTTATTTCTTTCATATATATACATATTATATAGTTATAACTATCATATAATTGCAGGTTTCCTAATACTAAACCTATTTTGATGACAAATTATATAAAGTTAAATCTATATGTTATAATTTATAAAGCGCGGTGTTAAATGCCGCCACACGACATGCAATATCGCAAAATTCGGGTGGAAAGTGCAGGAGTGTCGTTAACAGTAGGTTCTCGCTGTCTACCCTTGGAAATCATAAAAAAAATTGCTTGAGTTTTTTTTTTATAAACAACAAAATAGGTTTAGCAAAAAAGTTACGCTTAATACACACAAACAAGTATTTTTCAATAGTACAAAAAATTGCATCTTTTTCTATGAAGTGTACCCGTGACCTGTAGTTGAGACTACGTGCTTAGATAATATTGTGTAAAAAGAAAACATAGTGTGGGAATGGCCTTATTATTATAAGAATATAGAAAAATTGTTTTATTACAATTGTTATTTGTGCTAGAATTTGTTAAATTTTGTTAAACTTCAATTTAAATATCTAAATTCAAATGAAAAGTTTAAAGTGGAGTGTTTTGTCACTAACCTTCTTTCTCAAAACTATTTTTAAATCATATCTTTTGTTGAATTTTAGTGACGACTATGTTCAAAATTATTTTTTATATTTATACAAACTACACTTGTTTTATTGATATAATAATAAAGAAAGGGAGTAGTGACAAACTAGTCGGTTTTCTTTTGTGAAAATAATAATAAAAAGAAAAATGTCAATAGAAAGACTACGCAGGGACGCAATGGTGCGTAACACGACGGTTGTGGGTTGGATTCCCGCTCATGGGATTGAAATATTTAACATTTTCATTTCTTTGCTCTGGAACCAAGGCAAAGCGCGGCGTTTCGTTTCGCCACTCAACAATGCCTTGAGAGCTGGGAGGAAAATGGGGAACGGTGGTGTCTTAATAGGAAAGGAGTGTTGTAACATTAGTTTCCCAGATTCCCTCTGCCTACCTTGCTTCATGCCGGATACAGTGTGAAGCTAAAAAAGAAATTTAAATATAAAGTGTTACTATAGAATATAGCTTTTGATATGAAATTCTGTCTGCCTCCTAAAAATGGCCATTTTCACACTTCACTTAAACTACTCATATTGTTAGTGGTTATATTTGTATTGATAAATATTATATTATCTGTGGTTCAGCGGAAATCATAGATTTTAAGTACTTCCTCTTAATTGTACGATTTGTTATATAAAACAATTGAGTTTAAGATTTAATCATTTTAGTTAATTTTGCTTTGTTTTAAGATCTGTAATTGGACCAGCGTTTGGAAGGAAAGTGACCTAACTTAACATTTTGAAAATTAAAAATTTTGTTAAAAGTTGGTTGTAACAAAACCATTTAAAAATTTTATGACGACTTTTTTTAGTTAGGCCATTTTTTTTTCTAAAGCTGTCATTAAAGTTTATTGTGGATTAAGGGGTTACAAGTTCGATTCCCCGCTTAGCAAGATTTTATCGATGTTGATATGTAGATGTTAAATGTTTAAATTTGGTAGATTATTGAGTGTCAGAGGAGAAATGGGAGCAGAGAGCTATGTACAGGGTGTCTATCATAGTGTGAAACATTAATCTAGACAGAAATAAAGATATTATACACTATATATGTATAAGAAATTAATGTTTTTGTCTATGGTTGTCTACCAGTTTAAATATAAACACACCGCGTGGTTTCTAAATGTCTAATTAGACATCAGTTATGTTAAAATGTATAATAAATATAATAACGCTTGGCTTGCGTTGTTCTCTACTGTGTATATAAGCTTTTGTTGAAATTATACATTTCATAGTAAATTGTATAATTAATGAGAGAAAGATGAATGATCTGGATTGTTTTAGTAT
This sequence comes from Heliconius hermathena, assembly GCA_013403705.1. NCBI lineage: Eukaryota > Metazoa > Arthropoda > Insecta > Lepidoptera > Nymphalidae > Heliconius > Heliconius hermathena. The sequence continues at coordinate 453,780 of JAAIXJ010000025.1, read as the reverse complement.
TTTTATGAATTTATTATGAAATGTAATGAAATAGTGATGTCCAAACAGATGTCTTATAATATAGTTATATATGTTTATGTATATTTATATAAATAACTATGTATAAGTGCGGTAAAATGAAGTGCGAGTAGAGGTAAGTGTAATATAGTTGTAAATATAGCGTCTGCGAAGTAGAAATATATTATATACAAAGTTACGATGTTTTGTTTTATTTTACTGTTAAGCTAGCAGAAAAAGAATGCTCCAATATGAAATTTTAAATAAAATAAATCAAATAAATCAGCTTCACGCTGTATCCCGCACACAGCAGGGTAGGCAGAGGGAACCCAGTGTTAAGACACTCCGTTCCGCACTTTCTGCTGAATTCTGGAGGCATTGCGTGTTGAGTGGCAGAACTCAACACCGCGCGTTGCCTCGACACCAGAGCGAAGAAATGGAAATATAAATATAAGTAAATATTTCATTTCTTCGAGTGGGGATCGAACCCACAACCAGTTGGTTTTACAGTCACACTTTGTGCCCTGCGCCACGACTGGCCTCGTCGTCGGACTATGAAATGTTAAATTTAATAATATTATCTATTATTTTTTAATATCTATTATTTTGAGGCCGTCATGGCGCAGGGTACAAGGGTGTGTCTGTAAGACGACAGTTGTGGGTTCACTCCCCACTCGATGGAATTAATTAATATTTGCATTTCTTCGCTCTGGCAACAAGGCAAAAGATCGTTGAGTTACCAACACGCAATGCTTTGGAAAATTCGGCGGAAAGTGGGAATACAAATTGATTAGTTATATAATAGACGCTGTTGCTCCTCACCTCGCAACTATATTTAATAATTATAGAGAATATGGTGTATTTCCTGACGGAATCAAATTTAATAAAGTCATACCGGGTAGGTAGGACATCTGATCCTAATAATTTTCGACCCGTATCTATACTACCCTCGTTTAGTAAGATTTTTGAAAAAAATATTCTTAATCAAATATTACTGCATTTTAATTCACATAATCTTATGCACAATAAACAGTATGGTTTCACTAAAGGTAGCTCAACTACAGATGCTGATCTTATAAAGAGTATATGTGAGGCATGGGAGAGATCGCAGGGTGCTCTGGATATGTTCTGTGATTTGTCCAAAGCTTTTGATTGCGTGCAGCACTCAACCCGTTCCCGGCATTTTTTGCATCGAATCCCTAATTCTTTAATGGGACAATGTGTACGCTTTTACAATAGGATCCCAAAAAACGTCAAAGAATTTTCTATATCACGATTTAAAAAGGTCATAAAAGATATTTGTGTGTAAAGTCTTATTATACTACGAAATTAACGATTTTATAAATGATAACACGCCTTAGAAATGAAATGCTCACTCCAATTTGAGGCATTAACTGGTGGTAAATTATTAGACGTTCAAAAAATTAAGTATATAAATTCTTATGAGATCACGTGCGGATGTGAGATCATATGTGTTCATATTCACACATTAAGTGTGGATATGGAATTACATGTGTGGATTTGAGATTTCATGTGTGAATGTGAGATCATGTGTTGATGTGTCCTATTAAGAATCAATGAATTCACTTTTCAGACACAAATTAACAAATTTAAATATTATTGTAAAAATTATTTATACTCTTTTTTGATTACCGAAATGATTATTTAGTAAAAATAAAATATATATGCAAATACATATGCAGAGTTGTAATCATTGTTTTCTACTCTTTTATTATATTATAGATATAAATATACTTTAACTAAACTTAGCTTCACCCTGTATTACTAGCGGGGTAGTCAGAGAGTACGGAGCGCCAAACGCTACATACCTCTTTCGCTTCGTCTACTGTCATTAACCTCTTTATACATCCATCCCAGTCCTCCGGAAGGGTCCTCATGTTTTTCACGTGACCTTCCCCCAGTATACTCGATACTGTGTTTTCGAAGGTCAACCGAGACCACAACCTCTCCTACCGCTCACTTTTCCCTAGTTCTTTAATAAAATGAACTGGTAACTTTCTTAACCAAATAAATAAAAAAACATGATATATTGTTAATAACATTTATTTACTTGAAACACAAAGAAATATCCACATTATTTTCGCAAAAACTTTAATTACAATGAAAAGACGATTTTTTTTTACATTTTCATTATTTCCAACAATCTTAAGCCGTGAGACTGTAGACGCGACCGTTGTTGGTTCGATTCCAACTTGTGGGAATTAATTATATTCATTTCCGCGCTTTAGTAAAAAAGTTAACGAGGCGTTGAGTTCCGCTAATATGTTAAACAATAGTCGACTAAATTAAACTATATTTATATTTTATATATTGTCCTCATTATGATTTTAACTTAAAAATCATTACACAACAAAGAAAAAATATTATAACCTTTTAAAATTATTTTAACATAAAAGTATTTTAATCTTGAAACATCATAGTAATATTTTTTTTTATTACAAATAAAAAAAAAAGAAAAATGCATTATTTGAATTTAAAAGTTCATTAAAATAAAAAAAACAATTAAAAAAGGAAATAACTTTTAATTAAATATTAAAAAGAATTTATTAACTAAATTCTCCACTCTCCTTTACGTACAAAATAAACGCAAAAGAACTCAATATTACATTTTGTTTAAGCATATTTGTTTAATTATATTTAATATATATTCTGAGAAGAGTGTAATACTTTTAAAATTTAAGTAAAATAATTTATGATTTTCGCTTAAAACAGAATAATTATGATGATGTTACAAATTAATTTCATTGAGGCCGTCGTGGCGCAGCGGCCCAAGCGTTCGATATAAGCGCGACAGGTTGTGGGTTCCATTCGAGGTATGCCTTTAAAATTTTATTACTCAATAATAAATTGCTTTTAATTGATGATTTACTTAAAGAATCACAATCAACACAACATAGTCACTAAAAGTAGTGACAAAACACTTTCTCCAATTTCAATTTCTTCTTAATGTGTTCTTTAATGGTTGACAGCTTCAAGTTCTTTTTCAACGGGTGCTTGTGCCCGTCGAAAGCAATATTTTTCTTTTTTTCTTTGCTTATCTTGAGATATATTTTTGGACCTTTGAGATTTATCTGAAAAAGTCCCATACTTATATCCAAATCTTTAAAAATACACTTCAAAACTTAAATTTCACTAAACTAGTGACAAAATATTATTTTTTCATTCTCAATTTCTTCTTGAAGAATGGGTTGATGGGAGACGGAGTCGACGGCTTCAAATTCGTCTTGCACGGCTTCTTGTTACCGTCGAACGGTATATTTGGACTTTGTCTGACGCTTTTATAATAGTCCACCGTTTCTTGCATACTATTGTTCTTTAGCACAAATTTCACTTTTTTAGGCGTGTCTACGCTTTTTTTTGGACTATCTTTCTTTAAATTGATTTGTTTTTGGAATTTTTTCACTTTATTTACTGCTAATTTTGGTTTTGTATCTTTAATAACTGTTTTTTCTTTATTTTTTTGTTTATCTTGGCATATATCTTTGGAATTATCTTGGGACACATCCTTAGACTTATTGTTAGATTTTTTACTTTGATCTAAAATATTTTTATTCTTATTAACATTATTTTGAAGTACTTTAGTTTTAGCATTAACTTCTTTTTTCTTATTATTTTCTAATTCATTTTTCTTATTTTTTATAACTTTATTTTGGCTATTTTCATTAATTTTAAGTTTTTTAACGTTGAGCTCTTCCTTATCTTTCTGTGCTTTCCGTTTCCTATTTTTCTTTTTGTGTTTGTTTTCTTTATCTGTGTTGTTGTTAGTTTTATTTTTATTATCTTTCGTTGTTTCTACTTTCCAGTCGCCATTCTATAATAACAAAAACACAATAAATATAAACAAATACATGTTAATTTCAATTTTTTTTACAGCATATCGAATTTAGCTTTAACAAGGCTTTGAAGGAGACTAAATCAATTGCATACATTCTTGGGCAAAGAATGTAAGGAGATGAAAATCAAAGTCATTCCGTCCCTGAAAATTCTATCAGTTTGGGCAATCTGAGAGCTGAGTTATTAGAGATTTAGTAAAAGTGAGGCTATTGCACAATTAACACAGCGATGTATATCTATAGCGTGGCGGTCGTTAGATCCAAAAGATTTCGATGTCCACTAGGTAAAGGTCGTACAAAGCAGAAAACAAACAGGAAAGTACTCAAAACGCATCGAAACGAATAAAACGAGAGAAGCAAAAAATGCAAAAATCTCGTCGACTCGTCGACAGTACTGTATTTTTGGATAAAAAAAACTGTGTTACTTACTGTAGCGTTGTCAGTAACGTCAGTATTGTCAGTAATGTCAGTTTCTTCTACAATACTGACTCCAGCGCGTGTTTTGGCGAGGAGCCTCTTACGATGTTTTCTACTTAGACCTGCGAAATTAAGCGTAGGTTTATTTTAAATAATTTATAGAAAGAAGACTCTAAAAAAAAAGTCAGCTTCACGCTGTATCCCGCACACAGCAGGGTAGGCAGAGGGAACCTAGTGTAAGACACTCCGTTCCCCATTTTCTGCCGAATTCTGGAGGCATTGCGTGTTAAGTGGCAGAACTCAACGCCGCGCTTTGACTCGACATCCGAGCGAAGAAATGGAAATATAAATTTAAGTAAATATTTCATCTCCTCGAGTGGGGATCGAACCCACAACCAGTCGGTTTTACAGTCACACTTTGTGCCGCTACGCCACGACTGGCCTCAAGAAGACTCTTCACATGTCATAATGAATTATAAAAAACAAACGTCGTAATGAATTATAAACAAACATATATATGAAAGAACCCTCATACCTCTCAAAGCCAATTCATCAGATTTATTCACCAGGTTCTTCTCCAATTTACTAAGTCTGGAGGCGGCCTTCATCGGCTCGGAGGGGTCGAGGTCCGATTCCAGACCTTGTATATCCGCCTCGGGCACTTTCAATGGATATTTGTTTTGTGACAGCTCTTGGAAACTAAAAAAAATTTTGATTTTTGACGTTTATTTAGCTTAACTTTTTTTTAATGGAAAATTGCAAATTAAAATATGCAATGCTAAGAAACTATATAATGCATAGTTATTCATTATAAATCAAACCTAAAACTAAAAAGTTTTCTCACAGCTTTTATATTTTTTTCTTTTTGCATTTCTTACTCTCTTTAGGTATTAAAAATAAATTCTACTAAGAAAAATATCCTAAACGACACATTTCTCCACTTACCGTTGCAAACAAACTCTGCCCCGTTTGAAAGCCTTTGAGGAGGCACTACTGAGGAGGCTTTGTAACTGTGCCACTAGTAACTCAGCGGGTACGGGCAGAGGGTGGAGAGATACATCTACGCGACCGGCTCGGGGGTCCAGAGGTTCGAAACTGTGGGCGGTAAATAATTGGATAACTAAAGTTATAAAAATATGAAGTAAATGTGAATTTTTGGCCGTCGGGCCGCAGTGGATCTGCGTCCGACTGCGAACATAATGGTTGTTAGTTCGATTCCTGTCAGAGAGAGAATAAATTACTTTCATTTCCTTGCTGTGGCAACAAGACAGACAATGTTTCAAAATTGGTCAAATTCTCTATTTGTCACTTAAATCCCACTACACTTAGGAACATGTCATTAAGCTAAATTATTACATATAATCATTATACCCAGTCTCTGCATCAACAACATCATCATTATTTTCATTATTTCTATTATTGTTATCATCTTCATCATCATCATCAGATATTTGTTGTAATGCATCTGGACCACCAGGAGGACAGCCCATCTGAAAGGAAATTTAATAATTATATTATAAGTTAAGTTCTTTTTTACAAAAAAATAATTAGCGACCAAAAAGTTCTTAGTGACCCAACTCACCGTCTGCCACACTTTTGTGACACTATCATATTCCAATCCCAAATCACTCTGTCTCACAAGTTCAGTTAGAAGTCTCCGAGAACATATACTTGTTATGGAGTTGCCGAGGCACACTTGCTGGGAAAACGGAAAGAGGAGAGCTGTCACACTTGCTTCGGGGATTTGCCCTTTTGATATCTGGAATTATATATAATATAAAAATAAAGTATATATTTTTTATTCTATTTTAACTAGGCTGTATCAAATGTAGAACGTTGATTTCATTAATTGTAGACAAGTCACAAGTATCAATACTATATGGGCTTCCAAAAATAAATAATAATGGAATAAAGAATCAGTTGACACCATGTCTACAAAACAGAAAGATATATGTCATAGAAAAATAATAGTAATCTCTATATATAATAAGACAGTAAAAATATTTTGTCTGTACATTTAGTAATTTTGACTGAAATGGATAGAGGGACACTTAAAAGAATAATAGAAAGCAAAAATATTTTTTTTGAATTTCTTGTCTATTTGTCGATATGTATGTCCACATTTTTCTGTGAAAGTACTGAACCGATTTACTTAAAAGTTTCACCAATTGCTTTGTTTTAACTCAACTTAACTACTAAAGTTTGGTTCATCAAAATCGGTTCATTAAAAAAAAAGTTATCGTCATTTAAATGAACTCAAGGCATTAGTTTGTCTGCGATAATTATATAGCGTCTATGTATACTTATACTTATATTAAATGTATAATTGTTTATAATAAATTTGTATTTTCAACTGTATAGTCCGTATTTAGTAAAACGTCGTTTTCGATTAATATAATTATATATTAAATGAAATTTAACATAAAAATGGCATTTAACTGTCTGAACAGTTATAGTTTAAGTTTAACCCCAATAGATAACGCTGTGTATAAAGCATCATTTTCTGAATCCCGCTGGTAAGATCCTGGGCTAAAGAATGACATTCGAAACGTCTTAATTATATGACTGTTGATGAAAATATAAATAAACATAGTAAACAAAATAATAAAGTAAACAAAATTAGCGAAGATTACCTTCATAAATCATGAAAGTTTAAGTCGTAATTAATTCAAGAGTCAAGACGAGATAAAGAACGACTTAATCTTCAAAGAAACATCAAATAAATACATAGATTCTTCGGTTCGTTTGTTCGTTTTAAATAACTCTATATAAAAATGCCTAAAAACAGCCTTTCNATAAGAGAGTGGTAATAATACAGAATCTAATTGTTTTTTTTTTTTCTTCTTTTTCAATAATTAATTTTAACGTTTTGTTATATTGCTTTATTTTTGTTTATGTCATCATAATTATATGTCATTGATGAGTATTTTCACGTTTGTCATCGAAATAGTGTCTTAAGGGGCAAAGATGCTGGCAGCTGTGACACAGTTTATACTAGTACGGCTGCCAACGCTCACCTCTACTAAATTGTTGTATTGTTTTTCCTTATTGCATCAAAATTAGAGTGTATATGTAACGTTTAATTACTGAATAAAGCATTTATTATTATTATTATTATTATTAAAAATATTCTGCCATATATAAACAATTATGTATCAAAAATGACAATCTCACCATCATCTGAAGAGAGCATATCAGCAAACTGTTTACAACTATCCAAGCTCCAATTACATCTTAATAGACAACGGAAGCTACCTCTCAGATAGCGACGGACAAGCTGAAAACATTTATATATAAAATGTCATGAAAAAATTAAATAATCAAATAAAGTGTAATAAAAAATAGCTGGTTAACAATGCACTGCTTTATTTTATATTATAATTGTTATATCTTTGCATAGAATATTATTTATACCATATTTTGCTTAATACAAAGCAGAGTATGTAGAAAGGAGCTAGTGTTAAAACTCTTGTATCCTTTATCCTTGTTAGTTAGAAACAATGAATGGTGAATGGAAACAAAACCCCAAAATAGAAATTGAAAACACAATCATAACATTTGCAGCCACAGAAGTTTCAATAAAAATGGCAAAAAAGAATGACAGTGGCACCGATATAAAATATTTCTTTTTTTTTTAAATAAAATAACAAAATATTGTGAAATATTAACAAATTATATACAAACCATAAGAAACTTATCCATTCTATGTTGATCTATACCATACCACTCTGTAGCTAACACTTTGAACCCGGCTTTGCTCATCATTATTGCATATTTTATTTGATCGGGAGGAAACAAGTCTAGGATTTCTGATATACTTTCACACAGATCTTCCTAAATCAAAAAAGGAAATAAAAAAAGATATTAGTAACATTTTAAGAAGACTAGAACTTAGCTGTGTGAATGATCTAATCAATGAAACCATACATTTTTTATTAGATTTCTTATACAGGATATGAGAAGTATATGTTTAAGTCCATCTATGTTAAAAGTTTCATATATTTCTAAAAAAATCCATAACTTAGTGAGTGCTTAACACTTAAAAAAATATATAAAATTAGTTGCATTTTCTTGATATTTATCAATTAATTATTTTTTGATAAAATTATACTCATATGACCAATAATGGAAAATTAATACATAATTGTTAAATAGAATAAATCTAAAATATTATTTTACTATAAAACTTTTAAAAAATATGTTAAGATTAACATCTTGAAAGAAAATATTTATTTTATAAGATCTTTGGTTTTATTACTTGATTAATTGTCTATATTTTGGTATTCAAAGATATATTTTAGAAAATTCTGACATTCTAACACACACAGTAGATAAGTAATAATAAGCATTAACCCTTGTTTTATTTAAAAATATTATATCTTGATTCTTATAATATTAATATTCAGATATTAAACAGTTAATATCATATAACAGATAATAAATGGGTTATCTAAATTTCAAGTTATTTCAATATATAAATAATTATTAACATACTAAATTCACTATTCAATTTTATGTTACCTGAACTAATGGCTTATCTGACATCCATACAGCATAGAACAATCCTTTCCACACTCTTATAAAATCATCTTCTTTAAACTCTATAAATATATTAAAATTGAATGTAAATACATATGTATATACCTAATTAATATAATATATAATAAATATCTTGATGTTTATAAATGGTTTTTAAATAGAAAATTGTACTAGAAAATAAAATACTATCATTTGTTTTTATTTTTAGGTTATGTTAAAATCAACACATGTTATTGTTAACAAAACAGAATGCCTTTTTTTTGTATAAAGACTAAATAATACATACCGTATCCTTTCTCAAAACAGTTCATTAACCATTTCTTAAATGTTTTTAAAACCCGATCTCTAGTTTTCTTTTCGTTACCAGAAAGTAAACGCGCAAATTTAAATTCTTGCGCTACGACTAACACTTTTTCCTTTTTGGGCTTTTCTATCGGTCGTTTCTTCATTTTTTGTTTTTTAGTTTTCTTCTTATCTGGTAGTTTCATGGTTATTTTTTTAAATAATAAAAAATAATTAAGTGTTTGTATGTCGATAAATCGTGGAATCCACGCTTGACACTTGTCGAATGTGACATTTACATTTCACAATGACATTAGTGATCGGTAGTGGGCTGTCGCCACAGACTTGACAAAAATATTATAATATTGGATTCTTGAAATCAAGATATAATAGTTAAACATCCTACATATGGAACTCTAGTGGACATCTAGAAATATTTTCCAGGGGAAGCAGGAGGAAAAGATTATTTTAATTTTTTATTTTTTGCTTGTAAAAATTCTGGGGTGGGCACAAGATTATTCTGGGGTCGGTACAGAACACTGCATTTTAATAAAATACTATATTTTGATTAATTAATAGTTCTGTTAAAAATGGATTGTAATATTAGATTTTAAACTTAATTACAATGTGTGGCACAATGGCAAAAGCGTGCGACTGTAGCGCGTGACTGCGCGACGTTTGTAGGTTCGATTTCCATTCGAGGGAAAAGTATTTAATATTTTCATTTCTTCCCTCTGGTAGCAAGACGTTGAATTCTGCTACTTAAAGCATGGAGTCCGGAACGGACTTTCCTTGCTATATCCAAGATACAACGTGAAGTTAAAAATATATAGTGCTACACTATTATATGAGGCCGTGGCGCAAGGGCACATAGTGTGACTGTAAATCGACTGGTTGTGGGTTCGATCCCCACTCGAGGAGATGGAATATTTACTTAAATTTATATTTCCATTTCTTCGCTCTGGTGTCGAGGTAAAGCGCGGCATTAAGTTCTCCAACTGAAGACGAATTGCCTCCAGAATTCAGCAGAAAGTGGGAAACGGATTGTCTTAACACTAGGTTCTGCCTACCCTGCTGTGTGCGGGATACAGCGTGAAGCTGACTATTATATAATTATACTGTGACAGAAACCATTAAGCTTAATTTTATCATTTCATGTATTCTCTAAATACTTACTAATATTTTAAAAGAATGTTTTGTTGAACGCGCTCATCTGATGAAGTTCTGATATATATTGAAACATTGTGTTAGATAAATTATTTATCGAGGCCATATCACCTAATAACGATGGAGCATGTAATAAAAAATAGTGATAAGTAAAACAATGCTTATAAATAAATTGCATTTATTTAATTACATTTATAAACTTAATAATTAAATCAAGTAATTAGGCACTGAGTTGCAATTTAATCACTTACAGATAACAATAAAAAATCATTAATAAATTCTTTTTTTTTCCTTTACCATCTAATCTTTAAAAAAATGTACATAATATTTTTTAAAACATGATAATATTTAATAAAATAATAATAATTACATTTATTTTTTAATAATAAAGTATTATTTACAATTTATGGAATGATTATTTGTATTGCACATACAATGCATTAAATATTATTTAAAAAGTAGTTTAGGAATCAATGAGGAACAGAGTGACCTGACACTTAAAGCTGCACTAATTAGTACCATGGACTGATAAATAGAAAGTTAAGCATATATGTCCAAGTGTAGGGGGTAGGTATACTTTTAATAGTATCATTAAATTTCACTATTTATGTTAAAAGAATCTTAGCAGCTTTAAAAATAAAAATATTTGTGTATTTTCGCAATAGGTATTAAAAATATTAGACCGTCTTACTATAATTTGAACCAAGATGGCAGTTGACACTTTTATTTATTTATTTTATCAACAATAAATATGTAAATTTAAACTATTTAAACTTTTTTCCTGAAAATATAATATATGTTTATTTACTCATTAATTATTATTAACATAGGTGACATTCATAAATTTGTGATGTAAATAATTAGACTGCTATAATGAATCTTATCTTAATTTGACATTTTGTAATATAGAATATATTTTAAACAAGATAAAATAAAAATATCACAAAAAAAATTAAAGCATTTTTTTTCTTTCTAGAATTTATATTAAAATGCATTTTTTTCAAATATTATATTATAGTAACTTGTAAATAAATGTAGTCTCTTGCTTCATACTGTATCCCGAAAAGCAGTGTCAAGGCACTCCATTCTTTATAGCCCACACAATTTTCAGACATTAGTACACATTAGATGGGATAAATCATCACCATATTTTCCCGATAAATTAAAAAAACAGGAATATCAACATTTGTCCAAGTGGAAATCGAACCCACAACTATCTAATATATTATTCAACTTTTATTTCTTTTATAAGACAATGGATGTTCAAACACAACTTCTTGAGTTGACTTTTTCATTTCACGTTTTGATGTTTGTCTTTCTGTATTTAAGAATAGATTTTTATATAAGTACATTAAAAAAAAGCTATTTTGTTCTGGCAAAATAAAAATTACAGTACACAGATAAATAATTTAAAAAAAGAGTAAGCCACAGTGTCGAAACATCAAAACTAAATTAAAAAGAAAAAATCATAACAACAGAAAAAAATAATATGCTAATTTAAAAGCCAGTAATTAAATCTAAGCAAACATAATAATTTCAACTAGATAACATAATTTTGACTAAATAAGACAATTTCGACTAAATTAGACAATTTCGACTTAATTAGACAATTTCGACTAAATAACAGTCTTGGCGCAGCGTCTGACTGTAAATGCGATGTTTATGGGTTCGATTCCCACTCATGAGAATGAAGTATTTTCTTTTCTCACTCTGGTAACAAGACAAAGCGCGGCGTGGAGTTCCAACACTTAACAGGTAATGTTTTGAGCGGTGCGTGAACACAAGGTTCCTCTGCCTACGCTACTATATGTGGGATACAGCGAGAGTCTAATTAAAAAACAAGTTAAAAAATCATGTCTTACTTTTAATTTTTCCACTAAAAAGATCATCATCATCCGATTCATCATCAAACAGAGGACCTTTTTTAATTTCTTTCTTCTCAATTTTCTTTTTATTTGTAAATAATTTGACATCATCATCTGTATCTGAATCAAATATATTGTAACTAGCTTTCTTATCTTTATTTATCTTTTTCTTTCCAAATAGTTCTTCATCATCATCGGAATCACCAAAAATTAATTTATTACCTTTAATTACATTTGTATTTGCAGCTTTAAAATTATTTTTTACTTCTATTTCATTCGTTTTTTCTTCTTTAAATTGTGATTTAGTATTAGTTGTTTTAAATAATTCATCATCATCGTCTACAATGCTTAACACATCTAGATTAGGTTTTTGTTTATTAACATCTGTTTTCGTAGGTGTTGAAAATATATCTTCATCATTTAGTATATAAACTACTTTTGATTTAACTTCAGGTTTTTTAGTTACACTTTGATCTTTTTTTGCAATTGTATTACTTTTTACTTCTATATTTGTTGAATTTGTTTCAATATCAATTACTTTTTTACTTTTATCTTTTTCTAAATTAGTATTAATATCATCTGACTTATTTTTTTTAAGTGTATCATGTTTTATTTTTCTAGGTTCATCGAAAGAACTAGAATTATCAGTTGAATCAGATTCTAAATCTACTCTAGACTTTCTAACAGCTTCCAGCCTAGCTCTTCGTGTTGACGGACGTCTTTTAACTTGGATTTTAGCTCGTTCTTTAGACAATTTGTTATCTAAAACTCCTGAATCTGGATCACCGTCAAAACTTACAGATTTGACTATTGTTAAATCTTTTATGGGACTATTAATGTTTGACTCTTCATTACTATGTGTCGATGTACTTTGCCCGTCTGTTTCTTCATTGACTTTAAATTTCTTAGGTGAAGCTCCTGGTAGTAAAGTGTTAACATTTATATTAAAACCCATAGGCTTTAGCTTTCCTATGGGTTTTTTAGTGTCTATTTCCTCTGAAGAATCTATTATCTCTTCATTTGTTTGTAAATCTTTTTTATCTGTTTCAGTTTCTACTTGAGAACCTTTATTCTTTAAATTATCATCATCATTGTTTTGTTCATTAGCTTTTACGTTTTCTAATAATTTCAATATATCGATTTCTTGATTTTTAGGACCTTCTATTATTTTTGCATTATCAGTACATTTGATGTTATTTTTAATATCATTATTTATAACATCTAAATTTTGAGGTAGTATATACTCTACAGGTTTGTCTTCATTTTGTTCTTCATAATTATTATAAATATTATTTTTTTCATTTGATACTTTAAGTGGTTTTTGCGAAAAATCCACATCAATATCTGGTGGTTCATCATGGAATATCCTAAACCTGTCACTGTCAAAGTTTATATCCGGTTTTTCATCACTAACGACATCATCTTTCTTAAAGAACAATGATTCATCATCTGAATCATCATCAAATAACGCATTGACGTTTTTACTTTTTTTGGGTTCACTTGGTTTTTCAAAAACTGGTGGTAAATCGGTGAAAATATCAGTGAATGGGTCTTCATCAGGTTTTGTTTCAGATTTATTGCTTTCTGATTTACTTTTATTTGCAACTACTTTAGCAGTAGGTTCATCTTTAAGCATATCATTTCGGAAAATATCATTTTCTTTTGATTGTTTTTCTATTCCTATTTTTACATTGCACTCATTTTTTTCACTATTTACTCTAATAGATGTCTGATTGAATATATCATCTTTATATGACATATTACCTGGATTTTCGTTTTGTTTATTTTTATCTATATTTATATTTTCAGAACTTGGTGGCTCATTAAATTCATTTTTACTGTCAAAATGATGCCCAATATCATTATTTGCTTTACTCTCATTTGACATTTCATTATTTTTGTCTCTAGAATTGGAATTGCTTTCAGTATTATTTATTTTTTCATTATTTTGCTTCGTGGTATTGAACAGTTCATCGTCCTCAGGATCAAATAAACTAGGACTTTGAAATTGTTCAGATTGACTCTTCTTATTTATACTAACATCTAAAGTATTACTCTCTAGTTCGTTATTTCTAAATAGTATATCATTGTTCTCTTCAATATTTGTTTTTTCTGGATTTTGAGTAATTGCTGATTTAGAATTAACATTTATAGAACTTTTTGTTTCTATACTATGATCTTTTGGTTTAGCTTTGATGACTTTAATATCAGAAAATAAATCATCATCGCTGTCATCATCAAATATACTTTTTACTATTTTTGCTTCTTCATTTACTTTTTTATTTTTATCTGTATATGTTTTAATTTTAGTAGAACTAGCTTTTGGTTGGCTATCGTTTCTGGTAAATAAATCATCATCATAAAAAATGCCCTTAATTTCTTTTTTACTAGATTTTTCAGGTTTTTCAACAATTTCTGAAAATAGATCATCATCGTCGAATATTGATTTTGCATTTTTATCGATTTTTGGTTTCGTTATAACATTCGTAGTAAATATATCATCTATGTCATCAAATATATTATCACTGAATAAATCTATTTTATCTGTGGGTTTATTTGTTTTTTGTTTCGGTGTATATTCATTATGAACTAATTTAACATTCAGCTGCTTAACTTTGTCAATTTTTTTAACGGGTTTGACAAATAAATCTTCAATAATCTTTTTGCTATCAGGTTGTTTTGTTTTATCCATTAATTTTTCTGGTTCTTTTTCTTCGATAACGTCAATTTCTTCGTCTGAAGTGGATATTTTACGTTGATTGCGTTTCAATATGGCGGCGCCAATGCTCTCTGCTCCTTTATTTGAACCGAATAACGAAATGCCACCGACAAGCTTCTGAAAAATAGTTAAATTACTTTTAAGTTTTTAGTTTTAAGTTTTTTTATTTAGTGATCTACCTATTTTGACAAAATTTTTTGGCCAATTTAATTTAAAAAGAAAAAATACCTTCGAATTAACTTCATTATCGGGTGTTACTTCTTTTGTAAGAACCGGTGTCAGTTTTGATTGTACACTATCATCGAGTACAGGTGAATTTTCAAGTAGATTTGAATTAGGCTAAAAATAAAAAAAAAGTTATGTATCCCGCACATAGCAGAATTGACAGAGGGAACCTGTGAATCTAGTATTAAGACACTCCGTTCCTCATTAAGTCACTTTGGTTCCCCACTTTCCGTCGAATTCTTGAGGCATTGCGTGTTGAATGGCGCAAGTAAACGCCACGGCTTGCCCGAACCAGAGGAGAAAATTATTAAATATTTTATTCCCCTCATAAGAATCGAGACAGTGTCGAGTGAGTGCTAGACGTAAAAATCAGGGCGGCACCAGTTTTATGCAAAATATTAAAAAACAATAATTTTTTATTTATATTTTTTAAAAAGTTCTAAATCAATTGTTATAAAACCTCCACCTCTGGGGGGCACAAGCACAACTATATATATATAATATATTGTGAGCTGAATATCGTGAACAACGTGCGACGGAATATCCTGCGCGCGAGCAGTACCCTTCCTGTGTTAGAAGAGTATCGATACCCACCACCACCATACTCATAAAAGCTAGCGCGCATTCGGGTCCACTCTCGTTTGGCGGGTCGGTTACCATGCGTAAGGGTGGTTGGCGTTGATACTGTGAGTTCGTTCCATTTTGTTATGATTTTTTTTTATTATTTAACTTTGTGAAATGGAAAGTAATGATTGTTTAATTATATTTGATTGTGTATTAGCATTTATTCACTCAGAAATATTGTTTGTATAAGTCAACTTTGTAATAAACTGATTGTAATCCATCCTGAATTATCTCGCTTTTATATTAAACGCTTCTGATTCCTAAAAATATATATACACTCTGAATAGATAATTCCTAATTATTATTTCATAGATCAAAAATAAATTGGTATGATATGTTTCGTAACCAATGAAATAAAAATCTTTACTTCTATATATTTTACACAATTAAAAAAGTTAAATATAAGAGAATTACCTTAACTTCCACAGAAGTATGCGATACAATTCCATCTTTCAACGAATTACCGAACAAATCTTGCATTATATCATTTTTATATTCGCTGGGCCGGTTTTGATGCGGTTTTTTGTGTAATTCCGCAAATATGTCGTCGTCGGAATATTCTGACTCCACGTTGTCTAATGGCGGGGGCTCGTCTGGGAAGATTGTTGCTGAAAGAATTTCACTCTTTATTAATAAGCAATATATTTATTTATTTAATACTTAATTACACCAACTTAATAATAAAAATATATAAAGAAAACAATGGAAAAGTATGGTGTAAAGGCGGCCTTATCACAGGTGATTCTTCCAGGCAACCCTTACCATTAAAAAGAATGTATGGATATTGGCTGGTGTGCAAATGATATAAAATGTTATTCTAATATGATATACCTACATAAAAAAATACGTTCTATATATTACAAACTAATTTACATATAATAGATACCCTTATAAAATAAAATAATATAAAATACATACATCTATTGATAAATAATATAGCAATATAGTATTATGTCACTACGTTTTCCATTTCATTACTAGTAAAGTCAGTATCTTAAGTGTAAAAGGCCGTTGTGGCGCTGTGACACAAGCGTGTGACTGAAAATGCAACGGTTGTGGGTTCGATTATGATGAGGGAGTATAAATTATTTAATATTTTCATTCCTTCGCTCTGGTGACAAGACGAAGGGCAATGTTGAGTTCTGCCACTCAACATGCAATATTTCAAAAATTCGGCGAAAAGCGGGGAACAAATTAACTTAACACTAAGTTCCCTATACCTAACCTACTGCAAATGGGTAAAAATGTGAAGCTAAAGAAAATTGCAAAATGCAAAATATAATAGGATTTGAACCCACAACAATAAAATCAATAATTTTTACATAGAATAAAATATTTCTGTTTTAAAAAATCATTTTTTTCACAAGCTTTCAATTAAATATGTTTAATCCATATAATAATAGAAAAAAGTTAAATCAATTATTATCTAAGCTCCAAAATTTATAAAATGATATATATTTACACTTACTGGTTTTATATATACACTTACTTGGAACTGGTTTTTCTATTCTATACACCATTTTTGAAGGTTCCGGGACTTCTATAGGCACAGTTTGAGGTATGGGTGCCTGAAAAAAAATTGTGTAATAACATCTAAAGGAAAAAAATATGTGTAATATTATCAACCCAACTAAATTATCAACCCAGTGTTTAGACACTCAACAAAATCAACAAAATTATCACCTCAGTGTTTAGGCACTCCATTCCCCAAGAACCCCCGAATTTTCGAGACATTGCCTGTTAAGTAGCGGAAATCAATGCCGCACTTTGTCTTATTACAAGAACGGGGAAGTGATAATCACTTCCCAATAAATAATTTATTCTCCTGAATGGAAATTTAACCCATAATAGTTTACAGTCACATGCTGTGCCATAGTACCACGACAGTCCGTACGCGATTTCTTTTAAGGGTATTATAAACAAAAGGAATATAAGACTAATTTCAACTACCTACCTTCAGTGGCGGTCCACCCAATCTTCTAGAAATTTCCGCGGCTATATCTGCCGGCTTTTGTTGAATTACTTGAGGTTCCTTAGAAATGTCCGATTGTAGGGATGACGACGACGAAATCTAAACATAGAAAATATTTTTAACCATTTCAAAATGTTGTTCCACACTCGATAAAGAAAAAAATTCGGATTAGTGCGAGTCAGACTCGCCCACTGAGGGTTTCCGCCGCCGTAAGAGGCGGCGAGGCCAGTCCTATCTCACGGCATGTCGGCGGTACCCCTCCCTTCCCGGTGACGCCAAGACCAATGTCAAGACCATCCCAGGTTAACAGGAATAAAGCCAATTTAAAAAAAAAAGGGATTTGATCTGCGTCTCTTGGAAACCGTCCAAGCGCTCTAACCACAAAACCATACGTTCTCAAATTTTATACATCTATGGCGCAGGGGCTCGAGCTTATGACTGTAAATGGGATGGTTGTGGGGCCGACTCCCATATGGATGTGAATTATTTAATATTTTCATTTCCTCGCTCTGGCATGGCACAGCGCGGCGTTGTGTTCCACCACTCGACACGCAATGCCTCGAGAATTCGGCAGAAAGCGGGGAACGGAAGTGTCTTAATGGGAACGGAGTGTCTTAACAGTAGGTCCCCACGTTCCTGTGCTACTTGTAGAATACAACGTGACAAAAGAAGAAACACAGAAAATAATTTACAACTATATTTAACATTGTAGCCATAGGTGAAGCAGTGTTCAGACATTAATTTGAATAAATTGTAATGTC
This sequence comes from Heliconius hermathena, assembly GCA_013403705.1. NCBI lineage: Eukaryota > Metazoa > Arthropoda > Insecta > Lepidoptera > Nymphalidae > Heliconius > Heliconius hermathena. Next base: position 435,358 of record JAAIXJ010000025.1, on the reverse strand, counting down.
GCCGGTCCCCTTTGTATACCCTGCTAGTAAGTACTAGATAGACGTTGATGATAGTTAATGGAGACAGGTAGTTGTGAATTACAATTTAATTTGAACTCTTTTCTATATGTCAAAATATTGAAATATTTTGACATACTGAAAAGAAATCGAGCATGCACATATAAAACAATACGCTAAAGTATAGGTTAAAGTCAATTGAATTATTTTGTTCATGTAGTATCTCACATATTTTTATAATACATATTTCGTTCTCCATGCACCAAGAAAGTGGGTGTCATCGGCAGAGTGAGGCAGTACTTCAGGACATAACACCAATTATCCCTGTACATATAAAGGGGAACCGGGGCCATAGCATAGATTCGGAGTCACATGGAGTACTGTTCTCATCTCTGCGTGTAATACTTCATTATCAGCTTGGCCCATTTGATCGCATAAAGTGTAGAGCCGTTCGAATCGTTGGGAACCCAATGATCTGTGGAGGGCTTGACATTTTTTCTTCACAAACGTAGATACCATCCCCACTACTTAGATCCATGGCACTCCACTACTGTACGATTTCGCAGGAACTTCCCTCCACACGCCACGCAACTGTAGACTGGCCTACTTGCGGCAGTACTTTCTAAAAGCGTCCCACCTGGGACGCACACAAGAGTCGTGACCGGCGATAATCACTTACCTCCAGATGACTCGTACGCTCTTGTCTTTTCCATAAAAAAAGCCACGAAATCCAAGACGATGTCTATTAGGTGATGGAACTGGACGCCACATTTCATCCTAAATTCAAATTGATATACCAATTAATACTAACTACAAGTTACTCACAGTATGTTGGTTAGTCGGTTGTACGTCAATAGTTTCGGGTTCAGATTCGGAATATTCTTCAGCTTCCTCGTGTTTTGATACTGAAACGTCACTGTCGCTTTCTTCTAGAACGAGACCTGTATTTTTTTAAATTTATTAATCTTTTTAAGGTCATCGTGACGCAGCGGCATAAGCGTGCAACTGGAAATACGATGGTTGAGGGTTCGATTCGCACTCAAGAGACATAGTTATTTAATTAATATTTTCATTTAAATTGTGGTAAAAACGCAAAGCGCGGCCTATTCCGCATATTCCAGAATAGACACAGGGATCCTATTAGTAGTACCCGAGTATTAACACAATACATTCTCCACGCACCACACAATACAAGACATTGCGGATTGAGTGGCGGAACTCAACGCCGCGCCAAATAATTATATTCATACATTAACTTACCCGCGTGCCATTTATTTTTCCACGCAAACGATCCAATAATATAAGGTAAGGGACGATGACTGTAGACGTCTTTTGGTTTTAATATCATACTGAAAGAAAAAAAATACAGGTAATTTAGGTACAATTGTTCAGGTAAAACTACTATAAATATATTTATTTATATGAAAAATATATGTATATAATGATAACAATAAAAATCAGTCAATTAGAATATATGGAGCTAAATGCAATGGTGGTATTTGTGTAAGTAAATCGTTTGGAAAAAAATACAAGATACAGATGGAGGCAATGAATATGACAACATTATTTGAACTTTCTTTTACTCTTAAAAAAATATTAAGTGAAATAGGATTTGAACACATAACCATTGCTATATATTATTATTACTACTGTATATTATGTTATCTATATATATAAAAGGACTTGTGCTGACTGACTGAGGTAAGACGCACGCAGAGCCGTAACCGCTGATGGTAGAAACGTGAAATTTGGGCAGATGTTTATTTTCATATTCTGGACATCCACTAAGAAGGGAATTTGAAAAATTTTAACCCTAAAGGGATGAAATAGGGGTTGAAAGTTTGTATGGAAAAAAAATTTAAACTGCACCGATTTTTATAAAATTTGAAATTCAGACTCTTAAAAATATTTCATTGAACACGTGTTTCATGGTTTTTAAGAATTTATCCCCTAAGGGTTCATATAAGGGGTTGAAAGTTTATATGGAAAAATCTTTAAATTACCACCGATTTTTATAAAAATTTAAATTCAGACTGTTAAAAATAAATAAACGAAAAACGTGTAAAATAAAATATTTTATTGAACACGTTTTTCGTGGTTTTTTTGGATTCCCTCCTAATAAGCGGGCGAAGCCGCGCGCGCCCTCTAGTTATTTATAATGGTAAAACCACATTTTTTTTATAACACAAAGTGCGGCGTTGAATTCCACCATTCAACACGAAACGTCTTGAACTCTGGAAATTGAAAACCTAAGTTTCCACAATAGGCTACTATTACGCTGCAGGCAGATTAAAAGATAATTCTGGCGATCCATAATTTTTACGTATATTTTTTATATTTTTACTTCCTTGTTTATAAGTTGATTCTTGCAAAAGGTTTTTATTTAAAACAGATTCGTATCCCCGCTCTGGCAACGAAACAACACGCGGCGCTGTATTCCGCCACTTACCTGGACTCTTCATCACCAGAACTGTCACTATCCAATATTTCTACAGGTTCGTGCATTAATTCAAGTTTTTGTAAAGCTTTTTTTATTATATCCGCTTTTTCCTCATTTGTTTGTATTTTTGGTTGTTCTTGCTGTAAATTAATTAAAACTATTTATTTTTTTATTTTTTTCAATTTCACTCTGTATCCCATATATAACAGGGTAGGCAAAAGGAACTTAGTGTTAAGATACTCTGTTCTTCATTTTCCGGCTATTTTATCGAAACATTGCATGTTTTACTTCGCACAACGAAGCGCTTTGTCTTGTTACCAAAATGAGGCAATGAAAGTATTATTTAAATAATTCATACCCCCGAATGGGAATCGAACCTACAATCGTCGCGTTTACAGACACGCGGCCGTGCCACTGCGACACGGTACTCAATATAAATTATAAATTTATAAACCTATCCAATAATATAAAGCTGAAAAGTTATTTGGTCGAAGTATTGGTTTCAATTGAAAAAATATTTCCGTTGTACAGTCCATTTATCCAGGAACGCTATATTAAATCACGTACACTATTAATTCTGTCGATGTAACCCACTGTGTCTGTGGTCTGAGTGACCTCCCGCACTTACTTAGGATTTGTAACTTACTCAGAGTACACAAAGGGTTATGAATTAGGAATTATCTTTATTCGGGGATGCAGGCAAAGCCACAGGTAAAGCAAGCAAAAACAATTTAATTATAACCTATTTCTGCCTACCCGCCCCTAGAAAAATATAGAAAAAAAAACAATAAAAATCAAATCAGCTTTATGCTGCATCCCGCACACAACAGAGTAGCCAGAGGGAACCTAGTGTTAAGACACTTTGTTACCCACTTACCGCCGAGTTTTGGAGGCAATGGGTGTTGCGCAGCGAAACTCTACGCCGCGCTTTGCTTCGACACCAGAGCGAAGAAATGGAAATATAAATTTAAATAAATATTTCATTTCCCTCGAGTGGCGATCGAACCCACAACCAGTCGCGATTACAGTCACACTTTGTGCCCCTGCACTGGCCTCAAAAAAAGGACAATAAATATACATAAAGTAATACCTTTGTAACATTATCAACGGCAACATCAACATCATCGTCGTACACTCTACTTTCCACAAATTGACTGTTGCTTAGAGCCATAAATCTGAAAAATGTTGCAAGTGTAAGAAAAAAATATCATAAAACTATTTCACGAGTCAAATGTGTTATATGTTGTATATATATATATATATATATATATATATATATATATATATATATATATATGTTATATTATAGTAAAATTATAAGAATACTTAGAATACGTTGCAAAATTTTATTATTTGCATGTATACTCAGAGTCAGACCCGTAAAAGATTTATTGACATTTTTTAAAACTTGGTGATACCAGCTTTAATCTTTATTTCTCGCTCCTATCGTATGTCAGTCACTATTTTTACTTTTTTACTATGACATTGAATATCTATACATACAGGATAATTGTAACAGATCGTAGTCCGTACATAATAGATATATGAGAAAATCTGTTATTATTTAATTTAGGTTGTTAAGCGGGCGAAGCTGCGAGCGGGTCGCTAGTGTTAAATATAATTTAACAAAGTATCAAACATAATTATTTGAATGAGGTAATTTTAAGCATAATATAATTTAAAATGTAATTCTGTCCGTGGTGTTGTTGTACAGTTCCTGATTGTATACATGACAGTTGTGGGTACGATTTTACTTCCCTGCTCTGGTAGATGAAACGCGGCGTTGATTTGTGCTATTTAGCACGCAATGTCTCGAAACTTTAGCAAAAAGTGGACTGTTTCAACACTAGGCTCCCTTTATTTACCCCGCTGTATAAAGGTACGAAAGGTAGGACAACTGAACCAACAAACGTGGCGCGTCACGTCATGGCGCGTCAGGAGTTGCACCACGATGGCCTCAATACGTGATAATATATAAATAAAATAAAAATTGCAAATTTGGAAACCATTGCAGTCCAGTTCCTCTCACTTCAACATCTTTAACATGGCCCACACTTGAAGGCAATATTACCCCTGTTATGTGTGGGAAATTCATAAAGTCACAATAAATACTTACTTATTATTTACATTTTGCAGATCAACACTCGCATTATCTAAAGCGTCGACCATTGCATCCAGTTTTGAAGTTGTATCTTGACATTTTGATACTATTGTCTGTAATAAAATAAAATCTATTAAAAAGTTTTATAATTTTTTTAGCTTTATGCTGTATTACCTATAAAGCAGGGTAGGCAGGGAAGTGTTATGTTGAGACACTCTGTTGCTGTTTCTAGACATTCCATGTTGAGTGGTGCAACTCGACACTACACATTGACTTGTTACCAGAGTGCGGATAATCAATTTTCTTTGGTGGAAATCGAACCTACAACCATCGCCTTTACTTACACACTATATTGAATAGGAATGGGAGGTGATCTACCTGCGGTGCCCACCTGATTAATCTAGTGGTAACCCCAGAATAAATAAAAAAACTAACACTAAAGGTCAGTCAGTACAAAACTTAAGTCTAAGTAAGGATTTTTGTTTATTGGACTAGAAATATTTATTAAATAAAATATTTTTAACTCTATTACCAGTTTTACTTATTGATTTATTTTTATTTATTATATATGTTAAAAAAATTATTACTAAGCTTAGTGGTCAGAGCACTTCACGCACAGGTTTCCATAAGGAGGAGGAGGTTCAAATCCTGCTACATTCTTATATTTATGTGCTCTAGCAAAATGTTTATTTTTAAACTCCACATTTCTGACTATTATAATAAGCTATTTGTGTTCTTGTACTCTTACATTAATAAATGCACTTTAGTTTAACAACTACACATAGTTATCATGCTCTGTTACTCACAAAAGTTTCTAATTTCTATCACACACCAAAAAAAAAATTTATTATACTTACATTCATTCACTTAAAATTTCATTCCTTTTAATTAAAATTTCAATCCACTCAATGTGCAATGTCATAAAAAATGGACTTGTAATACTAGGGTTCTACCTTTCAATATGCACACAGCATGATGTAAACAAAAATAAAGTACCTGATGTATTTTCTCTAACATGCCAAGCAATTGTTTGTCTCCGGCTAGAGACCATTGCGGTGCCCCTCTCCGGAGTGACATAGTGTCGGCCTCCATTATAATATACCTGGAAGAAAATTAAATACTTTAACATATTAACAAGATCTCCCCTTTGTGCCCAATTTCATAAGTCCATCCATCGTAACATTGGCTAATTCCATAAATTTTATGTCATAAGCCAATATAACACCTTGCCTTAGTAGAGTAAAAAATATGAGAGTAACAGAGAGTTGTTATCAAACCCACAACTATTTAATTTATTTATACACTTTTACGCTATGCCACAATGGCTTATTTGAATCCTTTAAGATAATTACAAGAAAGAATAACATATAACACCAATTACAAACAGCAAAGATGTAGACATTACATGTTGGGAGTTGGTCCTTGTCACCATAATTTATTAACCAGAGAAGGGAAATGAAAATAATTTGAATATCATTTTTTAGTAGGTATTGAACCTGCAACCATAAGGAATACAGGCAGGCTGTCCCACTGCACCACAATGATCATTTTTATCCATTATAACTTTTAGATAGATTAGCTACTCTAGAGATACACTTAGCAAAATATCCATAGCAATGTTAATGTTATTCCAGCTTAAAGTTACTAGTACAAAACAGGTTTGTTTACATTCATGAATGTAAATCACTGTTTAACTATACAATTATTTTCAATAACATTCACACATCTATTAAAAGTAATATTTTGATGAAAATCTAATTTTAAGTAAATATAAGTAATATTTTTACTTTAATATTATAACAAGCAGAGAATTAGAAGGATAAATTTATTTAATTGTTAAGCAAAAAGTATATGAGCGCTACAATGCTGAAATGATGATGAAAATATCAATAAATTACAGAATTAAAGAAACAAACAAACATAAATAAAATAAGTAGGCGTTCTTTATAAAAAAAAAACCCTTGTACACAATAGGTTTTTTACAGTAGTAATTACAATAAATATATATTTTTATACTTGGTTACTTACCAATTCACTTCACATAGCACAAATGAAAGCTAATTGCCGAATAATAATTAATATAACGTTCAACTTTCTAATTTAAAATTCTAAATCAAAATAAAAAGTGCGACGTGATATACATACTCGGGTATACATTATAATGACTGTCAAATAAATGTCAAATGTCAATGTCAAGTGAACAAAGTTGTGGAAAAGTGACGTTTAAAGTCCCGTTTTACGTAATGTATTTTTTTGTTTATTTCATATCTTGCAGGCCATAAAAATAATAATTCTTATATAATTAAACATGTTTTATATATAGTAATAAAATTATATTTAGGATCTTTGATTTTCATAATTATTATACATTGTATTAAAAAAAACCTTTTAATATTGTGTAAAATAATTCGTGGTCACGGGTAGACTATTTACTAAACTGCCTAAACTGAATACTGAATTATTATATCAAACGATATCTTATTCGCCTCGTGTACTATTCTGGGTCTTTGCAGAATGAGCTGACTGTTTCTTGACCTCTGTGGTGGGTTTGAGACTTCCGAGTTTTTATTAGTGAATCCCAGGCAGTGAAAATTTTGCAACAGCTTTACCTACTGAAATTAGAATGTTTTTGTATGTTAATAGTTTCGCACATTCGTGCGATTCTAAAAATATATCTTTTCTCCCTAACGAGGATATGGAACTAATCAAACCTGATGCAATGTTTGAACAACAATAAATACAATAATACATTGGAGAAAGCTTCGAAATAGGGACTTTGCTCTTTTACTTTCTGAAACCAATGGGGTTTAAAAAAAGAAAAATTGTAAAAAAATGTTGGTCTTTGCCGGGATCGAAGCGAACTCCTTATAAACATGTACGCTACTTAGCAGAATGCTGAAAAAAAAATATTTATAAATAAGTAATTATAAAAAACAAACATTTTTTGTTTTTATAATATATATATTTTTTTATATTATATATTTTTCAGAAAACTTATAATTTGGAAACATTTTATTGAGTGGGAATTGACTTGGTATATACAATTAATTAAATTTGAATCAAAATATTGTTTATTTAACTTTCAATTAACAAACATTTTTAATTCAATTTACATAAAATGTCTGCGATGTAATTTAAAAATATGTCAATTTCACGCCGTACCAATTAGTACAGAAAATCGACTACTAGACCGTCTTGGCGCAATGGCACAGCATTTGAGCATGCGTTTGTAAACGTGACGGTTGCTTTCCCAAACGGGGGCAATGAATTATTTTCATTTTCTCACTCACAACATAAGACATCGCTGTTAAATTACGCAACTCAACACACAACGTCTCGAAATTGTGTTTGTAATTGTATTGTAGTTCGTAAAGAGCAGAGTGTCTTAACAATAGGTACACTCTGCTTATTCCGCTGTGCGAGATACATCGTGAAGCTAGTCTAGATGTTGCATCTAGTACTACAGTTAGGTACAAAAAGCTGAGCTAGTTCTAGAAAACACAATATAATTTTGTGTGTCATGATATTTTTTCTATTATCTACATAATATATATAAGCATGACGTTCACATCGTGCAAACATCCTGTGATTATTATACATGAACTAATTTACCATTATTTTGCTGTTCATTAATCTATATATATAAAAGGACTTGTGCTGACTGACTGAGGTAAGACGCACGCAGAGCCGTAACCGCTGATGGTAGAAACGTGAAATTTGGGCAGATGTTTATTTTCATATTCTGGACATCCACTAAGAAGGGAATTTGAAAAATTTTAACCCTAAAGGGATGAAATAGGGGTTGAAAGTTTGTATGGAAAAAAATTTTAATCTGTACCGATTTTTATAAAATTTGAAATTCAGACTCTTAAAAATATTTCATTGAACACGTGTTTCATGGTTTTTAAGAATTCACCCCCTAAGGGTTCAAATAAGGGGTTGAAAGTTTATATGGAAAAATCTTTAAATTGCCACCGATTTTTATAAAAATTTAAATTCAGACTGTTAACAAAATTTCATTGAACACGTGTTTCGTGGTTTTTTAGAATTCACTCCTAATAAGCGGGCGAAGCCGCGCGCGCCCTCTAGTAATAAATATAAATAAGCATAACTACTAGCGGGACAACGTCTGACAGTACTCAATAGTTATAGGTTCGATACACACATGGGGAAATAAAATTACTTTTATTATCTCACTTTGGTAACAATACAAAGCGCGGCGCTAAGTTTCGCCCCTCAACTCGCAATGTCTTGCAAATTGGTTGGAAAAAAAGGATTGTTTTAACACTGAGTCTCTTCTACCTGCCCTACTATATAAACGGTACAGCGTGATATTGAAAAATAATGAATAAAGAATTTGAAATAAATATAAAATATTACACAATCGTGGCGTAATAAAGCAGTGTCTGAATACTTATATATAATTGTAGATTTGATGCTCGCTAAGATTGAGTTGAGTTTTTTCATCCAATATGCGATGCCTGATTGGGCGGTTATTGCAACGGAGACTTCTCACACCAGTTCGTCTCTACTGGCTCCGTAGAGTCGCAAATGTAGAAAATAAGTTGTATTTTACTTTCGGTTCTGTTTTATGTTCACTGCAATGCAGTGAACCGTTACGTAATTTTAATTTCCAAAAATGATTAACTACAGCTTAATTATCTTGTCATTTTAAATCTGGCAAGTAATTTTAACAATATAAAGTTCTTTTTCAGCCTTTCTACATTTTTTTGCTTCACGCTTCGTCCCTAGCGGAAAAGCCAGAGAGAACAGAACGTCAAACGCTACGGTCTCTGCATTTCTCTTTCGCCTCGTCCACTGTTATCAACCTGCACTTATATGCCTTCCAGGGACTCACCCATACTTTACGTAACCTTCCCACAGCACTGTTTATTCACTGTTTATTAAGACCGCAAGTGTCTCTACACGGTTCTAGATTCAATTGTCATATAAAATAAAATAAATTATTTATTATTTATTAAAATCTAAGGGTTTTTCCGTATAGTTAAAATGTTTATTAATGTTACCGCAAAACAATACAATTAAAAGGAAGAGTTTTGCTAGGTCAAACTTGGTCGAAGTTAGTGTGGGCGTAGGAATGTGGGTCCAGATGGTCCACTCACCATAACATAATCTCATGCCCACTCCAGAATTTTGCCTAAAAAATTATACAAAAGGGTCAGTTTATTTATAGCTAACTAAAAGCAAGATCCCCTTCGAAAATATCTCCAGATACTTTATGCAAGTTAGCATTCGTAGGTAGTAGACTGTTTGGTGTAGTGGTTGTATATAATTTTATTATGAATTCGACACGCCAGTTGTTTCTCTGTTGCGATATGTTCTGCATAAATATATACGTTTTGATATAATAATACTGTAAATGCATATATTTTTACCTTCACATTGTGCTCCGCATATGGAAGGGTAGGCAAAGAGAAACTTATGTAAAAATATTACGTTTCACACGAACGAATCGAACCCACAAGCGACACGCTTACAGCCACACGATGTGCCGCTGTGCCATGGCGGCCTCTAACTTGTTTATTATTTTTTAAATTAGTAGGCCCATGTTAGTCGTAATAATATTAGAATCCATGAAATTCGAACGTTAAACTACCATTTCGAAGTCCGTTGTGGCGCAGAAGCACAAGCGTAGGTTGAATTTTAGAATTCGGTGGAAAGTGGGGAACGGAGAGTCTTAACACTAGGTTCCCTCTCTCTAACATTCTATGCTCTGAATACAGCGTGAAAAAGGAAAGTTAGTATAGACCTCCATGCAGTGTACCGAGTAGGGTCCCACACTTAACAAAAAATGTATCAAAAATTGGGCGGTGGGACGTATCTTGTTATATGCGGGATACAAAATATAAACAAATGACTTTCCTTATATAAAAACAAAATTGTGCAATTATGAAGTTGTTGCTTGAAACCGTCACTGCAATCATAATAACTTTTATAAATATGTATTATACATACATATATGTACCTACAGTATATTTTTAGTCAATTATTATTCACTTGTATCAGCCTGTGGTTTCGTTTGCATTTTCATTTTAAGCACAGTCCACAGTGGCGACTGTCCTAAATATAAAAACAGCTTTATGCTGTATTCCGCATTTTGTAGAGGTAAGAGAACCTAACGTTAAGAACCTCCGTTCCCTAAGCACCACTCAATTTTCGAGATATTGTATGTGGAGTTGCTGAGCGCCATAATTTAATGTATAATTTTCAAAACATTGCTGTTTGCGTGACAGTAATACTGAATTATGTCTACGAGAGCGGGGATTGAATCCACATCCACAGCGTGTACAAAGAAACACTGTAGCATTGTTCCTCGATGGCGTTAAAGCTTTCTAATAGACATAAAGACAGTTGAATCTTTAGTTTTACTGTTAAAAATATATAAAACCGTATCAAAATGTTACATCGTGAGCACGACGCGACGTGATGGTCGCCCTTATCCACGCATCTTTTGTAAATATTTTCTCTTATTTATTTTTCTAATTCTATACTATATATATATATATATATATATATATATATATATATATACATATATATATATACATATACATATACATATATTTCTTAAAAGCTATATAAGCCTATGACGCTTTGGTAACGAGGCAATGCGTGGCGTTGAGTTCCGCCAATCAACACGCAACACCTCAATAATTCGGCGGAAAGTGGGGAAAGAAATGGTTCTACTGGGAATGGAGTGTCTTAATATTAGGTTCCCAGTTACCCTCTGCCTATTCAGCTATGTACGGGAGACAGCGTAAAGCGATATCAAAATATCAGCTTCTAGTGCACATACTTTTAAATAGTTTCTTACAAAAAAAACTACTTACAACTTTTGAAATTGTATTATAACAAAAAGTATCTGGGTTGTAGTATCGAGAAGAAAGGTTCCGTTGAACTTTATTTTACGCGGACACTTTTTGAAACATGCCTTTAGTTTTAATAAAAATATAAACTCCGGTCGGCATGGTGGCGCGAGTAAGGAATTTCTTATTAGCGCGAAAATTATGAGTTCAAATCTAATTTTGTTAAAGGAATTATATATGTTTATGGCAATATTATAAAGCTCATTACGCACCGTTCGATAGATATTTAAAAAACTAACGATTATTTAAAAAAAAAACAGCAAGTTTTAAGCCACTTCTTTCCGAAATTTCCACTCAGTTTTCAAGGTTGCGTGGTAGGTGGTGGAACTCAACGACGTGTTTTGTCAACCAGAGAAGAGAAATGAAAATAATTTAAAAATAATCATTCCCTGGGTATATCTTAAATCAATCAACAACAGTCGCATTTACGTCACGGCCACGACGGCCTCAATACCAATAGTCTGTAGTAATCATTAGATTATTAAAAAAAAATCAGCTTCACGCTGTATCCCGCATACAGCAGGGTAGGCAGAGGGAACCTAGTATTAAGACACTCCGTTCCCCAGTTTATTAGAACACTAATATTAAAAATATATTTTTTCCATTACTAAAGTCACCATTTCAATATAAGAAAGTGATGGGAGAATGCCGTAGTCCATACCTATACAGTAGTCGTATACAGTACTGGCACAGTATTGTGTACAATTAACGGATGATCTACTTTCATCGGTCAGTTCTATAGTAGGCCAGTGGCTCTCAACCACGCGACGGTGCAGCTGCATTGTACGCATTTGTACGCCGCCGTATTTTTAAAGTCTGTTGTTATGATACGTTTGTAAAAAACGGCTAACTATATAAGTTTTTTTAGCTTGACGCTGTATTTCACACATAACAAGGTAGGCAGAGGGAACCTGGAAACTTATGTTAAGACACATCGTTCCTGCTTTCCGTCGCATTTTGGAGGCATTGCGCGTTGAGTGGTGGAGTGGTAGTTACCAAAGGTAGAAAATGAAAATGTTTAATATTTCATTTCTTTGCGTGTGGGAACCACAACCGTCGCGTCTACAGATGCACGCTTGTGGCCCTGTGCCACTACGTCTTCATTTTTTCTTTTTAGTCGTAATTTTTTTAAGTGTGCCGTGACAGCAACGTTTCAGAAACACTGGCACAAGCTACTTACACCATCGCCCATGATTCATGAAACGATATTGTATGGATGTTTCGTTTTCTATACAAAATATAGCTTTCTAATAACCGTAGTTATAATTACTTGAGTTATTTACGAAAAAATTATGTACCTATAAGATGTTAGATAGTGCGGTGAATCGATTTAAATTTGAAGACTTACTTTTTTTTCTAGGTACTTATTTAAATAAATAAATAGTTGTCATTTAAAGATTTTCATATTTAACTACATACAGCAGAGAAAACCTATTGTTATGACACTCCTTTTTTCGATCATCGCTCTAATTCGAGACACTGCATATTGAGAGGCGGAATTTAACGCAGCGTTCTATCTTGTTAGACCGAGAAAATGAAAATAATTAATTTCCTTGTACAGGAATCGTACCCGCAGCGGTCCTAGTCTGATGGAGCCCCACTGCTCCTCGATGACCTAAAAAAATATTTTAGTATACATATAGGTACATTCTAAAGCGTAGGGACCCACAACTGTCGTTTTTACAGGTAAAACCAATAAAAGTCTATTGCAAAATAAATTTTATGACGCCATTATAACAAATATTGAACGAGAATGACTAAATTGACAAGAGAATTGTGGATTCGAATCACATTTGAAGCTTGTTATATATCAGTGTTGCTAGACGTCCAGATTTTGGCAGGACGTCCCGGTTTTACAGCCCAAAGTTTGATGTCCCGAGCGGGACAGATATGGTCCCGCTTTTTGTGGATTATTCCACGCACTGTGAGAAACGTATTTTAATTACTTTTTTATAAGTTAGCAAAAATTTTATAAATGTAGACTCTGAAGACTTAACTGTCTTAGGTAAAGAATAAACCAAATATGTATTGTTATAAGAATAGTGACGGTTTTCTATTAAAAAAATATTTTATACTGATTTCTAGCATATTAGGACCTTTAATAAGTTCTCGCTGTTTTTTGAAAGATGGCGTTGCGGCACTCTGTGCATGGAATTTCGTACGGTAACGAATCACCAAAGTAGTACTATATGTAACCTCAAATTATAGTAGAATAGTGTTTACTACAGTGTCAACTACATTTATTTTCCCTTTGTGAAAATGTGTATTTTTGTGCTAAATAAAGTGTTTTTGCGGGGAATTTTATTGCACTGCTTTATTCAGAAAAAATCTGCAGTAGAAGCACACAGAATTCTCGTAGACATATGGTGACAATGACTTGTCGAATACAACGTGCAGAGACTGGTTTAGGCGCTTCAAAAGTAATGATTTTGACCTTGAAGACAAAGAGCGTTCTGGAGCACCGACAAAATTTGAAGACAGAATTGGAGGCATTGCTTGAAGAAGATCCATGTCAGACGTTAGTAGAGCTCGGGAAAACGTTACAAGTAGATGCGTCAACAGTTTCAAAACGTTTAAAAGC
>JAAIXJ010000025.1:196690-421260 GCA_013403705.1 Heliconius hermathena | reverse complement strand
TAAAAAAATATTTGTAAAAACAAAAACCCCGACTGCATAAAACTAAAAAGAAAATAAACAAGTCCAATAGTTTATTAGGATTAACAGTCGGGATCTCTTTAAATTATGCGGGGTTCTTGGTAAAGATTTTATTGATTGAAGAATTACTTATAGGTCCCGACTGTTAATCCTAATAAACTATTGGACTTGTTTATTTTCTTTTTAGTTTTATGCAGTCGGGATTTTTGTTTTTACAAATATTTTTTTATTTTTCACTTTTTTGTTAGAATTCATTATGGTAATCATGATATACCTTTTTGAAATCCTCGTAGTAAGCTCTTGAATTTGAGACCCATATTGTGGTATTCGAAACGATATTTTTTTTTTCACTAAGTCCAATGGCGTCCCACAGCCGCCATGATTGTTTTTATTTAACGTCACTAAGAATTCAACGTATTTAACGTATCTAAGAACAGTTGGGCTGGTAATACGAATCTAACGATACCTCAATTATGTAAATCCGTTCAGCGGTTCTGGAGATATGAAATAATAAAGAATAATACATACATACAAGATACGCGCGAAAAACATAACCCTTCCTTAGCAGTCGGGAGTAAAAAGTATAGTAAGTGAGGACATATGGCTTAGTTGGTCTGAGCGCTTGGACGGTTTCCGAAGAGGCTCGGGATCAAATGCCGTTCAAATATTTTATACGTTTTCTAAATGAGTATTTTTCTAAAAAAAATAATATTTTGAAAAATATTTAAAAGTACAGTTGTTTCTATTTTTTACTTTGTCTTTTAGTGAAAGAATCGCGCTTTTGTACATACAACGTCTAAAAATTTTCCATTTTTCCGTAAAGTAAAATATGGCAACGCTGTTATATAGATATGGGCGAACTACTAGCGAACCGCATGCGACTTCGTCCTCTTAAAAGTTACTATATACTTATATGTATATATATCTTTTTTTATTTATAAAGCGAATATTAAATGTTAAGGGGGAATTCACCAAAATACAATATTTAGTGAAAACTATATTTGAATCGATTAAGGTGCTTCTGAAATTGGCGTGTACAAATACAAAGACAAACCGACATAAAAACAAAAATTTTAAAAAATATTTTTGGTTCGTAAATGTCCCTAAAATAGCTTTTCCCGTATATCTTCTATATACAGGCAGTGATCAGTTACATTTTTATTATATAACTCCTTTTGTACTTTTTGGGGACCATAAAATCATGTTCGTTATATTATTTCTTTTTTTAACTTGATACTTATATCTATACATTTTTCTTCGGCTCTTATTGTTGAACAAAGTGCGGTGTTGAGTTACGACATCCGTAATTTAGGTAGATATTAGAGATCGGAATTATTTTAAAAAAATAAATCAGCTTCACGCTGTATCCCGCACACAGCAGGGTAGGCAGAGGGAACCTGGTGTTAATACACTCCGTTCCCCACTTTCTGCCGATTTCTGGAGGCATTGCGTGTTGAGTGGCAGAACTCAACTACGCGCTTAACCTCGACACCAGAGCGAAGAAATGGAAATATAAATTTAAGTAAATAATTATTTTCTCTATACATAAAATTTATTATATTACATTTATCTCAAAACAACATTATAAAAAAATGTAATTGCAATATATTGAAATTTTGTGTCAGAATTTCGAAAGTAGCGGGATTTGAACCCGTGCCCTTTTGGTTAACACGTACAAGCTGTTAAGCTAACTAAGCTGTACGTTCACATTCCAATACATTTGGTATTCTTATATACCTATAATTTAAACATATATTATAACTCTGTTCTTTTTATTGCAAGTACAGCTAGCCAAACGTGTTAAAAACTTTTCCTATAATTTTACCCATCACGTCTTGCACTCTCTTCTCCTAAACAATAAACAAGCAATTTTTTTTTGAAAGGAATTGTGGACGCGCTGATCGATAGATCCTGAGGATCTATTCGTTCAAATAAAAAAAAGAATTGTTGGAGACAGTCCATGTATACAGGAAGCATCACGTTAATAGTTTAATTGTAACGTACTGTACTTGCTCTCAGAGTTATCTCGAACATTAAGAATGTGTCATACACAACTCCTAGTTATTTCCAGATGACCAAGGGCGAAGCTAGAAAGAAGCTAGTCCTATCTTACTAATATTATAAATGAGAAGGTGTGGATGGATGGATGGCTTGTTGGCTATAATATAAGTATAACAATGCTTTAAGCAGGCCATGCCGTGTGTGAGTGCTAGTTTATGATAAATCGAACCCGTTATTAAGGTAATGTTCCACTTTATTTTAGTTTTGGTTACCACAGAGCTCTACAGAGCGTGTCGTTACGAATTACGATAAAGCACGACGCGTTACGACATTAGCCGATGGATAGGAAAGTTGTGTTGCTAGTGTTAAGCATTTTGAATTATTTTTAGGGGAAGATATATAAATGTTTGTAATTATACAAATTTTGTTTCTTAGTTTTTCCCCTCAAAATCATCTTTATTTTAGCTTCACGCTGTATTATTGTACACTGCGTTCTTAGTAAGACACTTCTTTTCCTCACGTATTGAATCGCTTCGCCTCGTTTCCAGAACAAGGAAATAAAAATATTAAATATGTGCTTTCCACGAGCAGGAATCGAACTCACAAACAGTTGCACGCTTGTGTGCCTGCAATACGACTAGAATAAAGATATTTTTTAACATAAATTAATTTAAGTAATGATTGTATATAATAACAAAAAATATATATAATTTCAAATAAAAAACACAGTTATATCCCCAAATTACTCAAATTTACATTATTACTGTTTTTTTTTGTATTTATAAAAATATTAAAGTGAGTTTCAAAATATAATAATGAAATGTCGGTGAGTCAAATCATTGTCTTGGGCACTGTTGTTGTTAATAAAATTGGCATAATTAATTTTTATAATAGTCAATTCAATATTAGGATAAATACATACTCGTACTTATGTTCAATTTACATTAATTTTCAAATCTTGTATAATAAATTGAGGCATTAAATTCTACTATTTAACATAATAACAACACCTCGTAAATACGTAAAAAAGCGGTCTTATACCAGTCAGATTCGCCCTCATCAATTCCAAGATTGTAGATCAATGGGAAGTACAACTTATAAAATTTGACCAACTTAAACTTGTGGGTTATAAACTTAAAGATATTTTTTGAATTAATATAACATATAAATTATTATCGTCAATAACAAATAATAAAATACTACCTATAAAAAATTACCCCATATCAAAAATTACCCCACGCATCCACGGGAAATCATTCTCGCGCAACTGTCAACACTGTGCCTTTCTAACCGCGCCAGTCGTCTCTTAACCGTTGTTAGGTGTTATCGCGTTCGATTCCTATCAAACTTTTACGTCACAAAACCGGTTTTAAAGTAAAAGGTGGTTAAAAAAACTTAAGTATCGATGATTTTTTTTATATAAACTGTGCCCTTTTAAGTGCTAGTGGTTTAATTTTTTATCGAGGTATGTTATCTTTTTATTATCTTTTCATATCTATATCTGTTTATTAGTAGTATTTTTTGTTCTTATTTGTTAGTTCGATTTATTTTTTATTTAAATTCTTTTATACAATAATAAAAAAATATTTAAAAATGTGTAATACGGTAGTGGGTTCAATTTCACTTATAAATAATTTATATTCAAAATATAGGCGTTTCCGTTTTTTAAGTCGAAGCGTGGCGTCTTAAAGTTGACAGACAAGATACGAAGTTACTTTCAAATACAATGACTCAAGTCTGTAATTTCTTTATATATCAGACTTAAAATAAAAAAAAGCACTTTATTACAAAGAGCGGCGTTGAGTTCCGCCAATAAATACGATATATTTAAAAAAACTAATAGGTGGGTGCGAAAAAGAGTGTCTTAACTCTAATTTCCCTTTGCCTACCCTGCTTTATGCGGGATACAGCGTGTAGCTATACAAAAAAAGTAAGATATGCACAATTTTAGATACTTTCACGCATAGGCAGAGGGAACCTAAAGTTAAAACACTCCGTTTTACCCCTTTTTATGGAAAAATCTAAATAAGATAACAACATTTCTATACAATTTATATTAGTTTTCTTTGTTTTATACCGTACCGTAGTACTATTATCCGGATACCGCCGTTGTCAAGTCACTTTACCGCAGTTCAAACTAACGGGTATTTCTAACTCGCTTATAATAAAGATTTATTATTCTCCTTTTAGCTTCACGCTGTATCCCGCATTTAGCAGGGTGAGCAGAGGGAACCTGGCGTTAAGATACTCCGCCAAAGCCTATAGATATTGCATATTGAACGTAAATTAACGCCGCACCTTTTCTTTTATACATTCATTGGTTATATAACCAAAAATAAAACGTTTTATTACAACAACTTAACTAGCTTGACTAATTTTACCATATGGCTAATAAAACAAATAATAAAACTTATTATGCCCACCATATTATTATTAGCATATGCTGTATATTATAATGATTTATAAAAAATACATAAAAAAAAATCTCCTTCCCATTGCGCCATCTTGGCGCAATGGGACTGTAAATACGGTAAATGTGGGTTCGATACCCACTCGTTTGAATAATTTTTAATTCTCCACTCCGGTACACAAAACGCGGCGCTGAGTTCCATTGAGTTAAAAATGGCGGAAAATGTGGACCGGAATGCCTCAGGACTAGATATGCTGCGTTGTCTGACTGACAGACAACGTACTCATTTACGAAAGAATTATATATACTTATCATAAAGTAGCGACCTCGCGGCGTCGCCCGCTTGAAACACACGATCATTTATTTACTAATCCTAATTGTTTTTAAATTAATGATAATTTTGAAGACTAGTATTCAATACTAAAGTTTCAGTGAATAAAACATTTATTTTGTAGCAATTATGTTGAACAAAATACTTTACGTGGATATATTTTTTTTATTAAATTATTAGCTTCACGCTGTATCCCGCATACAGCAGGGTAGGCAGAGGGAACCTAGTGTTAAGACAGTCCGTTCCCCACTTTCAGCCGAATTCTGGAGGCAATGCGTGTTGAGTGACAGACCTCAACGCTGCGCTTTGCTTCGACACCAGAGCGAAGAAATGGAAATATAAATATAACTAAATATTTCATCTCCACGAGTGGGAATCGAAGCCAAGCCAATCGGTTTTACAGTCACACTTTGTGCCACTGCGCCACGACTGGCCGGCCTTTTATTTATTTATGAGAGGACTCAAATAAAATAAAAGATTAAATTTTCACAGAAGTTTGCCAAAATACAAGAGCGAAAAGTGCATTTAAATCGGTTAAGCCATTTCGGAGATTAGCGTGCACAGACGAATTGATAAAAATATAAAAAAATTGATAAAAATATAAAAAAAACGTTGTTTTGAGTTCTATTACATTGGTAGGTGTCTCCCGTAATAGATTGTATATACATATGTATGTTCGATGTACATATACCGATCAGTTAAAATTTTATTAGATTTCGATATTAATCACATATATAAATATACATTTATAAATATAAAAAATAAGGCCGTCTTTATGAATTTTTCGTAGAAAAATCTAAATTAACAGATAAAATCTGTCGTATCACCGTTTTTTTTATCTTTAATTAAATTAAAAAAAACTAGTTCTATTGCCTCTAATTATTATAAATTTATGCGTAATAAAGTTTGATTATTTCTTCATATTAAATAGGCTGTCGGTTCGATTACCACTAGAGGTAATGAATGATGTTCAGTTCTTTCCTGTAACAAGAGAAAATGCAGCGTTTCGCTATACAACACGCAATGTCTCGAAAATTAGGAAGTGCGTGGGGAACAGAATGTCTTAAATCTAGGTTATCTCTGCCTACCTTGTGAATGGTGGGATACACGTGAAGGAAAAAAATTCTTCATATTGTAGCACTGATACGATAGTAACCGGTTGTGTATAGTGACTCATTACTTAGCTATGTCATTCTTAATAAGACACTGTATGTACGCCTTTCGGCTTTCTTCCAGTTTTTGACACACAGATAAAGAATTTAGTGACACAACAGTACGTTCTCCTTTTTTATTTTATTTGGATTTAGTCTGATATACTAGCTTTAACCTGCAGCTTCGGCTCTGTCGAATGGAAATAACTAAGAATAGTATAGAGAACAAAGATTAGTATAGAATAACTTTCCTAGATAAATAAATTACACAAAAATATTTTTTTCCATTTGAACGAGTAGTTCAGGAACCACAGGAGATTATCGCATTCAATCAAACAAACAAACTCGTAACTTTATAATATTTACGTTCTATTTCTTTTCTTTCATTAAAATTTTCTATCGTTCCGGAACTATGCGAAATGACTGATTGCAATGCAACTATGTGAGACTTCGCCCCCCGTGGACAAGATTCAAGATCGATTGATCTTCTTCGTTAAATAGATTATCTAAAAAAACAAAATTAAATCAGCTTCACGCTGTATTTCGCATACAGCAGAGTAGGCAGAGGGAACCTAGGGTAAATTCTGAAGGCATTGATATTTAGTTACTCAGCTTTTTTTAGAGCAGAGCGGAAAAATTAAAAGATAAAATTTAAATTTAAATAAATATTTCATTTCCTTGAGTGGGGATCGAACCCACAACCAGTCCTGACTGGCTTCAAGATTATCTAACAAGATTTTTTATTTTTGAACCCGTAGTTCCAGTGATAAGCGCGTTCAAAATATATATTAATATATTAATACATTTCATGTTTTTATTTCAATCAATTCTTTACATAATATTAAATCAAAAAAATAATAATGTAAAAATAATAAATTAAAAATAAAACAACTTAAAAAAACACATTAATATCATCACATCTCGACCCAGAAACGAAAAGTGAAACGTAACGGATCGTTAAAACGGCCATCGCCGTTTTAATTGCAATATTTATATCGTGGTCACTTTGCTATAAGAACGGCTTATATGTCGATTAATGATTAATTTTTAGTAATTTTCACGCTATATCTCGCATACAACAGGGTTGGTAGAGAGAACCAAGTGTTAAGACACTACTGCCTAATTTTGAAGATAATCGTGTCGTTGGTATACAATATCTGACTGTAAATGCAGTGGTTATGGGTTCAATTCACACTTGGGGAAATAATTATATTAAAATAATTATTTTATTATTAGGTTCTCTCTGCCTACCCTATAAACGGGATATGCGGAATAACCGTTTCTAAAAAAAAACATTTTATTATTTATTTTCATTTCTTTCTGTTTCCTTTTGTTTCGCTATATTTGTTCCCACCGAGTCGCAGGTGACGATCCGAGTTTAAAGTTTTAAACTCGCGAAATAATTCAGAAACTTCTCACGAAACTTTTAACAGGCAATTGTGTACTGAAATTGTATTATTTTGTAAATTTTGAAAAGATGTTTTCCTCATATTGCTGTAGGGATTTGTTTATTCTTCACGTCTCCGAATAATTTCTCAACATTAGCACAATCGTTCGACTAAAACGCTGTGGGTTCAATTCCCATCCGGGGGAATGAAATATTAAATATTTTCATTTCCCGGCTCTGGTAAGGAGGAAATTAATTTCGGTACTCAAGTCAATGCCTTAACAATTCAGCGGACACTGGAAAACGGAGTGTCTTAACTAGGTTAACAGGTTCCCTCTGCCGCTGCTTATATGCTATATACAGTAGACATCGTAAAGCATATATGTATTACGTAAAATGGATATATATATACCTCCTATATATATTCAGCGTTCAAAAAACGCGGCGTTACGCTACGTTAAGTTCCGCCAACTACCCAATCAGCTTCACAGCTTCACGCTGTATCCCGCACACAGCAGGGTAGGCAGAGGGAACCTAGTGTTAAGACACTCCGTTCCCTACTTTCTGCCGAATTCTGGAGGCATTGCGTGTTGAGTGGCAGAACTCAACGCCGCGCTTNCGAAACAAGCGTGTCAGAACCGGAGACAACTCAGGCGCACAGTTTCGTAGCACTATTGCAGGAATGCCGTCGGGGCCGCTCGCCTTATTCACGTCTAGATTTTGCAGGGCTACGCGTACCTCTTTTTGGCGAATGCGGACAGCTGCCATAGAGCAGTCGGCGTGAGGCAATGATGGTGGTGTTTTACCTGCATCATCTAGACGCGAATTATCCGCAAATAGAGAAGCGAACAAGTTCGCTTTCTCTTCCGCAGTGTGAGCAAGCGAACCATCTGGCCTCTGCAAGGGCGGCAAGGAGGATCCACAAAAGTTCGCTCGACCGCCGACCGCGCGAGTGACCAAAATGCCTTACTACCCACTGGGTACGAGGCAAGCTTAGCGCCTACTTTACCAATGTGGTCAAAACGAGCTCTGCGTAATTCTTTTTTGCCTAGCCTGGAGGCTCTGTTGAAGTTTTTCTTCAGTTCACGAGTAACTACGATTGGAAGTTCGATTCCCACTCAGAGGACTGTCTTATATTTATTTCCCGTTCTAGTACCTAGACAAAGCGCGGCGATGAGTTCCGCCACTAAACACGCAACGTCTCGAAAATTTTGGAAGGAAAGTGGGAATAGGATTATTTTAACACTAGTTTTCTTTCTTGAGGTTTGTTATCCACTGGAAAAAAAATATTTGTTTATATAGAACTCCGTTCCCTAAGCACCTATTTTCGAGACATTGCTTATTGAGCGGCGGAATTCTATGCTGCGCTGCTGGAAATAATTTATTCCCCCGAGTGGGAATCAAACCTAGATCCGTCACGTTTACAGTCAGGTGCTGCACCACGACTACCTCAGGAAATATTATAGAAAATAAAAATAATAAGATAAGCTATACGAAACTACAGTCAGGACAATAAAATTCTTAAACTGAATACTGATTCAACCTTGACATTTAAAATCAGGCGTACTTTGATATTTATTCAAGTTTTATAACCTTGTAGTGTAACGACTTCTATGGAAGACGTTACAGGTTCGATTTTTTATTTCATTTAGTATAATTATTTGTAGGAATTGGATCACCCATATATAAAGCCTTTATTAGAGGGCGCGTTTATGCTTGAGTGTACAAGCGATGATTACTAGTTCGATGCCATATGTTTAAAAACCTTAATAATTATTTTTATCTAGGTCTTGGACAAAACACGGTGTTGAGCTCTCACATAATACCTCTAAAATAAGCTGAATATGGTAAAAGAACAGTGTCCTAATTCAAAAATTAAAAAAATTAAAAACTGACTATCAAATTGTCTTTTATAATAGAAAGCAGATCTCAACCATTTTAAACTAAAATCACCAACACTTGTAACCTTGTGACTTACAGAACAGGTAGAAATAACGTAAATCTGTCAAACACCTGTCAAATACCACCCCTTGTTTAGGTTTTACGGAAAAAAAACTCAGAATTAAAAAAAACCGAACAAGCGCGAGGCGGTCTCGACACCGAGGGTTCCGTTCAAATTTCATGGTTCAAAGTTGTTGATCGGGAACGTGACTTATGTAAGTTGACTAACTTAAGTTTGCGGCGTATGCATTCATTTTTAGGGACCCCTAAAAATGAGAATTAAAAAAAATACTGTAAAACGCTCACAAGACATGGAAAACTACCTCTAAATATGACAGGTAGAAAACAGACGTGATGTAAAAAAAACTTAGATTTTGAAACGCATGTTTTTGTTCTTTTAGTTTGAGGTGACGATGGATTTTTTTAAAAAATAAACACAATCATCCCTTGATTTTAACAGATGGCTTAAAGTTTTAGCTATAAACATTTTTTCTAACTTCACGCTGTATCTCGTATATAGAAGGGTATGCAAAGGTCACCGAGTGTTAAGACACTCTCTTCCCCATGAACTCTCCAATTTATGAGAGATTGTATTACCTGATTGAGAAATGAAAATAATTAAAATATAACCATTATCATTATTAAGGCCATTATCAGTCCTGAGGCCGTCTTGGTGCAGGGGTGCCTCACAAGCGTGTGAGGTCAGGCAAAGCGTGGCGTTAAGTTCCACCACTCGACACCCAATACCTCATGAAATCGGCGGAAAGTGAGAGACGGAAGTGTTTTAATGTGAACGGATTGTCCTAACACTAGGTTTCAGGTTCCCTCCCCTCCCTACTATGTATGGGTTACAATAGAGACACTGAAAAAAAAACTATAAAGATTAACTTATATGTAAAAAGCTAACTTTCTTCTTACATTAAAAAAAAACTCAACAATGACTTAATCTCAATTATATAACCAAGTAATGATTATTAACAATGGTGCGGAAGATTTTCGTTATAAGGCTGGTGTTTCATTTTATAATATGATGGTGATATTTATTATCTGTCTTTTTTAGGTTCCCGCTGTATCCCGCATAGCAGGCTAGGCAGAGGGAACCTAGTGTTAAGACACTCTGTTCCCAACAAATCGCCCAATTTTCGACTCTTATGAGTGAGATAGATTAGTGGCGGAACTCAACGCCACGCTTTGTCTTTTTATGAGAGCAGGGAAATACATTATTTTCATTTCCCCGCTATGTCTCGAATGTCTCGAAAATCCAACGGAAAGTGCTGAACGGTGTTTCTTAACAATAGGTTTAATCTATTTACCCTGCTATATGCGGGATATATATAAATTCTAACAAAAAAAAATTCAATACAATTATATTTTAGTTTCTAAAACGCAATGTAATTAGCTCTCACGTAAGGTAATTAATTAATTGGCATTAACTAGTTTGGCTGAATGCCAAATACGAATGTTCTAGGACATACATTAGGGCTCAAATAAGGGACTAGCTTTTACCCACGGCGTCGGTGAGACAAAAAAAAGAAATAACTACATTTATTTAAAGCAGATACCATTTCTCGATAAATTTACTATCCGACACAAAAAGTATTTTCAACTCGAACCGGTATTTATTGTATTGTGTATTTGTATTTTATTGATTAGAAGATTTTTAAGATATTTTGATCATTATTTCCTGAGATTAGCACGTTTAAAGAAATAAATTCTTTAGCTTTATAATATCAGGCGAAGATACACATACATACATACATATTATTTATTTATACGGTCCATCAACAGAATATACACATTACACAAATTAAATAAAAAATTGCAAAATGTTATTCCCCCTACAGGTATACACAACATGTACCAACAGTATACATTTTTTTACATTTTTCTTAATATTTTTAAAATTATTCCTAAAACCATTTTTTTAAATTATATATTAAAAAAAAAGAAAAGCCATACTAATGGAATCAGATTTAACAACAGATAAGAAATATATATAATACATACAAACAATCTTAAAAATTAACCGAACGTGATAACGGCAATAATCTAATAATAATAAAAATGAAATAACAAATAAATAAAACAAGAGAGTGAGTCAAGAACCTTTACAAATTTCACATTTACAAATTTTTCGTTTGAAATTTCCAAAGGCGTCGTACGCCACTTCCAAATCATCTATGATAGTGATTATTTTGTTATACTGAAACAAGAATGTAGGTATGCTATAACTACACTATAAATAGACGCTGTTATAGTGCAGTTCACAAAGATCGGACGTTGTTTGTGCGTTCTATTCCAATTTGAAGTGATATTTCAGTTCTATCATTGAAAGAAGCTACAATAGCTTTATAATACATTTTTTGAGATAATAATATTAATAGAATCGTGACTAACTTTTCGTCGTGCATTCTGTATGTGTAATAAAGAAATTATCTATACGAAATGGCATTCCGATCTTCTTGTATTGGTTGAAACAGGATTGTTGAGACTTTGAGTTCTGGTACTCAAAACGCAATGTCTCTAAAGTAAAATGGGAATAAAGTAACCGATTGTCTTACTTTCCTATACTTTGTTATGCGGGAAAAAATAAAAAAAAAATTTACTCAACTGCGGGGAAGCCAAAAAGGAGAGTTATATTATTAGCGCGTATGTATGTAGGTATGTCCGTTACTTTGTGTCTTTGTGTCGCTTTTAAAACGGTTTTGATAAAAGATACGTCGTTGGATTTATTTTGATGGCGCGAGTGTTACTGGATATACTAATTTAGTTTATGCAGTCGGGTTTTTCGTTTAGTAGTAAGTACTTGTTATTTTACAAATATAATCACAACCATCGACATCATACTCACTACTCCTCAAATACTATTACTATCTTAGTTATAGCCTTATATAGCTTTGTAGATGAAAAACTATCCTAAGTTCAACACTTTCGAATGATTTTTACGTATGTGAGAAAAATCATTGTTCTTTGTTCTCGTTTTGTTCTAGCGTTAATTCTTCTTTAGATAATACATACATAGGTACACGTGTAGTAAAGGGAAATTACTAAATTATAGGTTTATTATAGCTTGGATGTGATAATTATATACAATGAGAGAGAAAATAGAAAAAAAAACCTTATTATTCTATGCATGCGCGACGAAAAGGAGAGTTGCATGCTGATTCCCTTTTATCTTCACCCATTACAGTAGGGTAGGCAGAGGGATGACGGGAAACTATTGTTAATACTCCTTTCCCATTCAGACACTTCTCTTTCCCACTTTTCGCCGAATTCTAGAGGCATTGCGTATAATTAACAAAAAGTTAGCATAGTAAATAAAACTACAGATAGTTATGTCAAATTTGTTTTATTTATACTACTACAAAATAGAATTACATAAAATGTCATGGATATAAATTCTCATTTATATCCTTGTACGAACTATTTGTTCAACTAATAACAATTTTATAACTTAAGACTTAGGAACGAAATGAATACATTACAAATTTAAAGCAAATAAAACTTCGAATTAAATAAACAAAACAAAAATAAACAACAACACACATAAAAAGAACAAACAAAATTGTAATAAGATAAACTTCTTATCAAATCACACCTACATTATTTAAAATAGCATTATTAATGAAAAAAAAAAATGAGATCGGTAAGTAAGTATCATTATTTGGCAAATTATTACTCACATACTCCTTGTCTTTGCTTGTAATAAGGCTCTTTAACGTTTCTAATTCTACGAGTTCATTTTCTTTTTTGTAAATCTGACTTTTTCCTTTTCTCTTCTACCTCTGTTAGCTGTTCATCATTTTTCTGTTCTTCTGTGATTTTCTTTTGTTTTTCTAATATTATTTCCTTTTTATTATCTAAATTTTGTTGATATTTTCTACGTGAGCTTCGTACTAAAGTGATCAAAGATTTTGTAACAACGAAATTTTGAAGACCATTGATATTTTCTAAGGCGTCATATCCAAGAGAGTTTTGTTAGTAGAAAACCCGCTCTTCACACTTGCATTTCCGTGGGATAATATAAAGCAGATCTTCCTAATGTTCCTTTTGTCAACGTATTGTTTATTATCTACAATAAGTGAATGATAGAACTCATCGACACCGATGTTTTCATTATCAAACTCTTCAAATTTTTGGCTCCAGGACTTCTGTGGTTTTGGCAATGTCAGCAACAAATCCCTTTATTTTGTCTGACTATTAGCCACTGTAGGTTGATGCTTTATTATTTTAGGATTTTATTTAAGATCAAAATACATCAGACCCCTTACAAAATTATTCTTGAGAGTATATTTTTCTAGTAATTTTTGAATACAAGCCGTAATAAATCCTTTATAATGGCGTTTGAACATAAGTTTGTCTTTGTCTGTGCATTTTTTAAAAGACTTGACTTGATTTGCTTCGAAACCAATTTGGATTTTCGTGCACATAAAATTTCCTGTGTTTTTTAAATTTATATAATATTTATAAAATCTTTATCGTTAAATAGTTATGTGGTTTTCACGATCTTTATCATTAGGTTTTTTAAATATTCCCCCAGAGCTGTGTACAAAACCGGTGAAAGTGGGTTTTTGCTTTGGAATCGTTTTAAAAAAGGCTTACAGTCTAATATAACTGACCTTGTAGCCGCTAATTTACCTTTCAACAAAAGATTTTTCATAGCAGTATTTAACTTTTTCTTATTGTGACTTTTTGGAATATATGTGGTTATAACTAATTCCAATACTTTATCATAAACTTTCAAAGCTCGATCAATGCAAGAATTCCCACACGCAAAAGCTAGTCCAAGTATAAAACTAGTTTCTCAGTGTCCTAAGTACTAGATAATTTTAGACTTTAAATAAGCCAAAAGTGGAAGACGAATGGAGTGTAGTTTAAAAGTAATTAGTGGACCCCCTACCATTTTTGTTAGGGTTGTCTTGTTTATAGAATAAAATAGTTTTTTTTTGTATGTTTTTAGTTTTATGGGATTTTTTATCTGTGCAATTGTTTTTGTGTAGGTGCAGTTTTTTATTATGATAAGTTAAAATACTAAGTAGAATTGTTATAGTAAAAATATAAATATAGTATGTTAACTTTTTTAGTTATTACTGTTTTCATTCTTCGGAATTTAAACGTATATTTTTACGTGATTCTTACGTTTGAATGAAATGTCCTACTATTAAGTGTTGTGTAATCTGCATTCATAACATAACATACGCGTTATGTTTAAAATCAGTAGCTTAATTCAACTTTTAAACTAATTATTAATTAATTAGCCCAATTCATTAATTATGGAGTCTCTAGAAAAAATAGTTTGTTAGACTTTATTAGACCGTTAATTACTGTATGTATATAAATAAAGTATTTTCAGTAATTTCAACAGTACTTGTGCACATTTACTATTGTAGAATTTTAGAAATATCATGTATTTTAATAAACTGAATTGTATTCAATATACTCTTTAAAAATCATTCCTTTTATTCATAAATTTTCATATAGTATATTGTATATTATTATAAAATAAAAATAATGTTCTATTAACTGGCATCCCTGTCGCGCGCATCGGAGCGTCCATGATTAATGACTCTCAAAGACAGTATCGTTTTAAGCTCAGTAATACGTGATGGTGTTTCAACACAAAAAAAAAACAATTATTTTAAATGGTAATATACAGTTTTAATATAATTTTTAATTCGATTTTTATAAAATATATGAGATTAAATATTATAAATAAGTCCAAATACTCTGGCCACTCAGCCATGCATTTTTATCAAGCTATGTCGTATTTTCGAAATTCTTATACGCTCTTACACAATCAACTTATTCATGTTATTAGGAAGTAAGAAATTGATA
This sequence comes from Heliconius hermathena, assembly GCA_013403705.1. Classification (NCBI taxonomy): domain Eukaryota; kingdom Metazoa; phylum Arthropoda; class Insecta; order Lepidoptera; family Nymphalidae; genus Heliconius; species Heliconius hermathena. The sequence goes on along the minus strand of JAAIXJ010000025.1, from coordinate 406,186 downwards.
GGATGTATTCCTAATAATGGTCAGAACCCTTAGACTATTACGTAGTGGCGCGGGTTCAGATTCTGCTGTGGATATTTTTGTATGCTTTTACACGTTGAAAAAAAAAACTTTCTTAAGTCTAGAATAACATTTAAAAACGCGTTAAAATTCATTATAAATGTTTTGTAATTATTTTACATTTTCACATCCGCTGAAAACTTGTAAGTCCATCCTGGCTCACAAGTTTACTAGCGAAAACAAAAACTAACTGTAGATATAGTGTACAGTTAGTTTTTGTTATTAAATGTTATTGTGGGCTCTGTATCCGTTTTCGGCGTTAGGTTCCGCCATTCAAAATGTATTGTCTCTAAGAAACATAAAACGGTAAACACTAGATTCTTTCTATCATACTGTAGATGTGTATTATCATATTCAATTCTTTTAACTTACTTTCTCATAATAATACTCACATAAAATGAACTTTTGTTGCAATTAAAACTAAATTACACAAAGAATATTTCATAACAAAACATATTTATATAATTACACCATACTTGTCAGCAGAAAAGTAAACAGATTTGCATGACGGTATAAAGGCAAAGGCGTAAAAGATCAATTTTAACAAAATACAAAACAATAATGTAAACGCTGTTCCTGCTCGGGTAAGATAGAGCGTGGCGTTGAGATCCGCCACATAATAGGCAATGTCTTGAATTGTGGCGGAAAGTGGATGGTCTTAATTATATACAATTAAGGTACGATTTTCAATACACAATCTGCTTCAAGTATTTTATCGTAAATTCTGCTAATCTCTAATTTAATAGGCAATAAACAAAATATAGGCTGGGGTAATCTAGTATTAAGACACTCCGTTCCCCACTTTCCACACAATTTCCCAGAGCAAAGAAATAAAAGTAATTAATTTCCGTAGATTGAAATTGAATCGACAACCGTCACGCTTACTGTCAGATGCTGAGCCGCTGAGCCACAACGGCATAGAACATATACATATAGAAAGTAACGATACTTAGCATAGTTTACTAAAGAACATTTCATTTCATTTATAGTAGGCCCTATTTAGTCGTTACAAATAACTATTAACTTTAGCTCAAAAACATAATTTCTATAGAGAATTTTAAAAGCCTTTTATAACATAAAGTGCTTGGAGCACCGTTGAGTATCATTTTTGTTTGTTTTTCTTCAATATAACTGTAGCATTGTTAAATAAAACAACTTTATGAAAGAATAATATGGGGTTGGTGCCAATGTTGGTATATACCGATCAGTTTTTACCAGCATTACATCCACACGCAACATTTCCAAAATTGGGCGGCTTGGTAAAAACGGAGTGTCTTAACACTTATTCGTTTCCTCGCTCTTGTAACTAACCAAAGTGCGGCGTTGATTTCCGCCGTTCAATCAATGTTTCTAAATTTGTACGGATTGCAAAGAACACAATGTCTTAATATTCCGTTTCCCTTGCTTACCCTGCTATGCGGGATACTACGCTCTCCGTCATAATTTGAGTCGTTGCATGTTAAGTAGCGGAAGTCAATACCGCATTTTGCTATAATAAAATAGGGAAATAACAATCACTTACTGCCCCTAGCGGGGATCGAACCTCCGACTTTCGCTTTTACAGTTGGATTCTGTCCTGTCCTGTCATTGCGGTGTCTGTGTTGTAACCTCAAATTATAGTAGAATAGTGTTTACTACAGTGTCAACTACATATTTATTTTCCCTTTGTGAAAATGTGTACTTTTGTGCCAAATAAAGTGTTTTTGCGGGGAATTTTATTGCACTGCTTTATTCAGAAAAAATCTGCAGCAGAAGCACACAGAATTCTCGTTGAGACAATGCTTTGTCGAATACAACGTGCAGAGACTGGTTTAGGCGCTTCAAAAGTAATGATTTTGACCTTGAAGACAAAGAGCGTTCTGGAGCACCGACAAAATTTGAAGACAGAATTGGAGGCATTGCTTGAAGAAGATCCATGTCAGACGTTAGTAGAGCTCGGGAAAACGTTACAAGTAGATGCGTCAACAGTTTCAAAACGTTTAAAAGCGTTAGGAATGATCCAAAAGCAAGGGCATTGGGTGCCGTATGAGTTGAAGCCGAGAGACGTAGAACGACGTTTTCTCATGTGTGAATTGTTGCTTCAACGGCAAAAGAGAAAAGGTTTTCTGCACCGTATCGTCACTGGGGATGAAAAGTGGATTCACTACGACAATCCAAAGCGAAAAAAATCGTGGGGCATGCCGGGTCACGCATCAACATCGTCGCCAAAACCAAATATCCATGGTTCTAAGCTTCTTCTCTGCATTTGGTGGGATCAGCAGGGCGTAATTTATTATGAGCTGCTTAAACCTAATGAAACTATCACGGGAGCTCGCTATCGACTTCAGTTGATGCGTTTGAGTCGCGCTCTGAAAGAAAAGCGGCCACTATACGAGCAGAGACACGACAAAGTGATTTTATTACATGATAATGCTCGGCCACATGTGGCAAAACCAGTCAAAACTTACCTGGAAACACTTCAATGGGAAGTTCTACCCCACCCGCTGTATTCACCGGACATAGCCCCCTCCGATTACCACTTGTTTCGGTCGATGGCGCACGATTTAAGCGAGCAGCGCTTCCATTCTTCTGAAGAACCCCAAAAAATGGCTTGATTCCTGGATTGCCTCGAAAGATGATGATCTAATTTTTTTTTTATTTATATATATATATATATATATATATATATATATATATATATATATATATATATATATATATATATATCGCTGTAGCCGCAATTGTCGTGGGTTCGATTGCACTTACAATGTCTTGAATTTAGGTAGAAAGCGGAGGATGGAGTGTCTTGATACTTTCTCTCTGTGTTACTGCTACAAATGTAATGATTTTATATTTATAAGTTTTAATATTCGCAATAATTTATTATAAAAATGCAAATCAACCTCTTTGTTTAATAAAAACATGTTTTTGAAAATAAGTAATATAAGTTTATAGAACTATCACCAGAGGACACTACTAAAATGACGCTTGATGTGGTCGGAAAATTCGAAATATACTTTTAGACTTGGAGCGGACGAAGAAAGAGGTTCTCTAGAATAACATATTGTATTAGAATTTAAGATAGATATTGTATAAGCTTAATAGAATTTTACTCTGGAAGAAATATAAATTCTGTAAAAGCCTCGTGGTGTTTGATTTCGTTACACATATAAGGTACTAAGAATGAAGATAAAAAAAATATCACAATAGAGGAGTAGTTGAAAAGTGTTTGACATAACATAAAGGATTCTTGGTCCTTGGACAAATTCATTTCGTTACTAAAATCACTTAAAAAGAGATAGTATACTGATTCTTCACTACATTTTCACTTTAAACTAAAATGTTGGCATTTCCCACCAACACCGAAGCCAAGGGTCGGCATTTATACATAGGAGTAACCACACAAAGGTATTCCTGCTAATTAAATTAAGGGTTACCGTCAAAGGAGCTGACATACCGATAGTGAATACATAGAATGTATGAAACAATGCTCATATTGTACAGCGGAAATGAAGATTACTTGGGCTTTATCTTCATCCATTTAGGATATAGTATAGAAAGGACGTAGTGTATGCGCCACTACATTTGAACCAATTTTGAGAGATTGAATGTTTGCTGGCAGAACTTCCTCGTTGAAGGTGAGTAGGAAAATGGAAATAATTTAAATGTAATAATATTACCATAAATATAATTAATATCATGCATATAGCAAGGTAGGCAGGAAGATCCTTGTGTACTCTCCACTCTCCGCTTGCAACATCTAGCAAGACGCATCAATTCTAGCAAGATATAGCGTGTTGAGTGACAGCGCTTAACGTCCCGTTTTTTCTTTTACCAAAATGAGGAAGGAAAATAGCTACATTGCTCAAGTGGAAATCAGCGGGCGAACCCCCACACCCATCGTGTTAACAATCAAAGGCTCGAAAAAAATATTGTAAATATAATACTTTTAAGTACAATTATACACGTCCCATTACTACTTGCCTTAGAAATAAAAGTAAAATATCTTAACGAAACTTTGGTTTCGACAAAATCCCGCATTTAGTTCCGCCACTCAATATATATTTGTCTTGAAAACTGGACCGTGTCTGCTCAACGGAGTGTTGTAACACTAGGTTCCCTCTGCCTATCCTGTTTTATGCGGGATACAACGTGAAACTAAAAGAAAAAAAATCATAAAACACCATATTCACCGTTTTCAATTTCCTTTGTTCACTCATCATATTAAATCCATAAGGTAAAAATAGGCATTAAAATAAATTTCTGCATTTTGGAAATGAATTAAATAGCCAATTAATAACTTTATGAATTATTATTATTGTTATTATTATGAAAATGTACTTGCGCAAATGATTTTAATATTTAATTATACGTGATGCGTTCAGCTCCAAAGAGGTCTAACCTAGAATATAGAAAAGATTATAATAATAGATAAAAGTTTTAATAATAAAGTTCAAATATATAGTGGTATAAATTAAAAGAGACAACCAAAGAGCGCATATAAAAGAAAGAAATTAAATATTTGAGGCGGTCGCGGCGCAGTGGCACATCATTAGACTTTAAACTATAATATTTTGTGTTCGATTCCCACTCAGGGAAATTAATTATTTTAATGTTAGCGTTCTGGTAACAAGACAAAGTGTGGAATTTTATACCGCCACAATACCCGCAATGTCTTGAAAACGGGGCGGAGAATAGTGAGAAATTCGTTTTTCTTAACACTACGTTTGATTTGCCTATCCTCTGTATACCGGACACAGAAGGTGAAGTGAAGTTGAAGAAAATAAAATCGTACTCCTATGAGTTATGCCACTTTAATTATGTCCGCCACATACATATGACCAAAAGCCATTACATTCGATCATATATTGGGGTTATTTGTTTTAATTAATATTGGCTTTATACGCTTTTATGTAGATAATAGGTTGGATTTAACTGTCTGTGGTGAATGGGAAAGGTAAATTCGTGTGTTTAACACTTTATTTTCAACAATAACATTAGGTCGACTTGTTACTATAATATGTAAAAAAATTTATTTGACTCACTTGTAATAAGTGTATCATTATAAATCTTGGAAGCTATACGTAGGTTAGGCGACAAAACAATTGTGTTGTATCATCGAGCTGGTTTGTTGATGGAGCCAGGACCTGAATAGTGGTAGAGGGAACCAAGTATTAAGAAACTCTATTTCCCATTTTCCAAATTTTTTTAGAGATATGGCGTGTGAGTGGCAGAAATCAATGTTGGGCTTTGTTAGCAAAGAGAAATCAATTCCTCCGGGAATCGAACTACTAACTGTCGCGTTTAATATCAGCCGCATTGCTACGGTCTTTCATTATAAACAAACTATTCTATTACAGCATCAACACATCTTAATTTGGTTTCGGGATAAAACTTGTCTAAAAATATACTTGTCGTGGACATTTTACGACGTGGGGTGGGAAACAATGAAATGGATCTTTTGGATTTTTTTTATTGTTCTTTTATCCTGTTTGATGACATTTGCCTTCCCCAACAATATTTATATTTATTATATTGTTGTTTCTTTTTTTTAGCTTTACAGTGTATCCTGCATATAGCAGGGAAGGCAGAGGGAACCTTGTGTTGAGATTCCCCGTTCGACATGTGGTGCCCAATTTTCGAGATATAGCTTGTTGAGTGGCGGAAGTTAATATGCTGCTTTGTCTTGAAAAAAAAATCCTCAAATGAGAATCGAACCTACGTAATGTTGCGCCCACGACGGCCTCTATCTTTTGAACACGAAAATAAAAACGTTTATTATTAACATTGCTGTAACTTCGTGGTACCGCAGTGGAACAGGGACTAACTGCAAGCACTCTGCATACCCTGCATCTACTCCTCCTTAATCTATCGAACTCTATTCTCTATGTAATTTTATAGCCACTAGCCACTACTGTACCATAGGTAAAGAATGATACTTTTCAAACTTCATTGCGGCGAAGGAAAATAGTTTGGAGGAACCGAGCGTAAACTTATGTATTAAACTTTAAACAGAGCGGAAGTTTCTTGTTTTGTTTAACGATTTCTTATTGCAAAAAATACTTAAAATCTTAATATAGTAATGCTTACTTCCCTTCTCTCTACTTGGTGGATATGGTTTTCGAAAAGAAAGCACCGTCACTGTATTCTGTATCCCTGTAGGGTAGGCGAACCGAGCCTAGTGTTAGGACACTCCGTTCTCACAACTTTCAGAAACATTGCATGTTGATTGGCGAAACTCAACTCCGCACTTTGTCTATCAGAGCACGGAAATAAGAACAATTTAATATAACCGATCTCCTGAGTAGAGATCGTATCTGCAAGCATCGCGTTTACTATATTTTTTTGTACTTTTTTGGCTATAAATTTATTTAAATAGATGACGCCGTCGTCATTGTGGATTCCATCCCAACTCGGGGTAATGAATGATTTTGTTTCGATAAAAAAAAAACAGAATTTTTCAATTACGAAGTTATTCCTTCACTTCATAATAATGATCCTATAAGACAATTCCGCAGGATTCAAACAAAAAATAAAAGAAAGTTCTTATAGAATAAATACTAATAAGTAGATGAAACCCGGATAGTTGCTGCAGTGGGATATTATAGTTGCTTTGATTTTGATAACACTGTGCTAGAGACGTTATGTAGTGACATTAGCGAAAATATACCGTAACGTGACAGGTGTTGACAGTATATTGGTCAGTAAGTTCTATTTATTTATGTATTTCTATTTTAATAACTGATTACGATATCAATCTATTTTTTTCTGTACATGCATTATATATTAAATTATAGTTTTTATTATTTTCCTTTGTTGAATAGTTTTTTTTGCATATAAAAACGCCAAATATGTCTGTTGAATAGGGTTGCATGCAAAAAAAGAAAAGTTTTAAGAGTGTAAAACTAAATAATATTTCATAACGCTTATAAGAAAATAATAAAAGAACGTAATATAAATAATAAAAAGTGATTAGGTAATTTTTTAATAATATTTTTATATATAAAAAACAATTAAGAGCGAGAGATTTCTTCGAGAGTGGTAACAAAACAGGATTTAGTTGAAATTATTGTTCGTTATGTTTACAAAAATACACAATAGATAAAATAATTATGTTATCATATACAAGCTACATTATATTTTAATACATATTTTTTATATTACTTTTTAAAAAAAAAGTGCTATAACTATCCGGATTTTACTCTATAGCTAGTCTATAGTATAGAACTAAGAATGTTGATTTCCGCTACACATATGTAAGTCTAAGCGACTGCAAATAGCTATTTCCGGTACGAAAGTCCGGTACTTCCGGTGTATACCAACAAATATATAGAGTAATTAGTATCTCGATGGGAATCTAACATTATATACGTGTGTCTAATCAGGAGTAGTGATAGTGGGTTTGTATTCTGCTCTCATACGTGAAATTCTAAATACATACTCGTATAATATATATTATATAGATAATAGAGACCGGTCGTGGCGCAGGGGCACAGAATGTGACTGTAAAATCGATTGGTTGTGGGTTAGATCCCCACTCGAGGAAATAAAATTTTAGTTATAATTTTACTTATAGTTTATTAATTTAAATTTACCTACATTTATATTTTCATTTCTTCGCTCTGGTATCATGGCAAAGCGCGGCGTTGGGTTCCGACACTCAACACGCAATGCCTCCAAATTTCGGCGGAAAATGGGAAATGGAGTGTCTTAACACTAGGTTCCTTCTACCTGCCCTGCTGTGCGCGGGATACATTTGATTTGATTTTTTAATTACATTTTTTATTTCAATTAAATGCGTCACAAAATGAAGTTACAAATGTATATAAAAATCTATTTTTTTTATAAATTACCCTTAATTTACCTACTAGTTATGAAGAACCGTACATCCACGTCTTTACATTTAAATAAAAACGTATTGAATGGCGGAACTAAGGCTGTATTTTTATTTCATAGAATAAAAAAATCTATATAGGATTCAAATTTACAACTGTCTTTAATACTAGTATCTACATATAAAATTATTTGTGGCATGTAATTCCTGTATATTTCCATTTCCGGTCTAAAATTGTAATGTGTTTTTAATGTATGTAAAATGTGGGTAACGCCGCGGTATGACAGTTAGGTTATTATAATAACGGTTTTATAGAAATGCGGTCGAACATGACATACATATATGCCGATCTCATCGTGTACTTTTTTCACTTTACATTTTATCCCGCATAGCCAGTGAAAAAAATTACCAGAGAAAACCTAGTGTTAAGACACTTCGTGCCCTACTTTTCCTTTTAGTGATTTTCTGCCGCGCTTTGTCTTGTTACCAGAATAATAATGAAAAAAATATTAATTCCTTTGAATGGAACGCTGTCCCACTACGCCATGACGTCCGCGTCTTACTTACTATGTGAATATCTAAAAAAATCTTAACATAAATATTTGTCCTTGATTGAAATTGAAGTCACGACCTTCGTCTTAGCAACCCAAATTGAATGATCAATGAAATACCAAATGCCTTCCCCATACGTTCCCATGCCTATTTATTTATATTAAAAAAACAAAAATAAAAAAGAAACAAAAGAATAAAACCTCCTTTTAAACTTCAACGGAAGTCGGTTGAATCTAAAATTGTCTTTAAAAAGAAAGGAACTCCCGCGCAGATGACGTCACGCGACAGATGGTTTATAAACGGCGCCATTATACATTCTTACGCGTCGTTTAACGTCGCGAATTCAACTAAAGTAGCTTCACGTTGTGTTCTGCATATAGCAGAGGGAACATAGTGAGTGTAAAGACACTTCGCTCCCCACACACCGTACAACTTTTATAGATATTGCTGTGTATGTCGCAATATTTTACACTACATTTTGTCTACTTGAGTAGAGAAATCAAAATTATTATTATATTTAGAGTAGAGAAATCAAAATTATTATTATATTTAAAACTTGATAAATTTAATAATTTCTTTTAGTGAGAATCGAACTCACAACCATCGCGTTTACAGTCAGACGATGTGCCACTGCGCTACTACAGTTTTAACGGCCAAATTAAGTTAAAGTTAAATTTAAAAAAAAAGATTAAAATATGAATTGTGTTTTTTTATTTTACATTTATGTCGAAAAAATTGGGATAAATGACTGATATTGCCTTAACCGGTTTTGGGAATCGCTTAATAAAAAAATCATGATTGATAAAAATATTATCTACCGACGTATTTTTTTTTAAATAAATTATCTGCGAAAAATATTAAAACGTTTTTAGTGTCTCTTATATATGTCGACTCAACGCCGCGCTTTGCCTCGAAATATAAATTTAAATAAATATTTCCTTTTCTCGAGTGGGGATCGAACCCACAACCAGTCGCGTTTAGAGTTACATTTTATGCCCCTGCGCCACGACGACTTATATATTTCACGTAAATTGAGTTAGCTGGTATGCGAATTAAGGTATCAGGGAAGAGTACGATTTCCGGGGCGCCGCGATTTGAAACTACTTTTAGGTTCTACACGTCAAAATAAAGTGAAAATGAAGAATAAAAAAAATCGATATCTCGCTTCGTGTGCGAGATATCGATTATCGAATTTTTCTTTATTTCGTTTTTTGCAAATATTTTAATTTGACAATTCTTGTAGGGTAGGTATATATGTCAAAATAAAGTGAAAATGAGAAGTAGAAAAATTGATATTTTGCTTTGTTACAAACTGTGCGCAATTTTTTTAAAAATGGAACAGTCAATTTTTTTTTCATTTTTTCATATATAAATATAAAACATACAAAATATAAAAAATAACGATATTTATCCTTAGGTACTTTTATTCTATTAAAAACTAGGTTTTTTTGACCGGTTAGGTTAGGTTAGGTTAGGTTTTTTTATTTTTGCAAAAAACAAATATATTCTAAGATATTTGCAAGAAATAAATATTTTTTTAGTTTTTCGATAATCGATATCTCGCAAACGAAGCGAGATATCGATTTTTTTTATTCTTCATTTTCACTTTATTTTGACGTGTAGAAACTAAAAGTAGTTTCAAATCGCGGCGCCCCGGAAATCGTACTCTTGCCAGGTATCGATACTACAAAAGCCGTCGTGGTGGGGCACAAACGAGCGAGGATAAAAGAGATGGCTGTGGGTTCGATTCCCACATAAAATGAAATATTGAATATTATTATTTGTTCGCTTTGGTAACGTAAGTGTCATAATGGGCATGTAGTGTTTTAACACCAGGCTGAGTACTTGGTTTGTGCGGGATAAAGCGTGAAACTATAAAAAGTTAAATCGGACGANATATATATATATATATATATATATATATATATATATATATATATATATATAAGTTATTTTTACACTGCGGTATAACAACCAGCGTCGCCTTGAGCCTAAAAAAAATCGTATTTACTTTCTTCCGATTCATAAAATATTCATGCCGTTAGAATAATCAAAATGGTTCTTTAAGAACAATTGGGATCTTTCGGTAATTTTTTTTTGTTTTTGTTGAAACAATATTTGTAAGATTTTTTTTTTTCGATTAACAATTTTAATTAAAATTAGAATGTTTAATGTTTTTTTTAGTTTCTGGCTTTATCACTAGCGGTGTAGCGGGAACGTACTGAGTGCCATACACTAAGGTCTATACATAGCTCTCTCGCCTCGTGCACTGTCTTCAACCTCTTCATACATGCCCCGTATCCATCCTATGATGTACCTACTGTGTTCTTGAAGGTCCACCGAGGTCTCTCCCACTCGCGTCTCTTGCCTCTAACTCTTGCTTTATAAATAGTCAGCTTCACGCTGTATTCCGCACACAGCAGTGTAAGCAGAGAGATCCTAGAGTTAAGACACTCCGTTCCCCACTTTTCGCCGAGTTCTGGAGGCGTTGCGTGTTGAATGGCGGAATTCAACGCCGCGCTTTGCCTCGACACCAGAGTGAAGAAATGAAAATATAAATGTAAATAAATATTTCATTTCCTCGAGTGGAGATCGAATCCACAACTAATCGATTTTACAGTAACACTGTGCCCCTGCGCCACAACTGGCCTATAATAAATAAAGACTATTTATAAATTGTCTTTGTCAGTATTTTGTTTTTTTTTCACCTTTTTTAACGGTATAGACAAAAATTACGTAGTGTTGAGAGCGTCTGTCCTAAACTCCGCTTCCTACTCTAACCATTTCTCCGAGTGAAGATTGAACTCACAATCATATCATATCTGACACTATCAATTGTGCCATGGTGGCATCAATAATAAGTAATTTCACGCTTTTACCCGTATAACAACGTAATTAGAGGGCACTGCCCAATTTTCGGTGCTCAACGCCGCGCTTCGTCTATCAAAGGGGAGAAATGAAAATAAATTAATATGTATCATTCCCGTAGGGGTAGGGGAATCGAATTCAAAACCGTCGCGTCTTCAATCAGACTTCTCAATGCGCCACGACAATTACAATAACGAGAAGGCATAATATATCTTATTATTAATAATATTTTTTATATTCACATTATTTTCTTTGCTTTCTAAGAATAACGATCACAGCGTTGATCTCCGCTACTCAACACGTAATAGACGGAGAACGGAGTGTCTTAACACTAGGTTCCCTCTGCCTACTCTGCTATATGTCGAAGTTTGCTATATGACAATTTTACTTTGGCCTTCAGTCTATAAATATTTCTAACGTCGACAGTTCCTTAACCCTAACGGTATTTTTGTTTGAACGATTCGACGTCATTCATTCGTATAAATACTACTTACTACTATATCACAGCGAAATGTCTCTATTGTTTGTTTAAAGATCTCTGGCGGAAAACTAGTAAATAAGAAAAAAATACGTGTTACAGTAAACGCGACGGTCGCGGATTCGATGCCAATCGGGATCAAACCACTCGGGGGAATGACATTTAATCGTCTTATTTCCTCGCTCTGGTAACGAGCGCGGCGTTAAGTTCTGCCACTCAATACGCATAGCTCCAAGAATTCGGCGGAAATGGGGGACAGAAGTATCTTAATGGAGTACAGAGTGTCTTAACACTAGGTTTCCAGGTTCCCTCTGCCTATCCTTATATGCAGAACACAGCGTGAAGCTAAAAAAAAATGTAACTAATATTTTTATTTACTTTGTTTCAGGTAAAAACCAGTTCTTTGGGATAACTATTACACTATAAAGAAATTTCATCAAGGTAGTGACACGTTTCTCCGTTTTCCATTACTCTTTTGTTTATGTACTTAGTATTTAAAAATTGAAAACTAATAACAGCACAATTAAAGGCCGTAGTGTTGCAGTGGTATAATGTGTGATTGTAACGCGATCGTGGACAAACGTGGCGTTTAGTTCCGCCATTCTAATTCGAAAGTGGGGAACGAAGTGTATTAATTTAAACGGTACTAGATTTTCTCCGTCTACCCTGCTGCTACGGGATGAAGTGTGAAGCTAACTTAACATAATCTCCCAAATAATCTTAACATTATTATTAGAAGGCTTATATCCCTTTAACATGTACTCTAAATTTATAGCTCAATTAATATATAACGTAGGCTCTGGTTTATGGCTAATATCCATGTATCTTGTTCAGATTAATAAATATCTAAATTTATGAATTTCACTGGAAACGGAGAATCCAGGGAGGATGAGGAAGAAAAGAAAGCGTTGAGTTTCGCCACTGAACACTCAGTTTAAAAAATTAAAAAGAGTGTGGGGAACGGAGTGTTTCAATACTATGATTTTTTTCCCTCCAAGTCACGAATGGAAATCGAACACGATAAGTCGACGGTTGTGCATTTATAGTTAGACGCTGTACCACTGCGCCACAACGGCTCACTTACAACTTATGTCACATTATAGTTACAATTGTATATTTATTCAAATTGACTCTCATAGTAAATTATGTTTGAGCACGACTTGTATACATTATATTAGAAATAATATTTGCATGTGAAAAAAATAAAAGAAATTGCTTTAAACAACTTAAATATTGCCAAATATTAAATGGAATGCTATGAAAGCAAAGTTTTATCAACGACTATATTTTAACCGCGACTTCGTCCGTGTGGTCAAATAACTAAAAGTTTTGTATGACACATGACACATTCTAAGTGGCCGAGTTAACTCTGACCGCAAGTACACTGGGTTACATCGAGACAAAATTAATGTGATCTAATATAGCCTATAGCCATCTTCAATAAATAGAATATCCAATATATATATTTTTTTTCTATTTAAATAAACAAACCTTAGCTTCATAATATAAGCATAGAACTGTAAACGCGACGGTGGTGGGTTCGATTCCCATTCAGGGAAATATTTTAATTTCCTCGCTATGGTAACAGCACAGCGCGCCTTTAAGTCCAATTTCTCAACACTAAAATGAGCAAAATTGTGTCTAATACTAAGTTCCCTCTATTTACTCTGCTATATACGGGATAGAGCATGAAATTAAAAAAAATGAACCCAAGGGAGAGAGGTATATCACTGTGCTCTTAGAATGCTAAATAATTAAAATAAACAACCTAACTCGTATTATGTATGTGACCTTCCTTAACTTTTGTTTTCTGTCACGGTCTGGTGCCTCTATACTCTAGTACAGTTAACTTGCACAATACATCTAAATGCTAATAGAAATTTCGACACCTTTAAAAACACAATTACATAGATAATATTAGAGCGTTGAGTTCAGCGTTGTACCGTAAACGCGAAGGGTGTGGGTTCGATTCTCATTCCGGATACTTCTTGCACTGAACAGGTAATGTCTTGAAAATTGGACGGCTCGCCGCTTAACGGAGTGTCGTAACACTAGGTTTCCTCTTTTAACAAAATGTAATATAACGATATTCCAGCGTGAAACTAAAAAAAAAAGATTTTTATATATTTTGAACTTAATATTCATTATTTTATCATTTAAATTTGTGTTTTATATTTCAATTTCATTATTAAATTTAAAACAACTGAATTCAATGCTTTAAAGAATAATTTTGAAGTTCAAAACTTAAATGTATATATTATTTTATGATAATTGCACATCTACAAAAGTTAGTTTCTAGCTCAACTGCCGTGAAACTGGCTTCAAGTGGGTCATATTACATCACAATCTAGTTTCAGACGTGGTTAGTCTAATATAACCACTTTTTAGGGTTCCGTACATCAAAGGGGAAAAACGAAACCTTTATAGGATCACTTTATTGTCCGCCTGTCCATCAAGAGCATTTATTGAGCACAGAAAAAATCAAGCTTCAAGTCAACGCAATCAAAACATACGTGCATTTGCATCGTTTTTGCTGCTTTTAATATTAACTTCGTCGCGTAATCGATACCTGTAGGGTGCTTTCCGTCGACGTACAGTTAAGAAATATGGCACGAAGTGAGAACTTACAATACAAATAAAGCAAAAAAATCTGATTTATATTTCTATTAGATAGATAATTACTAACTATTACAACCTTACTATTGTAGTTCATTTCATACAAAATGCATAGCCCGCAAATTTAAATTTCTCAACTTTTAAAAGTTGTGCTTCCCATTGACATTAAATTGGTACGGAACCTCCAGTGGCTAAAACCGACTCACACTTGACCGGTTTTTTTATATAACTTCATGCTGTCTCCAGCATATAGCAGGATAGGCAGACGAAACCTAGTTAAGACACTGTGGTCTACGCACCACCCAATTTTCACAGAAATTCAACAGAACTCAATGTCGTGCTTTGATTTTTTAACAGAACGAGATAATAAAAATAATTAATTCGCCCGAAAATCGAACCGTCGTGCTTACCAATCAAGCGCTATACCGCTGCGCCACGACGACCATTCTCTCTTGCTACCCCGCGTGAACCTATAAATAATACACTAGAAACTAGAATTGAAGTCATAACTAGAATAGAAACAAATATAAAACCAAAAAGATATTTCAGTAAACCACCTCCAAAATATAATCCGCAGAAATTCTTCTTCAACTGAACTGAGCTGAACTTATTTTGGTACTTTTACTTTGCAAAGTTTTAAAATTCCTTTTGATATCAAACGCTTAGGAGTTTTGGTAGCGAAACATTTTTCAAGAAAAAGAAATGAAAAGATAAAAGATATGGACATTTCCTTTAATTAATGTGAAACGACAACCGTATTTAAGGGTTTGAAAATAAATATTCTGTAGAAGAAACGTGTTGGTATTAGATTCAAATTTGACAATGTATATTTATTTCTAGCCTTTACCAGCGCTCTTACCTTTATGATCCAATTAAAAAAACGTTTCGTGTGACACATGACACGACCTAAGTTTGGGAGGTAACTCTGGCCACAGGCACAATGGCTCACATGATTAACGTTATATTATATAGCCTGTAGTCATTCACCATATATGGACAATCCAAGACGAAAATAATATTTTCATTGAAACTAGTAGTTGTTGAGATAAATGCGTTCAAACAAACATAATCTTCTGCTTCGTAATATTAGTATAAAAATATAAAGATTGGTATAGATATGAACATTTCGTCCAGTGATATTTGAATTGTGACCCGTCGTGTGTAGCATCTCCCAAATATGCCACAACAAACACTTATTATACTGAAAATCAGTCAATTCACTTAAATAGATTGATAATATATAAAGATATCAGCGACCCTATTGATTAGATAAAAAATACAATAATTTTCAAGTGCTATACAAACCATTTTCATCAAAACATCAATAATCATGTGAAGAAAGGTAAAAATTGCAAACTTACAAATGTCAGGGCTTTAAACACATGTGAATTCGGGGCCCATTTGAAAACAAAAACAAAATATTTTAGGGTCACTGATAATATAATATACAAAGTGGGGAGAATTTAGTGTAAAGGCACTCCGTTTTCCACTTTCCATCATTAGAAAGCGAAACTTAAAACCACATTTTAAACTATACCAATATTAAGAGTTTCTTTGGATGAATGCATTAATCTCAGGAACAGGTTCAGGTTTGAGCTAAGCACTACGTTGATATTGCAACGAACGAGATATTGATATGCTTGTATCAAAATTTTGGTTGTTTAGTGTATTCTATAGAAAATGTCGTCTTATTTTATTATTGTATCACAATATTTATAAGCGTTTCATATTTTGTGGGAATAGCAAAGCAACTTAAATAGCCAGATAAAAATAAACTAAAAACAAGCTTTACATGAGCCTAAATTCGAAAGGTTTTTCCTAATAACCTCTAAAAAGTTCCACTATTGAAGCCCCATCATCAGACCAGCTCGATGACACCATATTATTGTTTTGTCACCTAAGCTACGTTCAACTGCCAAGTTTCTTTATGATACAGTTACAACAAGCGGGTCAAATTCAGTTTATTACATTTTATTACATAGTTACAACTTTACAAGTCGATCTAAATAAAATCGTATGAAAAACTGTCGATAAATCATTTATTTCTATTTTTTTTAAGGAACTTACGATCGTCCAATGTAACACTCATATAATAGACAAATTTTTATCACACATATACATGAGCGCCACACATAAAGTTAACACGGTGTTAAGTTCCGTCAACGCCAATTTCTCTGTCCGAAGTTTCTCTGCCTCCACACTATACGGAATAAAGCAGGTTTTGTATGCATAATATAATAACATTATATAAATATATTATGAACTAGTAATTGATATCAAACTTACGTCTACCTCCTTACTGACCGCAGGTCGTTGACCTAACGTTTCATTGTAACCGGTTGTAGAGTATAGGAGGCTGTAGCTAATTTTGCTATTATTGACGTTTTATTTTTTTCTGTCGCAGTGGACTAGCGCGTGGCTGTGAACGCGACGATTGTGGGTTCGATTCCCACTGTAGAGAATGTATTATTTTCATTTGTTCGTTATGGTGACACAATAAATAATATTATAATGCAAAGTGATAATATTATAATGCCTAGTGTTGAGACACTCCATTTTCCATTTTCTTCCTAATTCTCAAGACATTACGAGTTAACTAGCGTAACTCAACGCGCATTTTTATCTCGTTGCCATGAAATTATTAAATGTTTTATTGCTCCGAGTGGAAATAGAACCCAATACCTTTGCATTTATATTTGGACACTTGTGCCCCTGCGTCACGACCTCCTCAATATAATAAAATCTAATACTACAAAATTATTTTAATGATAAATAATTTTGGACATTATAATTAATCCCTTTTGAATCGCGTGTTCGCTTACACTACTAATTATTTTTACTCTCTAAATGTATATTTTGATATTGAATTTCATTTTATTGTGTAATCCCGTTCGAAAACATTATGTTTTCTATAAAATGAATAATGATTTATTTATTTTTAAAGATTTTTAAAGTGTTATTCCACACTTAGGAAAGAAAAATACTTATTCAGAAAACCTATAAAAATTTGAACGTAGCGGGACTCGAACCCGCGCCTCCTGGAAACCGACCAGGTCTGGTCTGGTCGGTTTCCAGGAGGTTTTCTAAATAAGTAATGATTTATTTAATTTTGATTTTGTTATGATAAAACGCAGCAATCAGTTTCTTCACTCGGCATGTTTTCTTTGCAACATAGTTAACATAAAAGTTATTAAAAGTAATTGAATCCACAACCCCCATAGTATTTTAAACATGACATCAATTAACTTGCTTCAACGGTTCCCAATTATATTTATTTAAAAGTTATACGAGACTAGTCGTGGCGCAGCGGCACGAAGTGTGACTGTAAAACCGACTGGTTGTGGGTTCGATCTCCACTCGAGGAGATGAAATATTTACTTAAATTTATATTTCCATTTCTTCGCTCTGGTGTCGAGGTTAAGCGCGGCGTTGAGTTCTGCCACTCATCACGTAATGCCTCCAGAATTCGGCAGAAAGTGGGGAACGGAGTGTCTTAACACCAGGTTCCCTCTGCCTACCCTGCTGTGTGCGGGATACAGCGTGAAGCTGATTTAATTTTAATTTTTATTATAAAAGTTATAAGTATTGTGAGCTCAATTATAACCGTACTTAATTGAGGACAAATATTTCTTATAAAACCACAGTGTGCTATTTATGCCGAAGAGAAAGTACTGTAGCATTATGGCTTTTAAAAATATGTTTCGCCTTACTAAATATTTCCACGGTTTTGTACGTACAAAGGAAGAAGTGACATAGTGACTAGTTTCTACGCTCTCTACTTATTTTGTAGCAAGAACAGCCAGTTTAGCCGAAGAAAATATTTCTTTAATACGGTTAAAGTTTAAGTTTGTGATTTTAATGTACCAATGTGAAATTAAAAATATCATATATGAGGAAGCACAATCCCAAGTTAATGATGTATCAAAAGAAATCAACGTTGTTTTTTAAAGAGTTTCTTTTTTTAAGAAATTTGAATGTGTAGTGTAATATATGATATCCCTTGATTAGAATTTGAACGTAAGTTCAAATTCTGGTAGTGATACCATGATAAACTTATCATCTCCAAAATTATTTCTTAATATTCTCAAATTTCTGTGTCAATAAAATCGTCATACCTTCATAACAAACAAATAAGATTGAACGATGATTCATTAAATTTATATCACGAGGTCGAATCCTATTGAGTAATATTGCACTTTATAATGACTAATTGTGGTTGCATATTTTTTATCTCGAACATTGTGAATCAAATATCGTTGCGTTTATTTAAAACGTGAATATTGTGCATATGAATAATGTGTCATAGATCTAGACGCCAACGAGGCGCAGCCGCAGTACGGACGTGACTAATTTCTCATAGTGGTAGTTCGAAATCGTTTTTGTCGTTTCACAGCGATGTGTTAGGTTACGCATAATACTTAATATTTGCATTTAGACAAATAAAAACTTTTAGATAGAAGAAGCTCTCAACAAACAAAATATGTATATGTACAGGGAATCATATGTAAAAGAAAATTATTTCACTCAACAAAGCAATCATCTACTTATGTAAAACAGTAACACGATTTATACATTACAAAAGCCGCCGTGGCTCAGTGACACAGCCTCAGACTGTGGCAGTTGTGGGTTTAATTTCCACTCGTAGCAATGAATTACTTTCGTAAACTCGATTTAGTAACAAGATAAAGTGCAACATTGCACAGTGAGTGACAGAATTCTATGCAATAATAGTAAAAATCCCTGCTGCATGAAATGTCTCATTTGGGCGAACGGCGGGGAAACAGAGTGTTTTAATACGAGGCTTCTCTGTCCATATGTAACATACAGCCTTTTGATCGACAAAGAATTTAGTGAAAACATAAATATCTAAAACATTAAAATATAAACTAAAAAATATATATATCAAGCAAGCAATTGTGAGAAAAAAAACAAACCACACATTCCTAGAGTTGAAAAAAATAAAAGGAATAAAAAAAATAACTGTCCCCTTGCCTATTAAATTTGCTTGTAAAGACCATATCACCGAGATCTGTTCTATGCGTCTGACATCTTTGGGCTTTGTTCGCTATAATTTTAGATTCTTTACTTTGAATAACGTCGTGGCCCAGTTAAGAAAAGGCTTTTTATATATAAATATATATATATATATATATATATATATATATATATATATATATATATTACGGTCTGTTAACGCGACAATTGTGAGTTCGATTCCCACTCGGAGAAATTAATTATTTTCATTTCCTCGCTCAACAACAAACAAGAGTAACAAGACAAAACGTGGCGTTGAGTTCTGTGTGATGTCTATTTGATTGCCATTCGGACGAATAAATATTTTTATTTCCACACTCTGGTAACAAGATAATGCGCGGCGTTGAGTTTCAACTCAACCCGCAATGTCTCGAAAATTGGACAACAATTTAGAAACGATTTCGAGTTAATATAAAATTCTCTCTGCCTACTCGGCGTGATCTAAAAAAAGTGTCTACATTTATTATTACAGTATTAAGTTTATCATATTAAAGAAACCGGTATCTAAAGTGACTCAATTAAGTTTGTTTAAGTATACCAAGCTATAATAGAAAGTAAGGCTTAATCTTTACACTATTATCGTTTACTAATATTCCGTTCCCGGCTTCACTCGTTTGGAAAATATTATAAAATGCTTTTATCTACTAATATACTAATATTATAAAGATGATTGTTGGTTGGTTTGGTTAGCGCGCTAATCTCAAAAACTACTGATTCCAACTGACAAATATTTTAGTATCGGATAGTCCACTTAGTGAGGAAGGCTTACATCACGTTAATAGTTCCGAAATAACCTTTTAAAATTGGGATAAATCTTATAGTTCCGTTTGAAGTCGGAATTAAAAGCTATTATAGTTATAGTGTTGTAAAGCGACGGTTGTGCGTTCAATCCCCTCCTGATGGAATGAATTATTATTTATGAATATTTTCTTTCTTCGCTCTGGCACCATGGCAAAAGCCCGGCGTTGAGTTCCGTCATTCAACATGAAATGCCTAGAAAAATTCGATGGAAAGTGTGGAAAGTGTTTCCTCTGCCTACCCTTACTATATGCGAGATACAGCGTAAAGCTGATTTAACTTATACATATAAATTGAACCACTGTCTATAAGTGGAAACCGCATTAAAACCTGTTGCGTAGGTTGAAAGATTTAGGCGTAGAACTCCGCGATAACTGTGACTTTGTTTTATATTATGTAATTTTTTTTAGCTTCATGCTGTATCCCGTACATAGCAATATAGGTAGACAGAACCTAGGAAGCTAATGTTAAGACACTCCGTTCCTATTAAGAGATATCCGCTAATTTCCGGTGAATTCTTGAGGCATTGCATGTTGTATTGAGTGACGGAATTCCACGCCGTGGTTTGCCTTATTACCAGAGCGAGGAAATGAAAATATTTAATATTTAATTTTTCCTAGTGAGAACCGAACCCACAACCGTCGTGTTTACAGTCAAAAAGATTCTTCAATAAGCAAATCAAATCTCCATAAGTAATATATAAATAAATGAAAGTACGATTTAAGAAAGTGACTAGTGACATTACTTTCAAATCTCTCTATAAGATATGCCTATAAGATAATATAAGCAAAGATTAAGCAACAGTACAATATAGTTTGAGGCCAGTCGTGGCGCAGCGGCACGAAGTGTGACTGTAAAACCGACTGGTTGTGGGTTCGATCCCCACTCGAGGAGATGAAATATTTACTTAAATTTATATTTCCATTTCTTCGCTCTGGTCTCGAGGCAGCGCGGCGTTGATTTCCGCCACTCAACACGCAATGCCTCCAGAACTCGGCGGAAACTGGGGAACGGAGTGTCTTAACACTAGGTTCCTTCTGCCTACCCTGCAGTGTGCGGGATACAGCGTGAAGCTGATTTGATTTTACAATATAGTTTGATGGAAATATTCATAAGTTTCATAGTTCTTGATGGACGTCAGTTCCGTTTGTTTTGTGAATGAGGAACTAAAATTAAAGCAGTACGCGGAGCGTGAATCGAACCCAAGACAATATTAAACCGTACAATTATATAAATCTTAACACTAAATTGAGAATTTTATATTTCTTTCCAACCGTCTTAAGTGTTCTAGTTGAGGAAAACACTTATAAAAATTAATGTAAATAATATATGAGGTCTTCAGTAAAAGTGGCTTAACCTTAATAAAATATTAAAAAGAAAATTATATTAGACCGGTGGAAAATAGGTTAGCGGTAGATAGAGGCCGTCGTGCAGTGGCACAAGCGTGCAACTGTAAGCACGAGGATTGTGAGTTCGATTCCCACTCGGGAGAAGATTTTCATTTCTTCGCTGTGATGACGAGGCAAAGGGCGACGTTGAGTTCCGCCACTCACTAGCAATGCCTCCATAATGTGGTGAAAAAGGGGAACGGAAGTGTCTTTATGAGAACGAAGTGTATTAACACTGAGTTCCCAAGTTTATTCTGCTACAGCGTGGAGCCCAAGACAATATTTTCTACTCTCATAGATAGCGAAGTTTTCAAATTTCTAACTAGAAGCGATGGTTGCGGGTTCTTTTTGTAACTCCCGATGAAAGCAGTGGGGAGATATAAATTTTACGTGTCTGCATATGTGTCTCTCTGTATTTGAATACTCTTAATTTTTTTTATATTAGTATAGAATAAAATCATAAATCAGCTTCACGCAGTATCCCGCACACCGCAGGGTAGGCAGAGGGAACCTAGTGTTAAGACACTCCATTCCCCACTTNCCACAACCAGTCGGTTTTACAGTCACACCTAGTGCCGCTGCGCCACGACCGGCCTCAATATATTATATTACGCCCAATATTAATAACCTATCTCCTACGTCAATCTTGGATTGTTCCATATATCTATCCAATCTAGAGATTGGATAGATATATGGAACAATCCAAGATTGACGTAGGAGATAGGTTATTAATTTTGGGCGTTAGTATAGAGTACCGATTATTCTTGTTAAGAAATTCTAAGTCGATAATTTTATTATCGGGTCCCTTAATAAACCGTCCATATAACGTAAGATGACCTACTTTGTAGAAGTAGGTAATAAACATAAAAGTCGATATGAAAACAAGAAATAATTTTGCAAGAAATGTTTCGTTTTCAATTGGTTTTTTTTTGCTTCATACTATATCTTGCATGTAGAAGAGCAGAGTGATGTATGGCATAACTCAAAGTAGCGCTTTGTCCACTGGAGCAAGGAATTACAAATCCTTCATTCCCCTAAATGGGAATCGATCTAACGACCGTCGTGCTTACAGACAGACACCGTGTCACTGCGCTACGACGACTATTACTAAATGACAAATATTTTACATATATTTTCCAATTCCAACATCATCACATAAATACGAACTTATGTCAAACTGGTAACTTTTTTTGAAGTCGGAATATTTTCTCCACGTGTTAAATCCATGAAAATGATGTAATACAAACAATGCATTAATTTCACAATTATAATCATGAACAAAACAATGCTATCGTATTTGAAGCCGCGACTAATTTCAATTTCACGTCGACTGACCTAATGTGATAAATTTTTATTACATTTTCTACTTTATAGCTACATATACATAGGTATATACTATATTACTTTCGTAAACACATACAATTTGTTTTACTTTTATATATTAGATTATATTAAGACCGTAGGTTCACTATGTATCCCTCATAAAGCAGAGTAGGCAGAGGGAACCTAGTGCTCGACGCCTCGATTTATCTTGTTGTTAAGAAAATGTAAATATTAATTCCCTGGAGAATTCATAAAATAGATCGAATGTGAGTCGAACCCACAATGTCTTCGCGTTCTACAGTTAGTTCGCGGAGAAAATTCGGAAAATCGTCTTTTATTGCTGCCCTGTGCTCTCCAAAGAACCTACACTCGAAGTTTCAGCGTTCTATGCCGCATCCCCTATGCATTGATTATCAATCACTCAGTAACGGAGGAGTTCTTTCAATAAACTTACATACATTTTCTACTATAAATAAACAACATTCTATTCAATTCTATACTATTCTATTCTATAATTGATTTACGCGTCCCACAATCGATTTACATGATTTAATGTTAATTGCTATGGTTTTGTGGTGTGATGTATGGCGCTAATGGCCGGTACTGAGTTCACCATATTTGAAATTATGAAGGACAAGAAGTCAAAAACTAGTATAAAACTAGTATATCTATTAAATTAGGTAAATAAAAATAGGCATTACTATAATAATTATACATTTTAGTTATTTCCTAGAATAGTAATGTAGTAACGAATATATTAATCGAGTTAGATTCGATTCAATTCTAGTTCTAAATTTAGTGACAGTGTAGTCTGAAAACTTAAGTTGATTAGACCATCTGATAGGTGAGCGGACGACCAATTTTTCGAGGCTGTCATCTCAACATCCCAATATGTGTCCAAGGAAGCTGTATTCTGCATATAACATTATAGTCAAAGGGAACCTGGTGTTAAGACATTCTATTACCCACCCATTGCACTATTTTCGAGACATTGCGTTTTAAAAATAATTCATTACCAGTAGTGGGAATCGATTATTTAAATTTACATGACATTAGTTTGTTACTATAAAAATAATTATAAAGATGTATTACTAGTGTAGTTTATTTTATTTGAAAACATCGAATTCATTCAATAAATTCTTTCTGTATTATCAAAGGATTAAATTAAAAGTTTTCATTGCTGCGCTATTGGAATGTTTTTATTAAATGACTGAATAAACCAACAAATATAAAATAATAACTATGAGTACATTTGAAATTCAAAAAATACGTAAATCGATGGTGTCAGATACTATGGTTGTTAGTTCGATTCTCGCAGGTTCTAATTTATATTATTTTATATTTATTAAGAAAACGTATAAAAATTTGAACGTAACAACTTAAATAAGTTGTGATTCAAATCCTGCTACGTTAAAATTTTAATATGTTTTCTGCATTAGTATTTTTCTTTCCTAAGTGTGGAATAACACCTTAAATGTTATAAATGTTTATATTTTTTTCATTGCACCGTTTTGAATATAACCTAATCGTGGCGTTAAGATTTACCGTGTTACCAAAATAAGACGAAAATTTGAAACCAAGTGGCTCAAGACTAGATTCCCTATGCCTACCCTGTTAAGTGGGAAAAAGCTTGAAATTGTGTCTATGGGAAATCCCTCAAATATCTAAAAACATGGACGCACCAATTATTTACAGAATAGTGGTTCTGTCGACGCACCATTCTGAATTATTTTGAAATCGTGCAAAATCCAACATTTGTTTTGTTCAATTTCACTTTATACTTTATGTATGAAAAAATCTCAAAATTACTATTTTTTGTTTAAAATAGATGAAGCTTTTAACAAAAATGAATACAGTATTGATTTATAGAATACTATATTTTGTTCCTAACTCTGCTGTTGTACACTTTGAATTTTTTATCAGCTTCACGCTGTATCCCGCACACAGCAGGGTAGGCAGAGGGAACCTAGTATTAAGACACTCCGTTGCCCACTTTCCGCCGAATTCTGGAGGCATTGCGTGTTGAGTGGCGAAACTCAACGCCACGATTTGCCTTAGCACCAGAGCGAAGAAATAAAAATATAAATGTAAATAAATATTTCACTTCCTCGAGTGGGGATCGAACCCACAACCAGTCGATTTTACAGTTACACTTTGTGCCTCTGCGCCATACATACATGCGCCAACAATATTTGCCCCAAATTGATTTATTCACACACGCACACGCACACAATATTTATTTTATTTATTTATCACTGTAAATGAAAGGTACATCCATAAAGTAGTGGATTTGATTGTTTTAATACGAAACATTTTTACTCTAAGCCCTATGGCTGTAGATTCGATTCCAATACAGGGATAAATTTACATTTTTTTCTTTTTGAAAAGAAAAAAACGCGAAGTTAAGTTATATTTGTCAAAACGCAATGACTCGAAAATTGGCCTTAAAAGTGAGAAACAGAGGGTCTTAACACTAGAATTACTACCTAAGATAGACTCCGAAGGTACGTGGCGCTCTATAAAACTGCTTTTTGTTAGTAATCAAAAAAAAACTACTGCTACCACTTCTTATATAATACTAGTTCAAGCAATTATAATCTCATTTCGTTATAATATCAGTATTCTATGAAATTTGGCTTTCCCCTAGTTGTCTAGTACAAAATGTTTGTTGGTGCCTACCCCGTTGCTCAGTAACCATTGATCGGGTCGTTCAACTTGGAGGGAAAACACCTTCGAATATTACATTACTTCGATAACACCTACTGTATTATGAAATAGTTAAGATTTGGCTGTAAACGCGACGATAGTGGGTTTGATTCTCATTCTCCGGTACCAAAAAAACGGGACGTTGAGCTCCGCCACTCAACACAATATCTTGTAAAATATCCAATTTGTCTTGTAAAATAGGCGGAAACAGAGCGATTTGATACTAGGTAACTATGAATACCTTGCTATATACGGTATACAGCGTGAAACTATTTTTTTCCCCAATTGAAATCTGAACACATAACACTTTATTTTCAAAGTGATCAAGGTCTAGAAGCATTTTCCTCTGACATATTTTACTTTTCTTCGCTAAAAGCAATATATTTTAACAAGAAAAACGACTCAAATTGGATCTATATCGGCATTTTACTGAAATTGTATAATAAGATAAATCGTTTTATCAATGAAAGGTAATTTTAACACGTATTACCTTGATATATAATATATAAAATAAGAAATACTTTCATATATTTTTATAAAATGGTGCTATTAGAACGTGTTATTTTTTGACCGTATAGGGATACAGCGTGAACCAGGACCAAGTGTTGAGACAGTCCATTCCTCACGCTTACCCAATATTCGAGACATTGCGTATTGAGTAGTGGAACTCAACACCGCGCTTTGTCTAGTTGCAAGATGGTGGGGATGAAATTTTCATCAACCAGCTTCACGCTGTATCCCACACAAAGCAGGGTAGGCAGAGGGAACCTTAGTGTTAAGACACTCCATTCCCCACTTTCTGCCGATTTCTGGAGGCTTCGCGTGTTGAGTGGCAGAACTCAA
This sequence comes from Heliconius hermathena, assembly GCA_013403705.1. Taxonomy (NCBI): domain Eukaryota; kingdom Metazoa; phylum Arthropoda; class Insecta; order Lepidoptera; family Nymphalidae; genus Heliconius; species Heliconius hermathena. The sequence continues at coordinate 379,710 of JAAIXJ010000025.1, read as the reverse complement.
CGCCGCGCTACAGGTGAAGCTAAAGATGTATAAAATTGCCATTTTCTTTGTAGCTATAATATATCTAATATTACTTTAAAACGGATATTTTCAAAACTTGCGTACGCACTATGTTAACTTAAGTACACGTTTTATTTTAAGGATAGGGTTATTTTTAACCAACGGATGCGCTCGCGCATCGATTGTAGTGTTAGTATAAAAATATAAAATAAAATTTTATATAATTTATTTGGGGAACGGAGTCTCTTAACACTAGGTTCCCTCTATCTACCCTGTTGTGTGAGGGATACAGCGTGAAGCTGATTTTTTTACAAATTAAAATATACCTATGATATTTCGTAAGATTTTAACATACGGTTCTATAGTTTAGCTTCATTAATCGAGATGTTTTTCGTGATCTTGAAAATTTTACAATTAATCTATAAATAACAGTGGTTCCCAACCAGTGGTCCGCGGACCACCAGTGGTCCGCAGAAGCCTATATATGGTCCGCGAACGATTTTAATTTTATGACTGGGGATGGTGAGGCGAAGTTTTTGTTTAGTTATCACAGTTAATTTTTATTACACCTACATGAATAGTGGTCCGTGCTACCAAGAATGATATAAAAGTGGTCCTTGATCAAGAAAAGGTTGGGAACCCCTGATATATAATAATAAAGGCTTAGCAAAGTAGGCAGGGAAAACCTACATTGAACACTCCGTTCCCTCCTTACAGCCCAATTATAAAGTACGTCACCTCAGCAGCGTAACTCAACGTCACCTCAGTCATCTACCAGAGCGGGGAAATATTATAAAAATAATTGATTCCGCCGTTTTCTGCCGAGTAGCAATCAAACCTCCGTCCGTTTCAAACGACCGTCGTGTTTAAAGTGAGACATTGTGCAAGTGGGCCTTTATCTTCTACATATATAAAAGGACTTGTGCTCACTGACTGAGGTAAGACGCACGCAGAGGCGTAACCACTGATGGTAGAAACGTGAAATTTGGGCAGATGTTTATTTTCATATTCTGGACATCCACTAAGAAAGGATTTAGAAAAATTTTAACCTTAAAGGGATGAAATAGGGGTTGAAAGTTTGTATGGATTTTTTTTTTAAATCGGCACCGATTTTTATAAAATTTGAAATTCAGACTCTTAAAAACATTTCATTGAACACGTGTTTCATGGTTTTTTAGAATTCACCCCCTAAGGGTGCAAATAAGGGGTTGAAAGTTTGTATGGAAAAATCTTTAAATCACCACCGATTTTTATAAAAAAAGTGATTCAGACTGTTAAAAATATTTTATTGAACACGTGTTTCGTAGTTTTTTTAGAATTCACCCCTAAGTGTCTAAATAAGCGGGCGAAGCCGCGCGCGCCCACTAGTATACTTATAAAATCAAATCAAATAAATCAGCTTGACGCTGTATCCCGCATACAGCAGAGTAGGCAGAGGGAACCTATTGTTAAGACACTCCGTTCCTTACTTTCTGCCGGATTCTGGAGGCATTGCGTGTTGAGTGGCAGAACTCAACACCGCGACCTCAGACACCAGAGCGAAGAAATGGAAATATAAATTTAAGTAAATATTTCATCTCCTCGAGTGGGGATCGAACCCACAACCAGTCGGTTTTACAGTCACACTTTGTGCCACTGCGCCACGACTGGCCTCTTTATATACTTATACATATAATATTATATTAAAAATTAAATTCAGTGCAAAGCTGTCATCATTTTTTGTAACATTTTTGTGGAGAGATGATAAATAGACTTTTACAATTATATACCTACTCATCGTATCGTAGCAGGGTTTAAATCCTGCTACATATATATTTTTTAATTAATAAAAAGTCATTAATTAAAAAGAAAGTAAGTAATTAGTTAATGACAACTTTCCTCTTAACACGTCATAACTAGGTGTAACTAAAACAAGTTGTGATGGTACTAAATTAATTAAAATACCATAAGGCATGGTGTTTCCTTACATTTCATATAATTTATTCATGTGGGTTTGGTGGTAGAAGTTTGTGTTAAAATATTAATATTCTATTTATACATCAACGCTTGTGTAATTTTACTTAAATGAGTGCATTAAAAATTTTAAAAGAAACCATTTTTTCAAACAAATCATAATACTTTTAACATTTTTTAAAATGTTATTCCACACTTAGGAAATAAAAATACTTATTTAGAAAACTTGTAAAAAATTGAACGTAGCGGGACTCGAACCCGCGCCTCCTGGATACCGACCAGGCGCTCTGACCACTAAGCCATACGTTCACTTCCGCTACGTTCAAATTTTTATACGTTTTCTAAATAAGTAAATCATAATACTTTTAGCACCACTTTTAGAAAAAAATATATTATATAAAAAATAACATGCACCATATCCTCTTTTTTTCCTTTTTCATGATAAGATTTAAGTTAGATTCAGATAATCAGTAATGAATAGTATTCTTCCAAAGATTTGAACCGACGACCGGTTCTAATATGTTTCCCAATAATAGTAATATAATATTGTCATGCTAACCCTCCTTGAGCGCGCCGTACAAATAAACATATGGAGTTTTGTTTTAATTAAGAATTGTATCAATCTTAGTAGCAATTGTTATCTTTTGCTTGCGTGCGTTACATATGTAGGGACTTGAGCGTTTATGTAATTTACAAACCCGTCCGCGGCTTCGCCCGCTTCACCGTATTGATACACTATAGATAAATTATAAAGAATATTTCCATAAATTGTACTTATCAATTATTCTGATTTATAAGCTATATTATTGTAAAGTTTAATCTCAATCCGTTCATTAGTTTATGCGTGGAAGTGGAACAAACATCCATCCTCCAATCCAAACTTTCACATCTTACTATAAGTAGAATACTGGAGGCGACGTTTGTGGTGTCAATACACACTCGGGGCACTATATTTAAATTATTTTAATTGCCCTGCTGGTAAGACGAAACGCGGTGTTCTACAAATCGACTAGTAATATCTTATTTCTGACTACCACTAAACTGTATGATTGAGATGACTATGAAAGCTTTAAAGAAAGTGGAGCGCACAGTGTCTTAACACTAGGTTCCCGGGTTCCCCCTGCCTTTCCTTATATATGCCGGATACTGAGTGAAACTAAAAAGAAAATTAAAAAAATATGGCGCTGTCATAGCGTCTTATTGTAAATGCGATAATTGTGTGTTCGATACATATCTAGAGAATCGTATATTTCTCAACTAGCTTTGACCTTTCTTTGTTAAGTGGAAATTACAAAATTTTCTCCGTCCGATAAAACACGGCGTTAAGTTCTGCAATTTAACCTGTCTCTACAACAAGCCGAAGCGGATGCAGAATATTGTATCATTCATACTTTTGTAGAAAACTAAAAAAAAAGGTTAGATACGTATGGCAAACTTAACAATACGAAATGAAAACAAAAACCACTTTAGGAACAAACTGTGGAATACTTCAATTTAATAAAGTTCAAGTTATGCCTATTTGCTTTACACTGTTGTTATAGTTAGTGAGTTGTTTTATTAGAAAATGCTTTTTTCGAGGTATCTTTTGAAACAGTTGAATATCTAACATTGGTTCATAAAAAATAGTTTTAGTTTCATCCTGTATCCCGCATACAGTACTGTAGGCAGATTGAACCTAATTTTAAGACACTCCGTTCCCTATGCACTGTCCAATTTTTGATATATTACATCTTGAATGAGAAGAAATTCGTTATTTCCCCCTAGTGGAAATCGAACCCACATCGATCACGTTTACAGTCGGTCACTGTGCCAACAACAACTTTACCTCTTAAATACAATCAAAAGTTTTTTAAAGGGCTGTGCAATTATAATACAGAAACAACATTCTCAAAATTCTTGACGCAGATAATAATTTTGTTTAAAACAATTTTGCTTTGGTTTTTGAAACTCTCAGTTATTTCCAAATTGTTTATTGATAATTTGTATCTCTTATTTATATTCCATTATACTTCTATATTATAGAGGGCTGTACAATTAATTATTCTCGTGTACTCGCTTTGGATGGATAACGCGTTGTTTAGGTGTTGCGCGCGTGTTGTTTAGGTTCCTGATTGGATTCCGGGCGATGCGTGTGGAACGGAGTGCCTTGACACTGGGTTCCCGCCGCCTTCCCAGCTATATACACATATACAATGTAATGTATATGCTGTCATGGCTCAGTTTTGGCTTACCCACAAACTGTGATAAAAAATGAGTGAAGTGAAGAATTAGAATCAATTAATGCTATTTAAAAAAATAAAAATATATACTTTTATTACAAAAGAGAAATAAATTTTAATTTTTTAAATAGAATTTGTTATAAAAGATATATTTAAAAATATTAAAAAAAAACACTCTTCCGAGTGTGGGACAAGATTCTAAGCCATCGGTGGCTAGGGTTCCAGAGAGAGGAACCTCCTCACTATACGCGCCGTCTCAAGTAAAACTGCCTTTCCCATCCGGTTCTTGATCCAAGATCTAAGCGATAACCTCTTAAGATGTTGGTCGAGGCTTTTCGCTATTAAACCGTTAACTCAAACCACTATCAGCACAATGATGGTCGCATTGACATCCCACATGGCGGTGATGTCATTGGCTAAGTCCAAATATTTAGATATTATAATATATTTCTATATATCTAGGGTAGACAGAGAGGCTTACTGTTACGTGTGTGGTGAGTGGTGAAGTCATGTCCACGCTGTGTTGATAGCTGAGTTAGTAAATGAAAATAATTCATTATTCTGAGTGGAAATCGAATCCACGCCGCTTTTCCAGTGAGATGCTGAGCAGTTGCGCTGCGATGACCTCTTAAAAGAATTCTATTCTTAGCCCGGTTCTCAGCACGAGCGCCGCGGAGCGGACCCATTAAGGACTACGGTAAACGCGCAAGAGTAATCTGCATACTTATATTTCCACCAATAAATAGACAAGCGAAAGTGAGCAGAAAAAGTTAAAATGAACTCGCTTAAGAAAATACAAAACACTTAACTCTTTGCTGGTGGATATGTAAACTTATTCTATTTAAAAGGAGTCCGTTGTATCTTAGCAGTAATTGCTCATTTCTCTTTCTTGTTGAAACCCAGTTCTGTTATTATGGGAGGAGATTCAAGGTAAAAAATCTACTTAACGTATCTTTTTGAATCATTGCTAAAAACACGTTTCAAACAAAAACTAATTAAATCAAAATAGGTTTATCCGTCGAGAGGAATATAAGAAATAAAATATGTATATACATATATCTTTGCATAAAATTTAAATACCTGCATAACAATATACGGTACGTTTAAAGCTTTAGGAAATTCCTTAGCAAATACCAAGAGAAATGTTGAAGGAAGCAACTTTAATTAAATGGCGTCTTCGCACCGGAAATGCATGGTATTGTATTCTTGTCTAGATTTTAATATAACACGAGTAGGTTTGTGTAGGTTCAATATTGTGTAGAGGCAATTTTAAATATAATATACAACCAGTAAATAAATATACAACCAGTTCAGTGACTGAAAGACGTCTTTTTTCCGAATAGCAAGATAGGATAGAGGGAACCCAGTGTTAAGGTACTGTAGTTTCTACGGACTGCACAATTTTCGAGAAATTAAATGTAAAGTGAAGGAACTAAACGCCACGTTTTGTCACATATATTAAAATGTTATTTATTCAAAATGAATATTTATCCCCATTATTTATTAATTGGACAGTGTCATAACGTTAAAATGTGTTACGGATACTGAAGGTATCGTATTAATAAATTTATGGCAATCATTTTCTCTGAATAAGACAAAATGCGTAGCCAAAATAAAAGTTTTAGAAGTTAATTTAATTAACCTTAACCAATATTATAGACCTAAAGAGTTCGTTTGGCCGAACGAGCTAATCTCAGGGAGTCATGAATGGAATTAAAAAATCTCTTTGTGTTGATAAGTCCATTTAGGGAAGAAATATAGGCTTACATAACATGACGTTAATCGTATCTTTGTAATTGTAGCTGCGGTCAGAGTTACCTCCCGTACCTAGACAATATCATATGTCATACTCAACGAATAGTTATAGCAATTTGACCACACAGGTTAAATTGTAGGTAAAAACTAGTTCTACTAATATCCTATGGCTGTTTGTTCCACTTTTACGAAAAAACGCTGTATGTTTTGTACACTCCGTTCTCCACTTTCCGCCGATTTCTGGAGGTATTGCGTGTTCAGTAGCGGAACTCAACACCGCGCTTTGCCTCGACACACGACAATGAAAATATAAATGTAAATAAAAACGAACTAACTACTGGACGGATTTAGATGAAACTTTACAGTTATATTACATATTTATCAGAATAACACCCAGGCTACAATTTATATTGTATAATTTGAATTTTATATTTTTTTTATAAATTGAATATTATATAAAATGTTTAAGCGGGCGAAGTCGCGTTTGGGTTGCTATTACTACATAAAAACTAAGCTTACAAAAAGCGTTTATTCAACATCATAATAAATTCAATATTTAAAGGCATAACGTTTTAAATATTAAAAACTTGGTATACAGCCGGCTTACCCTTACGTTGCTATAAAAAATATTCATTTCAACCGCCCGTGACCAGCGTAAAATGAGATGACCTTGATATACTAATATATAGCTTCACGCTGCATCCCGCATATAACAGAGTAGGCCGAGGGAAGCTAGTGTTAAGACACTTTCGTTTCCTACTTTCCGTGTGTTTGTTTTGAATTTCCCAGTGAGAATACACCCGCGACCGTTGCGCTTACTGTAGAGTAATAAATACTTATTATAGTAACTTGATATAAGTCATGAATTTATTTAAATAAATAAATAAACAAGCAACTAAAACATTTCAAAGGCCGTTGTGACGCAACTCTATGGTTGTGTGTTCGATTCCCGCTCAGAGGAAAGAATTATTTTTTATTTCCTCGGTGTGATAAGAAGACAAAGCGCGGCGTTGAATTCCGTTACTGAACAATTTGGGTAACAGACGATTTATACACTAAATTTCCCCTGTCTATCCTACTATATGCGGAATACACCATGAAGCTAAAAAATATTTTATTTTTATTAAATACATGAAATCATTCATTAATTTCACATTGACTTAAAAAGAAATAAAGTATTTTTAACATATGGAAAATAAAATAATGTTATATTTTAAACTAGGCTAAATATAATAAATAAATTTAGATATTTAATTCACGTGTAGTAGAACAGGTTGTTGTTGTTAGGCATTCGGATAATCGAATGTATAAAGGAAAGCGGATTTTGTACTTAATATTAAGCGTTTATTAAAAGTAAGAAATATTATATTAATGAAAACCTATGTATATTAAGAAATCCGATACACAAAGTCATACAATTATATATTTATAAATTTATTTACAATTGGTTGCGGTTAGGAGTCCTAATAATCGCGAATCCGTTAAACTATGGACCGAATAATCGATTTTCTATTGTACAATCATATAGTCTTTAAAGTTAAATATATTTAAATAAAAATATATATATTTTAAACTTTCCTACAAAAAATAACTATGAAACAGGTAGTAGTTCTAATTCTTAGGGTTCAACCTAAATTGGTTAAGCCGTATTATATAATTCGAAAACACCTTGTCTAAAAAAAGTAAAAAAAAACCTGACCCTACAATATTTTATTTTTTGTTACAGAGTGAAAAGGACAGTCATACATCCACAATAACTGCACGAGAGAGACAGAAGAGTCCAGTGTAAACCAGTTAAGGTTAAAAAAAAGTAAAAAGTGACCGTTTTCGAGTAATGCCAGTGTGTGTGTGATATACATATTTGTGTATTTGTGTGTGTGTAACAAGATGGCCCTCCTTCCCGCGCTTTTTGGACTTCTCTTGGCGGCTATTGTTACAGGTAAGAAATGTTTTTTTTGTTATCTGTCTTTCTTTTGTTTTTTATTTTGTTCCATGATTGTGATAGATTATGTAGATTTTTTTAAAAAACTATTTCTATAATACTTTTTTGTATAAAGGCATTTCTCGCATTTGACTTATCTTAGAAAGAGATATTAATAATTAAGTTACTTTATAACTACTATCTCCTAAAAATCACTTAGATCTGTCATATGTCATACGTCATACCTTCTACATGATGTATCTAAGTGCCCAAAAATTCCATTACAATGATAGCCTATAGCCTTCCTCGATAAATGGACTATCTAACAGTGTATTATTATTTAAATAGTGTTATTCTCTAGTGTTACATGACAAAAGATTTCAAGATTGTACTTTGTCACTTTAGGCCAGAAAATATTTATATTAAAAAACATTAATATTTTCTCATACTTTTATAACCTTCAACTATCATGGCGCAGTAATATCCACTCAGATAAAAAAAAAAAGTTTCATTTCCTTTGTCTTCGAATCAGAAATACTGCGGCGTTAAGCTCCGCGGGTTTCTCCATTAAATTCTATAAACGAAGTACGTACAGGTGCTGTAAACTTGACTCGGAGAATCATTTTTTTTCAATTCCTCGCTCTGGTATCAAATCGTGGGGAACGGAGTGCCTTAACACTAAGTTCCCTCCTCCTACCATGCTGTATGCTGGACACAGCGGTAAAAAAAATATGAGAAAACGTCACATCACTAAAACAGGGGCTTGCTATGCTATGCGAATTGAAAATGTTTTCTATAAAAGGACTATTTTTTTTCCTATATGAAAAAAGTGATCATAATTCATTTTACTATAAAAAAAGCCTCGTTGTTAGAAAGTTTAGCTTTAGGGAGCTTTCTATGTAAAAAAATTGTCACGAACCACAGTCGACTACACGTCAAAGCATTTTTAAACTTTGTGCAGGATTAAATGTATTAAACTTTTTGAAAAAGGGGTTTGTTTTTAGCGCCACGCTGTATCCCGCATATAGCATGATAGGCAAAGGGAACCTAGTGCTACAAGTTACAACACGGCGCTCTACACTTTCTGGCCATTTTTCGAGACATTGCGTGTTGAGTGGTGGAACTCAACGCCGCGTTTTACTTCGTTACCAGAACGGAAATGAAAATATTAAATATTTCGTTCCCTCGAGTGGGACATGAATCCACACTTACGCTAACAGTCGCACGCTTGTGCCTCAGGGCCATGATGGCCTCCACAAACAAACTTTTTAAAAATTTTAAGTTAGGTACTGGAGGTAGGTCATGTAAAAAGCACGAGGACTCCCCAGAAGGCGTGTATGAAGAGGTCGATGACAGTGAACGGACAAGAGGTATGAGATAACGTTTAGCGCTTCGCCCTCCCTGGCTACCCCAATACGTATAAAGCGCGAAGCTAAATTAAAACATATATTTTTGTGAAAACGAAATAGCAGTATCGCAGTGAACACTAATATTCTATACTAAACAAACAATTAATAAATAACTTAACGCCGCCAAAGTATCTATCGGCACCGTGTGAGATCATTTTACGTGTAAACAACGTCTTCCTGTATACTTCCTGTTACAATATTAGAGATCCATATATAAGTAACTTATTTTAAAAGCGATTGGGGTTGGGGGTTTAATTCCCACTCGAGGAAATAATATGTTTAATATTTTAATTTCTTCGCTCTGAAGTCATGGCAAAGCGCGGCGTTGAGCTCCGCCACTTACCACGCAATGTCACGAAAATTGGGTAGCGTGTGGAGAATGGAGTGTCTGAACACTATGTTTCTTCTGCCTATCCTGCTATATGCGTGTAGCTAGTAAAAAAAATTGAACGGAATGATACGACACTAAAACAAGTGGATTGTTCTCTCTATTTCACAACTATTTTAATTAGTACGGAACCACTAAAACTTTGAAGCTTAATACAATATTTGTGTTCGGCACATCTCATTTTGTATGTTTATACAAACTCAAAAAAAGTCTAAACAATTTGGAGCATACGCACACCTTTTTTTTGATATTTGTACTATATATTTTTGAGGCCGTCGTGACTATAAACGTGACGATCGTGGGTTTGACTCCCATTCGGAGGAATTAATTATTTTAATTTGTTTGTTCTGGTAACAAGACGAAATGGGATGACGAAACGGCGTTGAGTTCTGCCGCTCAACACGCAATGTATCAAATATTCAACGGAAAAGTGGGGAACGGAATGTCTTATCACTACGTTTCCTCTCTCTACTAAACGAATACAATGTTTGAACCGACAACACCACGCCTTACACCACTACTGAGCATCAGTATCTCTACCTAACTTGTTATCTTTATAGTCATAAAACAAGCACATGTCCATTGAGGTAGGTTAGTTAAAAATAAACTTGAACTTTGTTTAAACTGTAGTTAAGGTTAACTGCTTGATAAACGCTTCTGGTTTTTGTTCATGACGTCTTAGTGGCGCAATGGAGCTATATCTGACTGTCGACGCGATGGTTGTGGGTTCGATGCTCATTCGGTGTAATTTAATAACGATGTTAATATGAAAAACGTCAATTTTGTTTACACAAAAGTGTATAAATCTTTATTATTAAAACAAACAGTCTCGAGTCTTATCCTGCACAACAGGATAGACAGAGAGCAAAGCATTATTTTTATTTTCCTGAAACTGAAACTGAAATCGACGATGTACTTCAATAAGTACATCGTCGAGATCAACCACTCAACACAATGTCTCGAATTCGGGTGAAAAAAGGAGAACGGAGTGTTTATTATTCACAAGAAAAACTTTTTCCTTAGTAATAAAATTCTATATAAGATTATACACTTATCATACATACATTTCCATAAAAAAATGCATTTGCATCAAAAATGAATCCCACACCTGCTTTATAAATCAATTGACCTTATTTTATATAGCCTACTTAGTCAGACGTAACTCCTAAGGCAAAAGTGCATAAGAAAATATTATATTATATTTTTTATAGCATTTTTGTTTTTCACACATTTTAAGAGTTTACATGTTCTTGCACATCTTGAGAGCCAATTTCGTTTTTTTTTTACTTTTTTTTAGCTTTACGCTTTATCCCTAGCGGAGTAACCGTAGTAAACGAACACTAGTAATTGTGAGAAAGTAGTGACTCTCACTGCATATCTTTTTCACCTCGTCCACTGTTACCAATTTTTTCATACATGCCCTCCGATGGATCCTCATGCTACTCCTTTCATCAATACTATGGAAGTCAATCGAGGTCTATTATCACTTACTCTTGCTTCTTAAAACTTTTTTACTTTTTATAAGTTCTGCCACTCAACACGCAGCCTCAAAAATTGAGCGGAAAGTAGGAAACGTAAAGTCTTAACTTAACACTAAGTTCCTTCTGCCTACTCTATTAGGGATACAAGCGTGAAAATTAACAAAAAATACTTCCCAAGCTAATAAAACTAGCTTGCTATAAAACTACTTGCGCAGTACAGACTTAGGCCTCTTTACTTCAGCTGTCGCGATAACTTAATTTCATATGAGTCACAATGAGTAACAACCCATTGTGGCCACTTTATGCTCTATTTATGTAGTTTTTAATCTAACAGTAAATTAGTTTATAATGATATGTTTATATTTCATTGCAAGCAGAGAAACAATAATGATTAGTCACTCTGTTATTAATTTTTAGTTTATTAAAAAAACATACAGTAGCTTCACGCTTTATTAAGAATATAACAAGATAGCCAAAAGGAACCTAGTGTTAAAACTCTCCTGTCCCCACTTACCGATCAGTTTTCCCGTTGAGATGCAGAAACATTGCGGGAGATTCGGAACTCAAAGGTTGATATAGGTATATTATACAAAGTAATATAAAATATATTCATATTGGTTACGATTAATTATCCCTATAATGAACCCACTACATCCGTCTAACTAAGCAAAGCTACATATGGCTTCAACAATATTCCCACAGTGTATTATTACACATAGATATGAGTCAACATGTTATTTGTTAAGTCGTAAGTAAAACGACACGTGTATGGGAACTTTCATTGCCCAAGCATTTTAATAAAGCTATATGTGAAACACACGACGTTCTTATTTTGTTTAGATTATAACTGGGTATCTTCGGCAGGGTGAGACAGGACTTTACACCAAAACACCGATTGACCCTTTATAGGGCCCAGGTTCGGCCTCATGTGGAGTACTGTTCTCACCTCTGGGCTGGTGCTCCCCAGTATCAGGTTCAACTCCTCCTCCATTTTCTACCGCATTTATCACGGGGAAATAATGTTTTGGGGTGCTCTTAGACCTGGCACCTGCCACCGATTTTTTTAACCGCACAGTATGTTACGAACTTAAATATCATCCTTACTACTTGGATACGCAGCACTCTACTACTGTATGGTTCTGTAGGAACTTTCTCCCACGAACCACACAATTGTGGAATGGCCTACCTGTGCCAGTATCTCCAGGTCTACCTCTATCTTAAAGGCCGGCAACGTATCTGTAGCTTGTCTGGTGTTACACGACACGGGGTCGTGGGCGGCGGTGATCACTTATCACCAGCCAAGTGATCCGTGCGTATAGGAACCTTCCTGCCTACCTAGGCAAAGGGAACGTAGTGTAGGGAGTAGTTCTTTCTGTTTTTATACTAAAAATTTAAAATAAATGATTATTTTCGAACGTGTAACGTTATGTAACCTAACATTCGCTTACAGTTCTAAAACATGTAGAATGTGTAAAACGAAGTAATGTACATGTCACAAATATATGTATACATATGGAACTTAGATATACATCAGTAATTGATTGACGGAACTTAACACCGTAAGATCTCTAAGTAAACAATAAAATAACCAGTCTTTCAAAGTTCGAACCTATACCTATAGTGTATACAAGTAATATCTTCACACAAAGTGACACATTATACTATCTTACTAATATTATGAATGTTAAAGTTTCTGAACATGGACGTTAGTTTCATTTTCACGCAAAAACTACTGAACTGATTTAGATGAAACTTTACAGTATTATAGCTTGTACATCAGAATAACACATGGGCCACAATTTATGCTAACATTTTGTATGATTTGGCTGTAATATAACAATAAGTTTTAGCTGGCGAAGCCGTGTTAGGGTCGCTAGTATAATATAAACTTTCACAAAATGAAACACAGTACAGCCATATAACAAAGTCGGTGAAAGCACTAAAATTATACACTAGCCGGTAGAACAATAGTCGTTCCGGTAGTGCCCACCCTGTATAGTCACGGCGTTGTGACTCCTAAATGGGTCACGGGTTCATTTCAGTTTAAAGTTTTAACTTGTTTGTAGGATTTTTTTAAACTTAATAAGTATAAACATCGTAGGTGGCAAATGTTTTCGTTTTGTTGATTGAACGCGGTGGTTGCGAATTCGATTTACGTTTGACACAATTTATTTCTACGTCACGCTGTTTGCCTCACTGTTAGGGTTGTCTTATAAGTGAAACTGGATTCACAGATTTAATGTCGAGATAAAACGAGTGAGGCCGTCGTGGCGCAGCGGGACAGCGTTTGACTGTGAACATGACAATTGTGGGTTCGATTACCATTCGGAATCAATTATTTTAATTTATCTTGCTCTGGTAACAAGCACTCAACACACAATATCTCGTGTGGTCGCAAAATGGGAAACGGACTATCTTAAAACTATCCGAAGTTTTTCTATGCCTACCTTACTATTATATATACGGGATAAAGCGTGAAACTAAAAAATGCCCCGTTTCTAATAATCTAATGTCTAAACAAAATCACAATATATAATCGATTCGATGCTCGCGCTATGCATTCTTATATTAACGGAACAATACATTATTTATATTTTGTTCCACATTAAAATAAACGTATAAAGCTATAAAGACACTAGTGCAGTGCAGTAAATGTCCCATTTAGCTGTAAACAATGGTTGTGGGTTCAATTTTCACTCTGGGAAATTATTGAATAAATCAGCTTCACGCTGTATCCCGCACACACCAGGGTAGGCTGAGGGAACCTAGTGTACGACATTCCGTTCCCCACTTTCTGCCGAATTCTGGAGGCATTGTGTGATGAGTGGCAGAACTCAACGCCGCGCTTAACCTCGACACCAGAGCGAAGAAATGGAAATATAAATTTAAGTAAATATTTCATCTCCTCGAGTGGGGATCGAACTCACAACCAGTCGTTGCTGCGTTGAACGCGCTAATCTCAAAATCTACTAGTTCTACTTTTATATTTGTTTGTGTTGGATAATCCATTTATCGAAGAAGGCTTTATTATTACTTACACCACTGTACTCAATACCGTCATCATTCTGGTATATTTCATACACACCTCATATTTTGACCACGCGAGCAAAACTGAGAGTAAAAGCTAGTCCTTTATTCATACAAAATCAAACCCACTACCTTATAAAATATACCTACACTATGAAATCTCGAATATGACATCAAGTTACTTTCAACATTCTGTACATTCTTGTCGACTCAAAGCTTCAAATAGTTGCTTATGAATAGGTATTTCAAATAGCTGTTTTGTTTTAGTATAAAATATAATTTTATATATACGTATTTTAATATTATCAAGCAGAAGAGTTTGCTTGGTTGAATACGCTAATCTCAGGAACTGGTACTTCGAATTGAATTGTTCTGTGTTGTATAATCAATTGATTTGTAGATGAAGGTTATAAGCTACACTACATCGTGTTATTATAATTGTGTCGATGTAACCCACTGTACTAGCGGCCAGAGTTACCTGGGACACTTAGAATGTGTCATGTTTCATACACAAATTTTAATTATTTCTATTTATTAGTGGTGGCGAAGCCGCATGTAAAACTAATTCCTATCCTATACTACTAATATTATAAATGTGAAAGTTTATGAATGAGGATGGAAGTTTGTTCTACTTTCACGCAAAATCTACTAAACAGATTTAAATTAAACTTTACAGAAATATAGCTTATACATCAGAATAACACATAGGGTACTATTTATTTAAATACTTTGTACGTTCGATAATAATATAACAATAAAATTAAGCGGGCGAAGCCGCGTATTGGGCGCTAGATTCTTTGTAACTTACAGCTACAAGACAATCAACTACTACAACTTAAATAATCATGACTTTGTCTAAATCCTAGGGTGAGTATCCTTTAGTTCTAAAGTCAGTGCCCTAGGTTCAAGACAGCTGGTCTCGTCTCGAAACATTTTAGTTTAAAATTATTCATGAGATTTTTCTTAAATGTTAAAAATTTGGTATAACAATGAATGAAGCTACGAGTACAAAAAATTTGTGAGACAACGTCTGACTGTAAATGCTATGGTTGTACGTTCAATCCCTACATTTCCAAATCAAACAAAAATCAACTTCGTGCGACAAAGTCCAGTGTTGAGTTCCGCCATTCAACACGCAGTATTTTAAAAATTGTGCAGGTAGAGGAAACGGAGTGTCTTAACACTATGGTCCCTCTGCTTACCCTACCATTTGTATGAAATAGCGTGAAACTGTGTTCTAACATTAAACAACTTGACACACCATCGTGACATAGTCTAGTTTTTCCGATCTCGTTATGTAAATTTGGTTTTGTTTCCACTTATCATACAACACATTCTTTGTCTTTTCTCTCGGCGTTAACCGCAATTTTCAAAAATCATAAACTTTTTTTCGTTCGTGAAGAATAAAATAACTATTAATATTTAAAATAAGAGGGATTCGTACTCACACTCCTCTCAAACTTCAATCGCCGTAATGATAATAATACAAATTATACAAAATAGTTAATAAATAAACTAAAAAACACGCCTTTCTAAACCAAGCGCTACAAGGTACTATAGAATGCGCTCAAAGCTATACATTATATGAGACGGTGAAGAGTTTCACTATTCAAATCCTGACTCCATCATCAGACCAGGTCGATGATACCTTATTGTTGCATTATCACCTAAGCTGATAATACAATTATTGCAAGTGGGTTCAAAATTCAGTTTTATACATTTTATTACATACTTAATTAAAAAATTACATACAATATATTTACATGTCGACTTAACTCACAAGTGTGTTAAAAGAACCTACATTCGGTAAATATATTATATATCTGGCAAAATTTTGTTGCTTCTGGGTATTGAGAATTATGTGCCGGTACTCAACGCCGCATATTATCTTATCAGAGCGAGAAAATTAAAATACGGAACATTTTTTCCCCCGTTGAGAGTTAAAAAAGCCTCTTGTATAAAAAGAGAGAACCCGTTATCTCTTTTAAACTTTAAGTTATGACGTAACGCCTGGAAGGCCACTGACTTTAGTACTTTAGAACATTCACCTTTGATTTCACTTTAAACCTAGACAAACGCAATTTGCTTGCATTTTTAAAACAAAGAAGTCGTCGTAACGCAGTGCACAACGTCTGACAATAAACGCGACAGTTTTAAGTTCGATTTCCAGTCGTGACAATGATTATGTTTAATTTATTTTTAATCATAGTTATTAGAGATCATAATTAGAGTCTGGTAGACGTAGCGCGGCGTTAAGTAGCGACTTGCATCACTCAACACGCAATGACTAAATATCGAAACGAAGTGTCTTAACACTAGGGATACAGCGTGAAACTGAAAAGAAAAATATCTAAAAGTACATAAATATATCTAAATTACCATTAATAATTTGAACCTGCAAACATACTAACAATTACTGCGCCACATGGCAGTTTTTACTTAGTAATTTATTATCACTTTGCTATAGCCATCGACGTTTTTACTAAACCGTTTTCCCATCGGCCTTGATTGAGCCGCCATTTTAAGTGCACTACTTTCACTCAACCGGTTTAAACTTTCTGTGTGCCATTTTTTAGCTTCACGCTGTATCCCGCATATAACTGGGTGGACAAGGGGAACCTAGTGCTAGGCCACTTTATTTTCGAATCGTTGCGTGATTAGTGCCAAAGTTTAAGTCGAACTCATAACCAGTCAAGTCTCATAACAAGTCAGACAATATGTCGCTGCAGGACGACAGCATCAATTTTATTCTGTAGAATATAAAATGGATGAATAAAAAGAGTGTTATCGAGATACTTCTAACGTTTCTCTTCGGAAATTAAAGCAAGTTGTAGCAGTGTTTAACTCCGAGTTGTGTCTGTGGGTATAAATATAGCTTACCTGTAATTTACTCAGGTTTAGTTTCAAAATATTCACATTATATTAGTAATCGCGCTTTGCCTAGTTATCAAAGCGCGAAAACTATAATAATTCATTTCTCCGAGTGGTAATCGAACCCACAACCATCCACCACAGTCGCAGTCAAACACTGTCCCACTCTGCCACAATGATTAAATAAAGAGCTTATTACTATAAGTGCTGGTTCAAGCTTTTATATAGAAACCGGTCTTTCCAGACAACAAAGTGTGCTAAAATAGTCTCAAGTCAACTTTTCTTGAGTTATTTTTATAAAGAGTCTTGGGTTAGGTACGTGTAATATAAATAAAATCTTGATTTCTTTACCAATATTATAAAGGTATAAAGTTTGTTTGGTTGAACGCGCTAATCTCAGAAACTTTAGGTTCGATTTGAAATAATATTTTTGGTTTAGATACTTCATTTGTCGAGAATAAAATAAAATCGAAAATAAAAATTATAAAAAAATATTTATGTATTTCTGCCTTGTCGGTCTAATCTATATCTAATAAAAAACCGGCCAAAAGAAATTGTATGGGAAACGGAGTATCTGAACACCAGGGTTCGTCTGCATATCCTGCTACATGCGGAATACAATATGAACCCACACTTTCATACAATAGTCATACAAAAGCATTTCATTTGAACACGTTTGTTTGTCATATTAAAAATGAATCGACTCCGCTCTGACCTGAATAGTAAATTTAAATGGATTTTTCATGTTTTTGTCATTTAAAAATAATTTTCTTTTAAGAGGTCAATTATAGTATTGGGATGATAGCCGGTTCAATAGTTCATTAAAATTTACTGTATATCTATTCGAATACTAGTATGCTTATAATATAAAGCTGAAGAGTTTGTTTGGTCGAACGAGTTACCTAATCTCAGGAACTAATATTTTAATCTTTTTGCTATATATACTTTTTGCTTTTTGCATCATATTTATTATTTCATCATTCATTTTTGCGTTGAGTTCCGCTACTCAGCAATGCCTCCAGAATTCGGCGGAAAGTGGGCAACGGAGTGTCTTAACAGTAGGTTTTTTTTGCTGTGTGCTGGATACAGCGTGAAGCTGATTAAGATTAAGATTATTATTTATTTCGATGCAACCCACTGTGCCTGCTGTCAAAATTACCTCCTACACATGTAATGTGTCATGACACAAAGATTAGTTATCTCCATTTGACCACGCGGGCGAAGTCGGAGGTAAAAGCTTGTACATAATATAGATATATCGCGGTTGGAATTCGTCACCGAAAACCTAATAACATAACGTTATTATTAATAATTGAATAGCATGTATAATATATACGCTCGACGCCATATCGGCGTACTTGATATGTATTATGTACAGGATAATACCGAGGTCACGTAGCGGCACAGCGTCTGATTGTGAACACCACAGTTGTGGATTCGATTCCCATTTAGTGAATGAATGAATTAACTTAATTTGCCTCGCTTTCGTAACAAGACCAAATGTGTCGTTGATTTTCGCCACTTGACCTGGGATCCTTATAATATAGCGTATATTATAAGGTTCCCTCTGCTTACCCTGATACAAGTAAGATATAGCGTGCGTGTCTAATTTGCTATAGACACAGAGTAAAGAAAAAATTGTAAAGAATATTGTTATAGACAGCATTTATAATATTTATTATTGTCACTTATCCCAATTTCAATTTGCTTTTTCCTTTGCACTAGCCTGTTAGATATTGCTATTTAAGTACTAGCACCGGCTTTGGTACATATATTTATATTTTTTTATGATATTTCTGTATCTTTGATATTTTAATTTCTTATCTCTAGTAAAGTGAGAAAATGCGGCGTTAAGTTCTGCCATTCAACATGCAATGCTTCTAGAAGTTCCCTTCCCAGCTTCCCTCTGCCTACCCTGCTATGTGCGGGATACAGCGTGAAGCTGTATCTTTTATTGAGTGTAAAATAAAGAGCTATTATAATTACTTATTTAGAAAACGTATAAAAATTTGAACGTAGCGGAACACGAACCCGCGCCTCCTGGAAACCGACCAGGTGCTACGTTCAAATTTTTATACGTTTTCTAAATAAGTATTTTTCTTTCGTAAGTGTGGAATAACACTTTAAAAATGTTTAAAAAACTATTATAATTATTAATAATAACATAACGTAATCACTTGTCAACAGATTCTCTGCCTCTGACTACATGCATTTAAATATAAAAAAATATTTAAATTAAAAAGCATATTCTTTTAAAAGCCATCATGAATTCACATTTACACTACCTCCAGCAAAAAGAGTATAACAAGTAAACGACCGTCGCGTACATTTTGATCATTTTAGTGATAATGAAGCTATGTTGTGTTACCTTTATACCGTACGATGGGGATACGATACGATATCGAGTTTGAGCTTTTTTTATAATTTAAATTAATCCTTTTTGCAAGCAACAAGATAGAGAGAAAGTAGAGTGAAACGTTGACGTTGATACACATAATATTGGAGAAATTGTGTGTTGAGTGATGGAAATCAAGTTTTACCACAGCGAGGAAAAGATAATAAATCTCTCTGTATGTGGGAGTCGAATCCACAATCGCCGCGTCACGAAGGCCTCGAAAACAGTTTTATTATAATACTTAATATAGAATTTATTTTCTTCCTTCGTTCGTATTGGATGTCAAGTGATTTATTACTCCTTTCTCCACTTTTTGTTATAGGTACATAGACATATAATATCAAATATTAGTATTGAATCCGACCCCGCTCTTGAGTACTACTGTGCAAACGCTTAACATTATATAAGTAATCTCTTGTTACCACATTTTGTCCCACATAGCTACTACGACGTAAAATAGCAGAATTTGCTTACAGTACACAACACAACCATTAAGCATAGAAAGACCTTTTCCAATTGCGCCATAACATTTTTTCCTGAGAGGGTTGTAGGTTCAATGCCCACTCATGGAATGAAATATTTCATGTTTTCATTTCTTCGTTCTGGTAAGCAGGCAGACCACGGTGTTGAGTTCCGCCACTCAAAACATAATGGCTCAAGAATTCGGTGGAAAGTGGAAAATGGCAATGTCTGAATGGGGAATGGAATGTTTTAACACTAGATTCCCAGGTGTTCTCTGCCTACCTTGCTATATGCGGAATACATCGCAACGCTAAAAAATATCTTGCTTTCATTAAATTTAATATATTCTTTTAAAAAGCAAACAAAAAGCTTTTTCCTACATAACAGGGTCGGCAGAGGGAACTTAGGGTTAAGACCCTCCGCCCTATATAAAGTAATTCCTTTTTTAAAATCAATATCGTACATTATAAGTGGTTGTATAACAATTAAAAAGGCTTTTACCGGTGACTCTGAGTAGCCATTAACTACTTACCCCGCCGCATACTGCACCGCATACGGTTACGTGTATTACTTTTTTTAAATAATTTTCTATTAAAAAATTGAATTCTGCCACTGATACGCAATGCCTCAAGAATTTAGGGAAATTCCTACCATGCTTTATCGCGGTAGTGTGTTTGCGAGATACATCATGAAGCTGAGAAAAACCAGTCAAGCGCGAGTCGAACTAGCGCACGATGAGTTTTTTGATTCAGTTTGTCCTTTGGTAGCGTGGTAGTTAATTTGCTGTTAAAGCGGAAACAGAAATGCATCATCTGTGAAAATTTGAGCTGTCTAACTATCACGGTTCGTAAGATACTGGTGACAGACAGATAAATAGCGGAACTTAGTAATAGGGCCCCGATTTACCCTTTAGGTACGTGACCCTAATAAGAAATAAGTATATAACAAGAAAGTTTAAAAAGCAAACTCTTCGTTACTGAGAGTGAACTCTGACAGACAACGCACAGACAAAACTACTGGACTTAGAAAATAAAAACATTGAAATTTGACGTTTGGCATGTATAGGTAGACTATGGAATGTGGGAGAGCACTAAGAGGGGAGAACTGAAAATTCCTGTGAGAACGAGAAAAAATGGAATTTTCTATTTTACGTCTTAAACATCCGATTATTTGTAATTTTTTATACAAAAAAGATATACCTATTAAGTAAAAACATACATATTAATTATTTAATATAACGGAAATCACTATAGGTCATGGAAAAGTATAAAATTCTAATACTTATCCATTTATATTGTTTTATACATTGTTTTTACTCCATATTTAGGGGAGACAAGAGACCAAAGTTGCATATTTTTTTTTAATTTATTTATTTAATAAATATCTATATGTTGTTACCTGTGACTTTGTGACACGCTATTCAGCGAGTGACAAATTTGTCACGTAAAATTTAATTTTATTGAAAATTATCATTCACTAACTAAAAAAAAATATTTAAGCACTTAATGTTATTTTGATTACGTGTCATATTAAAAAACTTTTTGCTGGATATATCTCACATTTTATTCGGTCTTATATAATTTTTATGATAAATAATCACAAATAATAATATAAGTTTATTTTTTGCAGGTAAAATATGATTATACCTTAAGAATCAGCATGATAGTAAGTAACTCTATTATTACATATATATATNATATATATATATATTTGTAATTGATATTACCTTTTGTATGGTTGGAAGTGGTGGAACTTAACGCCGCACTCTTTTTGAGAGAGCGATTACTTAAAAATCAAAAGTAAAAAGAATCTACCTCTTAAAAGCCAGAGGGAACCTAACCTAACCCAACTTGTTAAAACACTCCGTTCCCCACTTTCCGCCGAATTTTTTGAAACATTGCGTGTTGTGTGGCAGAACTTAACGCCGCACTCTCTACCTCCAACTACTATTATTCATTTACTAATTAATATAATTTAATATTATTCATAACTACTACTTAACTTCATTCATTATTCATTTACTATTTTATACACGCTGCTATTGTTATATTCGAACTTATACCTATCGTAATTGAAAGTTAACGCACTTCCCAATGCGGTACAATGGTGTCTTTGTAGTTTTTTTGTACTGATTTAAGTTCTAACGGTATTTACAGCTTATATTTTCCTTATTTCTAAATGAAATAACTTTCTCTCTAACTGATTGTAACGATACGATATATTCTCAGAGAAATGATTATAGTATATTTTTTGGACTTTGGCCTATTGAAACTACTACATATCGAAAGTCACAAAGTGTGATTGTAAAACCGATTGGTTGTGGGTTCGATCCCCACTCGAGGAGATGAAATATTTATTTAAGTTTATATTTCCATTTCTTCGCTCTGGTGTCGAGGCAAAGCGCGGCGTTGAGTTCTGTCACTCAACACGCAATGCCTCCAGAATTCGGTAGAAAGTGGGGAACGGAGTGTCTTATCACTACTACAGAATTTCAATACATTGGCTTTAAGTCTTATTTCTTTTGTTACATACATTACTTATACAGTCGTTTCGACGTGTCTTGTATTTCAATAGAATGTATGACAAATTGCGTTTGATAAGGCACCTTCTAATTTAAATTTTTCCTTGAACTTTTGCATTGTTATTCTTAACGATGGTTGTGGAATTGACTTTAGACATTAGGTTTTTTATGTTCTGCATTATAAGACATAGACAGAGAGAAAGAGAGAAAAGATAAATTAATAAGACTCTCTGTTCTCCGCTTTTTTCCTGATTCGACACATTGCGTGTTGTGTAGCGGAAATCAACTCCTTGCTTTGTCTAATTTTACCAAAAATAAATCAAATAAAATACTTTCAAAACATAGGAATTGTATTGGCGAAAGTAGATACTGGAGAGTAAAGTTTTATTACTAGACTCTATTAATCCTTTATACTTTAAAGTTATAAAGCTGAAGAGGTAAACCGGTTCTAATTAAAAATATATTTTTTTATAAAATAATACATTTATCGGGAAAAGCTACCTTTTTAGCCTATAATTTTATGATTGTAATCATGAAGAGTTAACAATGAAAAATTATGTAAAAATAAGAGAATTTGAAAGTTACCGAGAGCATCCTGCACAACTCTTGTTTATTATCAGCCATTTTTTTATGTGGAGTGAAAGGGGTAAACTGGCCTATAGTAACTTTCGAAATACAAGCAACTTTTTTTTTATATAATATTTATACTACTATCAGACATAGATAAAACTTGAGAAGATTTCCCCAAAGAAATTATTGGATTCGAATTCTATATCCATAGAAAGAAAGATTTATTCTTTTAACAACACGAACCGTGGCAAAGAATTTTACGACATGATGTATGAGGAAATAAAAATGTACATATATAAATTTATTGATATTGAAAATAGTACCGCCTTACAAAGCGCTAACATAAAATACACTAGACTCTTTGGGTATTTTTCTCCATCTTCCATTGAAATATAGTCGTTGTTTATTCAATTTTCAATAAATTATAAGAATTAAGTTTAGCTTTACACTTTTTCAGGGAAGGCAGGGGAAATCTAGTGTTCGACTCTCCGTTCCCTATTTTCCGACATTGCTATTGCGAAAATGAAAATAATTCATTTAGACATTCTACACACTGTTTCTTAATTTGAAGTAGGGTGAAAAACGGAGTGTCCTACCAACAGTCTATGTCTATACTATATGAGGATCCATCATCATATCTCGTATAACGTCATTGTTAACGTACAGAAGAGAATAAGAACAGTAATTACAATACTTCTCTCTTTTTTTAATACGCGGCATAGGTATAAAAAACCACAAAGGAACCTACATTTGGGTTAGGCCTCCTTAGTACTAACCGCCAATTGTAATTTCAATAATAGTGAACGTTCTTAGAAACCTGCTTATGTAAAGTTACGTGACTTGAAAATATATACGAGTCCAAGACAATTCTTTACAACTCAAATATTAGACATTTGTGCAATAGATTCACTTTATAAGATGGAGGTCACACGTTCGATTATAATTAAATGTGTAATAATTACTAGTCGTTCTGTGTTTTTATGCAAGTATATAGAGTATTAACCCATTATTTTTTATTTGAAGTCTTACAGTTTATATATTATAAAAAAAAAAGATATTCTTCACAGGCTTAGATAAAGCTTTGGACTTTTTAATACCGATGAAATTGAAAGCTAAGCCACTTCTTTCCTTCCTTGCCTATTTAGATATTACATTATAAATATACACGATCCCTAACCGAACCTGGAACACGCCAATAAATATAAACATTATTTTCATTTTTAAAGTGTTATTCCACACTTAGGAATGAAAAATATTTTTTTAGACAACAAACATTTATCCCAGTATTGAAATCACAACTACAGTCAACATGAATGTATGTAAACAAGTCTCAACAACGCCACAGCGGTATCGGCTAAAAAATTTACATTATTTACTGTTACGAGTACCGTGAACCGGTCATGGCGCAAAGGCATAGCATGCGACTGTAAAGGTGACACGTTCTGGATTCGATTCCCACAGGAAAGGAAATTAAGTATTGAATATTTTTGTTTCCTCGCTCTGGTTCGCTTCTGGCTCTCCAGAAAGCGGCGATAAGTGGGGAACGGAACTGTCTTAATAGGGACGGAGTGTCTTAACACTAGGTTCCCGGGTCCCCCGTCGTACCCTGCTATGTGCGGGATACAGTGTGAAGCAAAAAACAAAGAAAAAAGAGCGAGTAACAGAAGCTTATGAGCTATTTGCAAAATCGACTATAGTAAAACTGTAATAATTCATGCCTATTCTGCAATAACTACAAACATAGTCAACATAGTCAGATTATGACACTCAATTCTTCACTTACCGCTTATTCCAGACATATTACGTATGGGAAGCGGAAGCCAACACCGCACTTTATCTAACCAAAGTAGGTGAAGGAACTATTTTATAGTAATACTAGTTTTTTCTATAGTATAAAAAAATATTTTTTTTATACTATAGAATAGTATAAAAAAAATATTTTCTCACACGTCAAAAATCCAGGCATACAAAGTTGTGGGTGACCAACCCACAACTTTGTATGCCTTTCAGCTTCGATTGGTGAAAAGTTGCATAGCTCTACATTTAGTATACATGTATATGCAGCGGCTTCTTGTAAAGTCAAGATATTAAAGAAATAATATCATAAATTGATAAGATCGGACATATTTTAAAGTTACTTCTATTGCTTTAATAAAAGAGACTATGGAACTTTTTAGTACGATTTTTCTCATTTAAATTAAAAAAAAATATCTTCTTTTGTTTATAAACGTTTAGCATTGGTCTAATTTATGAGAGCTTGTGCCGACCACTGATCGCCAAGTCGGTATGAAATAACGTCATGTAGCTAACATTTAAAAAATATGACTAATAAGCCGCCCCATCACCAATCTTGCCCCAATACTAGGTATATTGACATAATAATCGCGTGCACTCAAAACACTTTCCAACTGCGCCAAAGTGACATCTAACTTAATTTTTTTGTATTTTCTAGTTAAATTATCGTATTTTCGACCTTCGCGTGTAGACTGCTGTGCCGTGTAACAGACGTACCAATGCACCGGTAGTGATGTGTGCAATATCGATTGCAGTAAAGCTTATGATTCATTGTTTTAAGTCGCTACCGTGACAAGTTAAAATCGTAAATTTATGTTTATGTATTTCATATTTTTTTTATATTTATTCTTTTTTTATACGTCGTTAGCATTAGTGGTAAACGTATTTAACTTAGAATATGGTATTTTCTAATTTTAATTTTTTTTTTAATAGGAACTATAAGAGATTATATGGGACTCATACAATAAATATATTATGTATTATATATGAAAAATCCAATTAAGTTTCCTCTTAAAAATGTTTTAGAAATCAATAATTACAGCAAGTAGTATATATAATATCAATTATTTTAGCCTCTCACTGTATCCCTCATATAGCAGGTACTAAGGCTGTGTTCCACAGGCACTGCTCAAATGGACTTGCCCCAAATGGACGTCGAACCCACAAGTTTACTCAAAATACACGCATATCTTTTAACTTAACAAAAACTTATAAGATACGCCTGCATTTTTTTTCAACACAATTTTTTATGTATTTCAGAGTAAGGAAAAAAATTAATACAAAAAGCTCCAGAGGGATTTGAACCAACAACTATTATATACCATTCGACGCTTTCTAACTAGAAAGACCAACAATTGCATGGAAAAAAAGAGATTTACGTGCTAAATAAGAATTTGTATCGCGCGTATCTTTTCACTTTTAGAATTTTTACATGAATACATATTTTTTGTTTAGTAAAAAACTGTTATACTCTAAGGCTTGGAGAGTTAAAACCACATCTCTTGTTTGTTTGTAAGAGTAAAAATATTTTTTTGTACGTTTTTAGAGTTCCGTACCTTTTAAGGAAAAATAGAACCTTTATAAGATCACATTTTTGTCCGTCTGTTTCTCTGTCTTTCTCTTTGCTGAATACTTGGAGATATCGAGTTGAAATTCAAACCATATACTCAGATATACGGCCTCATGACTTCCTGTACTTCTACATTTACTTAAAAAAAAGATAAGGCCCTTTGTATCGCAAAATCACGTATTTTGACACTATAAAGGGAATCAAAATTAATAAGATACTTTTGGTTGAACTAGAATTATGAAATTTGGCAGCTAGTATCTACGGGTGGTACTAGTTCAGGAAAAATTATATTTGGGTACACTAAAACTATAAATTTGTGGTTAAATCTTAAAAATAAAATGAAGAAAAAAATTGGTATTAAAGCCGTTAGTTCAAGCGAAGTATCAGATGAAAGGGCTTCAAAAAAAGCTCGAGACCTCCAATTTTTTGTACGGAACCATCGGAGGGTGGGCGAGCCTGACTCGCGCTTGTCTGGGTTTTTTTCTATTTACTTTTTATTATATGAAGCAAACTAGTTTTTACATGCGACCTCACCCGCGAGATTAAACTAAATTAATTAATAGGAACGGATAATTGAGTAGGTAGGTAGATAACGAGAGATGCAACGGAAGCTCTCAAGTTCTCCTGTTTTTGCAACAATTTTTTATATTACTTCCCCCTATTGTTTGCAACTTGTTATTATATAGGCTTATAGCTTGCCTCATTCAATGTACAGTCTAATACAGTAAGAATTTTTCATTAAGTTCCAAGATTTCCTGAGAAAAACACGTTTAACCAAATTCTTAAATTTTTTAATGTCAGTACAGATGAATTTGGTAAAACTAGTAATACATAACTTTTTTCAGCATTTTATATCTAGATACTTTTTCTTGGCTGAGGATACTATTGTAGCATTTTATCACTCTTGTACATTCAAATTGAGGACCATCACGAACAGACGAGATGATTGTGAGTTCAATTCCCACTCAGGGGCATTAATTATTTTTACACACAATATAAAAAAACAAGAAAAAAAAACATATTTTTAGTTTAATTTTTATTATTGAAAAAAAGCTAATGATCTCTTAGTCCTCCATTGTCCCCTAATTTTAACAACAGTCTTCCTGTACAGGTGTTAAAATTATAATGACATAAACATTTTTTTTTAATGATACATATCTTTAAAACAGGAAATGTTTGCACTTTGTTTTGGGGTTGAGGCGTGTGCTACATTACAAAGGTAGTAGTTTCAAAGACCAGGTTCTCGAGCTTTTGTTAAATGTTCTAAAGACTGATAATATTTTGTATGTTGATTATCTAAAATGTGCATATAGATAACTAGCGGCTCGCCCACGGCTTCGCCCGCTTAAAATACATGATTATTGATTTAATAAGCAGAATTGATTGACAACTATAATGACTTCTAATATGATTTTTTTATTACTTTAATCTGTAATATTCTAATATGATTTTTTTACGACATTATCGTAATTTCTATAAGAATTTTTGATTGTTTCGAACTAAAAAATACGACCAATGTTGATATTTGATATTCATAAAATATACATAAAGCTAATTATTTATTATATGTATATATTTTTGTAACATTACGTTCTTTTTACCTATGTTATGTTTTTTAAAGCTCTGTTAAATGTGCTGATGTCACTTAATAATTTAATGTACTGCTTCAGAAACAGCCTTAAATGTTAAATTATTGATTTGGGTAAGGATTCATAATATTCTTTGTAAAATAACTGTAATGTTTGCATATTAACTCCTGTACAGTTTTTAAATTAGTTACACATATTATTAGCTAAATGTACAATTGGTAAATATGTAGTTATTACAGAGTACACGTAGAAAGGATGTTTTTAGGCATTTTTATATAGATTTATTTCAAACGAACGAACGAACCAAAAAATCTATGTATTTGCTTGATATCTCTTTGAAGATCAAATCGTTCTTTATCTCTGTGTTGAATTAATTACGACTTAAACTTAACTGTTATGATTTATGAAGGTAATCTCCACTAACAATTCAATTTTGTTTACTTTATTGTATAAAATATTGTATAATAGTGCTTCAAAAATATATATTTTTATCAACAGTCATATAACCAAGACGTTTCGAATGTCATTCTTTAGCCAGGAATCTTACCAGCGCGATTGCTATATAACATTCGCAGGCAAACTAATGCCTTGAGTTCTTTCAAATGACGATAACTTTTTTTTTAATGAACCGATTTTGATGAACTAAACTTTAGTAGTTAAGTTGAGTTAAAACAAAGCAATTGGTAAATCGGTTCAGTACTTTCAGAGAAAAATGCGGAAAAAAATATGTCGACACACAGACAGACAGACAAGAACTTAAAAAAAAATATTTTTGCTTTCTATTATTCTATTTAAGTGTCCCTCTATCCATTTCAGTCAAAATTACTAAATGTACAGACAAAATATTTTTACTGTCTTATTATATATAGAGATAAAGAGCATTAAGTATAGCATCTCTTATTGTAAACTCGACGGTTGTGGGTTCGATTCTAACTCGAAGAAATTAATTATATTTATATGCTAGAGTGTAACTTTAGAAAAATAACTTATCACTTTTTATAATATTTTTTTTATAACAAAATATACTATTATTATCAACCTCGTGTAAAAAAGGATAAGTTGTAGATGGAAAGGCAAGCAATAAAACGTAACAATCGCGCGGTTAGGGACCTTTATCAATGTCCAGCGATTTGGGACTAGCGGTGCCTTTGGTTAGTCTAATTTGTCCTTATTGGCGTCTTCACGCCGCGGTTGCTCAGAATATGGAACTTTCCCGCCCTATTGGCGGCCCCAAGCCTGAATCGAGAGGCCGCCCTTACCTCCAATGACGTGTTTTTAAGCATCCATGTAGTGCTTATAATTTTTCAGGGACAGAGTACTCTCTCTCTCTGTAAAGGCCAAAAGGGCGATCAGCATTAACCCCATATTAAAAAAAAGTCATTTCAGGCAGTTGCTAGTAGGCCTTATTAGAAGGAAATTCGTATGAAATATGGTTATTAAGTGATACATATATTAATACAGTTTCGTAGAATCTCTGTCCGAATAATTAAGAAAGATATATAATAGAGAAACATATATTTATGGATGTCTTCTTATTTTTGTTTTTAAAAATATAACCACTACTGTTTACTAACACTATTATTACAATTCTAATCAACAATTTGGAATTGGTCGCATTAAAAAACAAACCGGAAGCCATCTAACGGTCACTTCCTGTCACGGTCCGTCGCACCACTGAACTATTGGGCACATCTGAATAACTGCTTTTTATAAACTGTTTTACCTTATAAATTTCATTTCTCTTTCGCTGATTTCGCTGACCGAGAGATCGCCGATGCGGCAAGATTGTCGTGGGTTCCATTTCCATTCGGGGGAATTAATTATTACGCTCTGGTAATAACTGGAAGCGCGGCGTTGAGTTTCGTCACTCGACACCCAATGGTCTTTAAAAAATTGCGATGTGTGGGTAACGGAGTGTCTTAACACTGGGTCCACTTGGCCTAGCTTGCTATGCACGAAAATACCGAAAGCTTTAAAAATCATATTTCATACGCCGATTCGAGAAATAGCAGATCAACCGTGATCTTATATTAGACGCCGCGCTGGCGAAGCCGCAAATTAAAGACAAGTTAGGTAATAGATTGAATTTATATTTATAGAAAAGGAATGTGGTATTTCTATTATCATATATAAAATATTATTATAATATGAACTTATTATCATCGTAGACATATAAGTGTAATTGAGCCACAAAGTACACAAAAGATTTCCTCTTAATTTTTAAGTGTAAATGCATTCGTAATACTTCCTCACTTTCACTTTCAAGAATCTCAAATAAAATTTAATTGGTGTATTATTTAATATAATTGCAGATAAAATCTTTCGTTATAGAGGTATGATGTGTTTAACTGACATCTTGCGAGCTCAGCTTCACGGTATATCCCGCATACGCATCCCGCACGCTATATCTAGTGTTAATTCGAATACAAAACATTGCGTGTTAAGTGGCGGTACTAGAGCAGGAAAATAAAAAAAATATTCCCCTGAGTGGGAATCGAACACCACAATCGGTTAACAGTCGCTGTCTCACTACGACACAGACACACAAACACAGGACACAGGCTCTAAGTATATGTACATATATTTGTTTTTAGCTTCACGCCGTATTCTACATAGAAAACTCTGTTCTCCACGTTCCGTCCAATTTTCGAGACATGGCGTGAATGCGTGACGGAATTTAACAGCAAGCGAGGAAATGGAAATAATTTCCTTCAAACGGCAATCGAACCCACAGCTATCGCGTTTTCAATCAGATGGTGTATGAGGATGTGACGTTACACGTTGATAATTTTCATATAATGTACCAGGTTAGCGTCGTTTTTATTTAAATTACACGATTTCAAACAAGTTCCGCCGGTTTTTACCTTAAAAAGATAGTAAGTTTATTCCGATGTGTAGAAAGGACTAGTAAATTTTCGTTATTTTTAAATAGTTTGAAACAAAGTGGTTTCTTACCGATGTTTACTTATAACTCTCCTTAATCCCCGCTATTTTATTTGCATTAAATAGCAAATATTTTTTCTGTTCCCGTAGAAATTTCGAGAAATCACACTACATACCAAATTTCTTTTTTTAAATCCAATCCAGCGTCTGTTCGTTGTCTGACATTTACTCATTAACGGAAGATATTTACATGTATGCATGTACATATAGAGCGAGAGAATGAAAAGTACCTATTTGATATAAAAGAAGGAAATTAGGTAAGCGAGTCAATACTTTTTTAAATATACATTTTAGTGTGGTTTTGTTCTTATTTTAATTTAATACAATGAAATGGACCTTGTAACATATTTTGGATATAATTTTATCAATATATTTTTACATAAATATCTTCTGTACAGGAAGTCGTTTTATATAAGTTTCATTGAGCAATTTGAATTAATTATTCAAATTTCTTTATTATTTTAATTATGTTTATTAGTATTTTACCTGCAAGAAAAAAAAGCCTTTGCCCGTGTGGTATAAAGGAATAACGAACGTACTTTCAATCAAAAATAACCTTGCAGGTTACTTTTGTAGATTACTTTTATAAAATTTTAAATCCTATCCAAAATATCTATCAAAATTATAATTTTAGTTCTGTTAGTACAAAGATATTTTATCTATGTGTGTAATTTAATAATCGTCTACTCCCGTATTATTAATACGATGGGGCGTGGAGAACAGAGTTTTTTAACACTAAATTCACTCTCCCTACCTTGCTATGCTGCGAGATACAACATGAAGCTGTGATATTACATATATGAATATATTCGAGCTAATTTCCAAACATTTGAGGTAAAAAAAAACGTATATAAGAAGCACACAATGGCGCTAATGAACTGTCACGCAGAGTTGACAGATGTCACTCGTCGATAACTCCCTAAGGGCTGCCATACGCGATCAGATAGGAAATGGGATTGAAAAGTAATTTACGTTTATATAGGAATGTTTTAAAAATATACATCATATAGAAGCTCTTACATATGGTTAGCCTCTCTGAAGTCTCTGACCGCAGGTACAGTAGGAGAAATCCAATCGATTCACGTTATGTAATAGATAAAGAATTCCTCGTTACATAGTCTATCCAAAACAAAAAAAATGCTTACTTCAAATACCTCTGAATTATCCAAGTGCTCATATTTCAAAATATGGCACACGTGCTAGATAGACCTAATAGACATCATACCTGAATATTACCTCCTTTTCTTCAAACAATATAAATCTCTAAGGAAACAGAGATCTAGCGAACCATAATGCATGGCCAATTACTTACAATTAATTTAACTATTATTTTTTTAGTTAATATTAGCAAAGGTAGAAAGAAATTCTATCATAAATAGAGAATTTTTAATCGTTTCATTAAAATTTTACCATTCAATCTCACTCTCATAACAATTTGTATTACAAGAGGCGGCTGTGAATATACTTTTGTATAATGCTTCTAAAACATGATCGCTTGTGGACAGGAAATTAAATGCCAAAATATACTACATTCCTTCTATACCAGGTCAACGAACAGTGAACTAATTCATACAAAATATAGAACACTATGTTTTAAAGCATATCGTACTATATAAGTATATGTATATAGTATTATATTTTGTATAAATTAGTATACTGTTGGTACTGCTAATTTAGGGAACGCTTCGAAATTTTGACGCAACCCAGGACTCGAACCTGCGCTTTTTGAATCGACCAAACGCCCTATCCACTAAGTCTTACGTAGTTTTTTAAACGTATTTTAAATATTTTTCTTTTTTAGTACATCGAAAGGAAGGAACGAAACCCTTATAGTATCACTTTGTTGTTCGTCCGTCTGTCTCTCTAGACCCTTTTTCTCAGGAAAGCGTGGAGGTATCCAGCTGAAATTTATATCAAACACTCAGGTCTACTGTCCCTTGGAGCTGTGAAAAAAACAAAGATCGAAGCCAACGCAATAAAAAGACACAGCCGTTTATGCCGCAAATTTCAAACTCGCAAGGGCAACACAGAAGGAAAATTTGCAAAATTTTTAATTTATAGTGTCAAATCAATTTATCAGTGTGCGGGATACATCGTGAAGCTGATTTATTTCAAATTTATAGGTATTTCATAGAAAAAAATAATTGCAAACTTATATTTGTAATTTATTTCATACAAAATGAGTGCTTGTCAACTTTTATAACTTATACATCCCGTTGAACTACAATCTTTAAATTGGTACGGAACCGTCGGTTGGCGAGTCTGACTCGCACTTAACGAGTTTTTTTATGTGCAATAACACTTTATAATGATGTTAAAATAGTAAAAAAATAGTGAATGTAAATTACTGTTTCAAAAAGCATAAAAATTTGAACTTAGTGTTATTTGAAACTAAGCTCACCACAGCGAAGTCATATGTTCTTATCAAACTACGTCAACTTTTTTATACATTTGTTACAATTTTTTTCGCTTTGATACGTTTTCTAAAAGATGTTTCTCCTAGTGTTCAATAACATTATAAAAAATGTTCAAAATATTCGGAAATTTAAATTGTATACGGTTATTATTAACACACAAAAGACCTGTAGAGTCGTAATTGTCTCTGTCGGTCTCCTTTAAAAAGAGAATTTATTCAACATAGATGAGGTAAGTCGATAGGAAATAGATGTATCCCGCATATAGAAGAGTAGGCAGAGGAAACCTAGAGTGAAGATACTCCGTTTCGCCCATTTCTTTGAGACGTTGCGTGTACATGTATGTATACGCGATATCAGATATACTCAAAATAATAAATTTTTTTTTTAGAATTAAACATTTACACGCCGCCTCTCGACCTATAACATCACTTCGCATATTACATTCATTCTTAATTAGACGCCTTCTGTAGAAGTACGTTAAACTTACATTAGTACGTTAAACCTAATATAGTAGAGGCGACAACTTACATCTTTTACATTTATGTCACATCATAATTATAGTCAGTAGTAGTAAGGCCAGTAGTGGCGCAGGGGGACAAAGTGCGCCTGTAAATCGACTGGTTATGGGTTCGATCCCCACTCGAGGAGATGAAATATTTATTTACATTTATATTTTAATTGTTTCGCTCTGGTGTCGAGGGGAAAGCACGGCGATGAGTTCCGCCACTCAACACGTAATGCTTTCAGAAAAAAAATTATTATAGTCGTTCTCCACGTTGCATATAATTTAAAGACGGGGGAACCTAACGCCGCGTTTTGTTTTACCAGATCAAGATATTTTTTTATCTTCACGCTGTCCCGCTTATTGCAGGGTAAGCCGAAGGAACCAAGACATTCATCTTCCACTTTCCGCTCAACTTATCAGTGTGTATTGAATGGCGGAACTCAACACCGCGCTTTGTCTTGTCACCAGAGCGTAGAAATGGAAATAGCAATTTTCTCCTGAGCGGGAATCTAATCAACAACCGTCACGTTTACAGTCAGACGCTGTAGCGCTGCAGTACAATACTTATACTTACAATAATTTAAATATAATTCAAGCATATATTAATTCTAAATGGGAATCGAACTCAAAACCATAGTGTACAGTTGAACACTTTCTAAATGCAACACGATGGTTATATTGGTTTTGTACTTTAGAAAGTAGTATTCGTAATTATCCGTTAATGGTTATTTCATGGGAAAATATCTTTCAAAACCTGTCTTTATTGTACGATTTTAATTGGTAATGGCTTCAAGGAGTAGCCGTAATTCATTGCTACAAACGAAATGAGTCTAGATAACCCGCACATACCAGTGTAGGCAGTGGTAACCTAGTGCTAAGACACTCCGTTCCCATTAAGACACTTGCGTCCTTCACTTTCCGCTGAGTTCTGAAGGCATTGCGTGTTGAGTGGCGATACTCAAAACTCTTCGCTTCGTTACTATAGCGAGGAAAATGAGAATATTAAGTATGTATATAATTTTCTACAATAGGAATCGAATTCACAATTTGTGTGACTGGTCTCGAATTTCTAATATTATTCAAGTGAATTATAAGCAAGGCAAAAAATATCGACTGCATAAACTAAATTTATGTATACAGTAACACTCGTGCCCTCTAGTATCGAATCCACAACCATCGCGTGTACCGTCAGAAACTGACCCACTGCGATAATAGTTAACTTACAGTTATTACAAAGTTAGTATCAACTGGTTTTCCAATTTAAACTAAACTAGGTCGAATGTTGCGTGATCTTTTACTATTTACGTTAATTTCTTTGAAGTTTTCAAAAGTTTACACATTGTAAGGATCGAAAAGTGAATTTAATTGATGGTTGTGGGTTCAAATTTAATATTAATAAGAAAAAACCGGCCAAGTGCGAGTCGCACAAAAGATTTTGTCTATAAAAACGGCAAGAAAATCACGTTTGTTGTGTGGGAGTCCACATAAATATTTTTTTAACTATCTAACATTACTGGTTTGTGGGATATGAGATTTGACTCTTTACAGACCGGTTGTGGGTTCAATTTCCACTTTGGCTGAAATGAATTTTATTCCTTTGTTCACTTTAAATAGTTTCATTTAAAATATTTAATAATTACGAAAATCAAAGATCCTTATAGTTCTGTAGTTTTTGCGTAAAAGTAGAACAACATCCATCTTCACATTTATAAATAGTATTAGTAGGCTACATTAGGTACATATCGTGTCCTAAGGGTTGGGCGAAGGTGTGTCACTTCACACTCGTGACTTGTACCGTCGGTGTACATAGAAGCTATAAATATAGTACTCCATATAATATTATTAAACTAAAGTTAAACTTTGGTTTGGTATTGCTTTTGTTGAACGCGCTTTTCTCAAGAACTACTGATTCGAATTGCATTAAATATTTTGGTTTTTGTATCACAGTATCTGTGGTCAAAATCGACTCTTACCTTTAGAACGTATCTTGTGTCATACACATTGATGCACGTATCGCGTGTAAATCGGAGATCGTCCGTCACTGAGTGACTGACTGATAATGCACAGACAAAACTACTAAACTGTTAAAACTAGTTAGACATGTTGACATTTATCATGTAAAAGAGAAGAGAGTGTAAGCACGAAAAGAGGAAAGATTTAAATCCCTACAGAAACGGAAAAAAAAGGATTCCTATTTCACACGTTACAATTCACGAAAAAAAAAAATTGCGAGAGACAACTAAATTTTAATACATATTTACAATATTTCTATGCATATAGAACAAATATATTTTTTGCTTCATACAATTATTTAAAGCTTAGCGTCTATTACAGCTTCACCCTGAACGGTAACAATATGAAATAAAACAACCTGCCGCGTTAATAGCGGGAAAGTAAATTAAATTGCTAACATTCATTTTTATAACTACTAAAGAGAATCCATTAGTATAATTTTTTTTCTATAGTTTCACGCTGTATCCCGCATATAGCTGGGTAGACAGAGGGTAGATGGGTAAAATATTACATTATTAGGAAAAACTTTGCCTTTGTAAAAGAATGGTCAGGATAATAAAAGTCCTAGGTTCTTTTATTAGCCTAGGCCATTGTTGGACCATGTCTGACTGTAAACTTGATGATGTTGGGTTCAATACGCTCAGAGAGATGATCGATCATATTTAAATGATTTACTTACTACTTATTTTCCCCGTTCTGAGGGAGGTTGGCGTTGAATTCCGCAATGCCTCTAAAATGGGAAAGTGCAATGTGCGGAAGTTGCGTAAAGACATTCCATTTTTATTGATTCCACTCCCGTTAGTGGTATTAGAAGCAGTTAACCTTTTTATTTAGCTACAAGTTAGTTTTAAATGTTTTCTTTCCTGTAATGTGTGAAGTGTAGGAAGTTAGATTTATAGTCTTTTAAAATTTTCTTTAAAGTTTAATTTACATAAAAGCCATTTGTATATTGTTCAATGGATAATAATTTACTTAGATGTAAACGGCCAGGGCAATTTAGGCTAGTCGTGGCGCAGGTGCATAAGTACGCGACTGCAAACTTGACAAGAAGTGGTTCGATTTCTACTCGAGGAAATTAAATATTTATTATAATATTATCATTTCCCCGCTTTGCTAACAAGGCAAAGCGCTGCGCTGAGTTTCGCCATTCAACACACAATACATGAGTTTCAGAATTGGACAGAAAGTGGGGAAGGGATATGTCTTAACACAAGATTCCCAGGTTCTCACTGCCTACTCAGCTATGTTCAGGATACAGCTGAAGCTAAAAAAATGTAAACCGACTATTCAACACAAAAAGTTTTTTTTCAATTCGAACCATTATTCCTGAGATTAGCGTTTCCAACCAAACACACTCTTCGGCTTTATAATACTAATGAATCCACAATCATTGCAATCAAGTTTATTTTATCATGTTAGGCATTTTATACCAATTTTCAACTTTTCAGAACATTAATTCGAGCTGTATAACGCAAAATACAGGGTGCGCCTAAATGACCTCATTTCATAGTGAAATATGACGCTCTAATCTAATTAACTCGTGAACTCATTACTTCATTTTAACCCCAAATTTTAAATACATGACACGTTTTTGTGTTAGTCACCTGTTAAAAGAAAAAATGGTAATTTACTTGCAAAGATTGCTTTTGTATGTTAATTTTTTTAATATATTATATATATATTATTTTAAATTTTATATATTCACACCGTATCCCGCATTTAGCACTGTAGGCAGAGGGAACCTAAAATTAAGAAACTTCGTTCCCAAGACACTATATATTTTCGAGACATTGCGTGATGGATGACGGAACTTATTACTAGAGCGGGGAAATAAATATAATTCATTTCCCCCGAATGGAAGTCGAACTCACGAACATCGCATTTGCGATCAGACACTGAGCTATTATACTATTGTGTACAGTTTAATTCTAATTTAAAGCGATTCGTCTGTATAGAACTAGAAGTAAATTACTCTTCGAAACTTTGTTAGAAGTAATTTCGGGCTATTTCGTACAAGCGTGATATTCATGAATGGTTTTCTATTAGTAGTCCCGGAAGTTTGGTAGTTGTGGTAGTTTATGGTAGTACGGCATTCAAATTTGAATGTACATTTATATGGGAAGAATATATACAGGCCGTCATGGGTTCGATTTCCACTCGGGAGAATAAATTATTTTGCTTTCCCAACTATGGTACGCGCCCTTCAGTTTCCGCCACTCAACAAACAACACATTTCGAAAATGAAGTAGCAGAATTTCCTTCCCGTGGGAAAAGAAATCGTCTTAACACTAAGTTCCTTACCTACTCTCCTAAATCCGGGATACAGTGTAAAGATAAAACAATCAATAAAAAAATAAATGCAAAAACACATTAGGAACTACATTAACGTATTTCACGTACTTCAAAATCTTCGTCCGTATTTGAACCCACTTCCTTTCATTTTGTATTTAAAAAGGATAAAATGGAATCGCTAAAAGCCTTCACTTGTTAATGGCGAAATAAAATTAAATCCACAAAAGTTTTATGAAGAAAATGTCTCCGTTGCATTGCTCTAGTGTTAGTATAGAAGTAAATGTATATATAAAATGTGTACAACGTCTGTCTGTACACGCGATGGCCGTTGATTCGATATAGACTCGGGGGAATTTTGGTTTATTTTTAATTTTTATTTACATGTCCCGATAAAACGAGGCGCGGCGTTAAATTTGCTTTAACACTGCGTTTTTGCTCAACATATTATTATAATTATTTTTAATCAGCTTCACGCTGTATCCCGCACACAGCAGGGTAGACAGAGGGAACCTAGTGTTAAGACACTACGTTCCTCACTTCCTGCCGAATTCTGGAGGCATTACGTGTTGAGTGGCAGAACACAACCCCGCGCTTTTACCTCGAAACAAGAGCGCAGACATGGAAATATAAATTTAAATAAATATTTCATCTCCTCGAGTGAGGATCGAACCCATAACTAGTCGATTTTACAGTCACACTTTGTGCCCCTGCGCCACGACTGGCCTCTTATTATTATTATATTAAATATATTAATTTAGCTTCACGCTGTATCCGGCATATAGCAGGATAGACAGATATTGCGTGTTAAAAGGTGGAACTCAACGTCGAGGCTTATTATCAGATCGTTATCAGAGCGAAGAAATGAAAATAATTCATTTTCCCAAGGGGGAATGGAACTCACAGTCGTCGCGTTTAAAGTCAGACACTGCGCCATGACGCGACGGCCTTTATATGTATAATATTTTTAGTATATATATATTTATTTTTATATATATATTAAAAAGACAAACCAGGTACAAATTACATTACAATACAAAGCGCAGCGTTGAGTTCCGCCTTTTGACACGCTTCCAGAATTCGGAAGAAAGTGGGGAACGGAATGTCTTAACTGAAATATTCTATAATATGTTATATATATGTTTATATTATAATTTTATATTTAATTTTATAATATTTATATATTTTTCTAATACATATATTAATTATTATTTTTTTCTTTTACAGGTAAATTCAATGATGACATCATTATTCTTAACAAGTGAATCATCTACAAAGGTATTGGCTGACCTAGTGGTCTGCCGGACTTATATTGGTAAAATTAAATGTGATTCAAGGAAAAATAATTTGAACCGCTATCTAATTATATTATTAACTAGATCGAGGCCGTTCTGGCGCAGCAGCACAGCGTGACTGTAAACGCAGCGGTTGGAGATTCGATTCTCACTTGGGGTGATTAATTATTAGATAAATATTTTCATTTCCTCACGACCTGATAAAATGAAGATATGTAATAATTTATTCCTGACCTGATAACAAGGCAAAGTGCTGAGTTAAGTTCCGCAGCGTAACAGACAATGCCTCGAAATTTCAAAGTTTCCCTCTACGTACTTATATGCGGGATACAACGTGAGTCCATAATATTATAAATTTGAAAAATTGGAATCGGTTACCCCCATTCAAAACTAAATAATTCAACAATTCAACAACAAAACTCAGTAAAGAATCGTGAGAAGTCCGAATTGAGGGCACATCGCTATCAATTATGGCAATTAAAATAAATTGTTGTCACAAAATAGTGGGTGTAGACTATAGATCAATCTAAGAGATTACACGATCTACTCCTAATGCTCATCTACAGTACAGCATTTTTAGACTTTAAGACGTTATATAGACTATCTCGTTTTTTTGCGTTACTGTAGGAATTTTTAGAAATCATCTCTCACTGTTCTCCTACACTCCTTAAACTATACACGATCCAAATTTCATCTAAGTTCTTTTAATCACTTAGTAACGATATAGTTTTATATGTATAAGTATATAGATCATTTGTTATTTTCTTCAAGCATATCTAGACAATAGGGAACCAGTCCAGGATATCTAGACAAATAGAGCCTAATGTTGAAATGAATTAAATAATTAAAACATTAGGTGAATCAAATGTCGCATTTTAAATAATCTTAAAATTAAAATAATTTGAATCTACACCCATCACGCGGTAAACAGGTCCCAAAATATGTCAAGAAATCATTCAAACAAATATGTACATACATATATAATAAGAGATAACGTGAAACACGCTTCTGCATTTAATTTCCTGTCTTTAAGCGATGTCACTTTAAAGCATCGCACTTGAATACTTATTATACACTTATACTAGCAGCAGCATAGTGTTTGACAGTAAACGCTATTATTACTGGTTCGATTCCCATTCGGGGGAATTAATTATTTTCGTATTCACACTCTGGTAATAAGACAAACCGGGAACTTACTGTTAAGACACTTTTTCGCCTTGCACCACTTAAACTTCGGGTCGTGGTGAGTTGAGTGGCAGAACTCTACGCCGCACTTTATCGTGTTACCGAGCTTTGCGTGAACTTTAGCGAGAAAACGATAATTATTATTTTTTGCAAAAAAACCAACTTCAACTATCCTTGAAGTGTATCCCTTCCAATAAAAAATGAATCAACGAAATCAGTTGCCGTGATATTGAGTTATTTGTGCATTTGTCGCGCACTTACTTATTGCAAATTTAACATTAATGTTAATTTCCACTTTACCATTGTCAAAAATATACCAAATTAAAACGGGACCACAAGGGAAGCCCTAGCTTTCAAATAAAAAAAAATCCTCAAAATCGGTTCACCCAGTCAAAACTTCTTTTTTTTATGTTTCTTAAATAAATAAAAAAACAGTTAGTTGATAACATTTTTTGTGTAACAAAAGTGGGTTGAAAATATAGCATTCCCCAGAATGGCCTAAAACCATTGCGTATACAGTCAGACTGTATATTTATACTAGCTTTTACTTGTGGCTTCGCCCGCCCTAAGAGAAGTAATTCTGACCGCAGGCACAACGGTTTTCATGGACGCGATAAGACTTTCTCGATAAATGGATTATGTAACACATAAAGATTTTTTTAATTGGAACCAGTATTTCCTGAGATTAGTGTTTTACCCTGCTATGTGCGGAATGACTCTTGAAGCTGAAAAATCTTCTTAAATCAGCTTCACGCTGTATCCCACACACAGGAGGGTAGGCAGAGGGAACCTAGTGTTAAGACACCCATTCCCCACTTTCTGCCGAATTCTGAAGGTAGTGCGTGTTAAGTGGCAGAACTCAACGCCGCGCTTATCCTCGACACCAGAGCGAAGAAATGGAAATATAAATTTAAGTTAACATTTTATTTCCTCGAGTGGGTATCGAACCCACAACCAGTCGGTTTTACAGTCACACTTCGTGCCGCTGCGCCACGACTGGCCTCATCTTCTTCATTACTTGAAACTGTAATTTTCATTTAAGATGAAAAAAAGACACTTATTAATAAAAAAAAATCAAACCCGTTTCCACCGTGTCGTATAAAAAGTTGATCATAGAGTAAAAATAACAGCATCACAGCGGTTTTTTTCATACAAAAAGAAGCAATCTCATTAGGTGAAAGTCTAAAAGAAAAAAAATCTTTTTAATGCCAGTCGTCTTTTCGGTCGCCGTGGACTTTAAAACGCGAGATGGTGTGGAATGGATGGTCTTTTCCCGTTACCGTGCCGACTTGAAGCTCTCCTCTCTTATTGCTCCCCTACATGTTAACGTTTCTAAGTTTAATAGTTTCGTCCGTGCTATTTGTCACTCAGTAACGGAAGAATTTTTTTTTTCACGCTGTATCCTGCACATAGCAGGGTAAGCAGAGGGAACCTGGGGACCAAATATTAAGACACTCACAGATCCTCTGTTACTATTTCCTGGAGTGGGAATCGAACTCACAACCTGTGGCGCTTTTAATTCAACACTTGTGTCCGAGCGCCACGACTGGTCTCAAGAATTTTATAATATAGATTTTTTTGCTATTCTAAGTTTTTGTACAGTACTACAGTATACCATTTTTATTAACAAAATGCCGTGAAAACGGGACACCATTTTATTCTTTTTGTTTCGACTTTCTTTAAAGTTAATTTATTCGTTTATTAGATTCATTTATTTAATTTACTGTTATTTAGTTAGATCTTTTATTAGAACTACTTAAATGTTGTAATTTATTTGTTATTTTTTTAATTTATTGTTGTTTATTTTACTTGAATTTACTGTATGCATGTAAATGCGATTGTTATTAGTTCGATTCCTATTAAGGGGAATAAATTATTTATTACATATCTACGCTCTGGTAATAAGACAAATCGGAATCCTACTATTAAGACACTGTATTCCCCACGGATCACCCAAACATCGAGACGTTGTGTGTTTAGTGGCGGAACTTAACGCCGCACTTTGTCGTGTTACCAGAGCGAGAAAAAGAAAATACGAATCAATCATTACCCCGAGTGGCAATCAAACCTACAACCGTCGCGATTACAGTCACACGCTGTATCAATGCGCCACGTCGGCCTCTATCTAGAATTAATTGAAGAAACAGCTTACCCGAGAACATTTGAACCTACGACCGTTAAGTTATAAGAATTAGATTTCATAATATAAGTATACTTAATTTCTACGAACGTATGTACGTACGAACTATGTATGTCTGTATGTGTACACATATACGTGTAACAAATCATTTGACACGGTTATTTTACCGTTGACTGAGCTCGGTCCCACTGTACTGGCGCGTCAAGTTAAAACTTTAACTGTGACTGACAATCTAACTGACTGACTTGACTTACTTGATTTTTTATTGTACTTGGCTAAATAAAAATATATACATATATATTAAATTACTTATACATATTCATAACAGGATTATATTACATCTAATATAATAAGTCACAATTTGTGTTGTTTTTACATAATATTTAAAATATTTATTATTCTCTAATGAGACGGAATGCAGCGT
Organism: Heliconius hermathena; assembly: GCA_013403705.1. Taxonomy (NCBI): domain Eukaryota; kingdom Metazoa; phylum Arthropoda; class Insecta; order Lepidoptera; family Nymphalidae; genus Heliconius; species Heliconius hermathena. The sequence continues at coordinate 336,574 of JAAIXJ010000025.1, read as the reverse complement.
TTAGTTCCGCAATTCAACACGTAATAAGTCGAAAGTTATGCGGAACACGAGATACTGGAGTGCCTTAACACTATGTTCCCTCTGCCTCACAGCTTCTTTTTAACATCACGCTATATTGGGGATATAGCGTGAAGTTAAAAAGAAAAGAAAAAAAGAAAATTAAACAGTGCTATGGAAATATAACGGATAAAAAGTAACACTTGTTTGTTTGTAACATACTGTGTCCAAGTTCTAAGAATTGTGGTATATATACTGATAAACTTTAATAGTTATTTAGCAGAAGTGGAAAGTGAACAGTGTTTGACTGTAGAAGTGGTAGTTGTGGGTTCATTCTCAATTGAAGGAATAGTTATAATAAAAAAATAATAATTTATACTTTCCGCCCAATTTTAGAGGTATTGTGTGTTGAGTCGCTGAACTCAACGCCGCGTTTTGTCTCATCACGAAAACAGTAAAATGCAAACAATATCCTTCCCCTATGCAGGAATTGAACCCGCTATCGTCACTTTTACCGGTCTAGTGTTCGCTCTGAAGTCAGGTTTTCTGAATTTATGTGTATTGTTCACTCGGAAAGAAAATATTCAAAATAAGAAAAATTCTAGAATTAAATCTGCGCAGCCGTTTACAGCTAACTTCAGGACGGCCACGACTTGTTGGCCGTACTGTTACTGTAGATCAAAATAACACATAGGCTACACTTTATGTAAACATTTAGTATAATTTGGCTATAATATAACAATAAGTTTAAGCAGGCGAAGCCGGGTGTGGGTCCGCTAGTCCTGTATAAAGGAAACTATTAGTACTCATAGCTCAGTAGTTATTTACGACACGATGCATTCGTTCGTTTCCGGTTCATTTCTTGAGGGGAGTGCTCTATTGACTCTACAGTCTATGGTTATTTATGAGGACATTTATGTTTTTTTATTGTCCTCTATAAGAGGGCATAGATTTATTTTGATAGGGTATGCGGGTTCGAATCAAGATTGTAGGGTCAAGATGATGATGTAAATAATGGAGACAAGGTTAAGGGGTAGTATTAAAAGATGGTAAAATGATTTTGATGTATTTTTATTATGAATTTTTTTAAAGAAATGTAATTTATATTTATAAAAGAAAAGTATCTTGTAAAACTTGCGTAAGCCTTAAATGTTATTAGATATTTCAGTATTTTACTAAGTTAACACAGTTGACCATTTAAATAATATCACCAAAGTTGAAAAAAATCTATTTTCTTCATCCCGCTGTATCCCGCAAATAGCAATTAACTATAATTCGATGCTATTTGGATACGAACCCACAACTGTCAATGTAAATTGCATTTACTATTTATTTACTGCACTTTTCAACCCTTTCTATAGATAATCTTGTTACCTAAATCTCCCCTCACGTACTTAGTATAATCCATTTTTTATTGGCTACTGTATGAGGGTCCTTCAAAAAAAAAATTTTTTTTAGTTTCACACTGTAGGCACATAGGAGGTTACGTAGAGGAAACCCAGTGTCAAGACACTGTTCGCAACTTTTAGCTTTACAATTCGAGACATTCCGTGTAGAGTGACGTAACTCAACGCTAAGTTTTGTCTAACTACCAGAGCAATGAAACGATAATAATTCATTCCCCAAGTGGGAATATCGAATCTACACCCACGCGTTTACAGTCAAATGCCGTCCCATGATGATGTTAATAGACAACCGGAAATGAGAACCCATGTTATAGAATTTAAACATATAGCTTCTATTTATATCAGAATAATGTTCAAAATAATAAAATTCCATTGTTCACGCTTCAAAGTCAAGGGTGTTTACTTCCGTTAAGAATCGAGTCATTGATGCGAATATCTGTTTATTTACCATTTCCATATTCAAAATAAGATTTTTATCGCCGTAGCGCAGCGGCACACTGTGTTTTCTGTAAACGTGATGATTGTGGGTTCGATTATCTCTCTGGTAAGAGAACAAAGTCATAAGACATGTTACGCCGCTTAACACGCTTTGTCTCGAAAATTGGGCGCTGTTGAACGGAGTGTCTAAGCCCTAGATTCTTTCCACTATTCTACTGTATGAGGGATACAAAATGGTTTTTTTTTTAAAAGCGGCGTTTGTTTTCTCCTTCCAACATGATTTGCTTATGTCTGAGAGGAAAGTGGAGAACAGAGTGTCTAAACACTTCTCAATATCCCGATATATGTGCGCAAAACAGAGTCAGCTAAAATAAATAAATAAAAATCACAAAATTTATTTCTATCGTTTCTATCGAACCCCAACTTGTTAGAACTGTCACAATAAGTACTTATGACCAGATGCGGTTAAGTATTGGATTACTGTTTTTTTTTTGGAGATTAAAATCTTTTTGTTCCGGAGTTACACTGTGGGGAACAGATATATATGCATCTATTAAAAGTGCTGATACTTTAAATATACCTATGTGAAATGTCTCTAAGGTGGTCGTTACTTCGAAGTTGAGAGTTTTTATATTTATTTATAGCTTCACGCTGTATCCCGCATAGTGTTAAGACATTCGATTTCCTACGCACCGTATAATTTTTTAAACATTTAAGGATTGAGTGGCGGAACTCAACGCCGTGCTTTATCAACCAGAGCGAAGAAATAATAATAACATATTCCCTCGAGTGGAAATCGTAATGACAACCGTCGTGTTTATAGTCACACAATATACCACTGCGCCACGACGGTCTCTATTTTTTTCTTTATCTAAGAGTTGTATGACACTAACTAACTTTGACAGGTATATATATACTTTGACAGGTATATGTATAGGTTGCTTACACGACATGTTTAATAGTCGACGTCATGAAAAGCCTATAAGCCTTAGCCTTCTGCCTTCCTTGATGAACAGAATGAAAAGATTATTTCAACCAGACAAACTCTTCTGTTTTATGATATTAGTTTAAATTCTATTTACTTTACGCCGTATCCCGCGCCTGGCAGGGTAGGCAGAGGGAATCTGGGAACCTAGTGTTGAGACACTCCGTTCCCAATTTTAATTATGAGGTGTTGTAATAGTGTTTGAATTACGAGCTGTTGAATTATCGAGGCATTGCGTGTTGAGTGGCCGGCAGTAGTTACTAAAGTGAGGAAATGAAAATATTAAATATTTCATTCGCTAGAGTGGGAATCGAACCCACAACCTATCTCGTTTACAGTCTCATACCCACCGCACCCGCCACGAGTGCCCTCTATTTAAAGCTAAGGCATCATATTTGAATTCACTACCATCTTTAACTAACAACCACTGGGCTACTATAATTTTATCTTATCCCCATAGAATAAAATAAATAAGTATTATATATGATTATTTGTAAATTTTATCTTTAGGGCGGATCGTGTCCAATTACTCTTTTGTTACTACCCCAATGTCATTTATTTAGGGGTAGTTTTTTGCGGTTTCACTTTTATTGAGTGAGAATTGATATATACTCTATAGAATAGAAAAGAATAGACAGGCAGCAGGTTTGATTCAATGTTAAAGGATATTTTTGTAAGAACTAGTTTTGAATATGTATTCTAAGTGGGCTACGTATAATAACAACATATCCAATATAGTAGCGTAGGCAAAGGGAACCTAGTCATATGATGGAACGGATTGAATTCGTTTTCCACATACCTCCCATTTACAGACACGTTGCATGTTAAATGCGGATCACGACGCCGCGCTTTGTCTTGTAAACAATAAGGCATTCTTCGAAGTAGTAATCGAACCCACAACATAGCGCTTCCAATCATATGCTGTTACGCTTCCATGAGCTGTCTAAACATAATGCTTTTCACTTACCGATTGATCTTGAAACACCAGTGCAGAGAAAAAATTTAATACAATTCTAGAGTGTTTTTGAATTAAACCCACATTCATCGCGCTTATAGTCAGATATTTTACTACTGGTACAACGGAGTCAATTTTTTTTAAGCTTCACGCTGTATCCCGCATATAGCAGGGTAGGCAGAGAGCTAACCTAATATAATGCCCAATTTTGTAGAAAATTAGCAATAGGTATTGAGTGGCGGAACTCAACGCCGCGCTTTGTCTTATTACCAGAGCGGGGAAATGAAAATAATTAATTCCCCTAAATGGGAATGGAACCTAAAACTAACAACCATACAGATACCGCCTCACCACGACACGGCGGATTCAAATTAGTCAAAGACAGATAAATTAATATTAATCATATGCAAATCCGGACATCAATAGCACTTCATTAATAACGGGATCAAAACCGACTTGTCAAATAGTTATCCCCCTATATAATATATAGAGGGTGAATATATTATACAATATGTAATAATTTATTTATTTGTAGAATAAATAAGATTTTTTTAATATTTGACCAGGTGGTTAGTTTTTAGATGGTTGGATTTATATAAAGATTAGTATGGTTGTTTGTTCTTCTGTCGCCGAATGTAAACGGAAACATCTCTTTTTGTTTTCTTTTCGTTTTCGAAGGAATTTCTGGAAAACGTCCCTCAATTTCTCTTGCCATTGAGTTACTTGTGAGTTTCTTAGTAACGAAAGAGTTTTAGATGAATAGATTTTGACACATTATCTATATATTTAAGCCATGACTGACTGACTTGACTACTTTTTGTTCCGAAATTTTGACAACATAATCATATTTTGCGTAATGCTATCCTGGCATAGATAATAATTATACGGCGATTGTGGATTCGATTTTCTCTTGAGGTTAACATTCTTGTGATATATCAAAATAAACAGAGAGAAGCTAGTGTTAAGACGCTTCGTCCCCTACTCACCGTCAATCAGTTTCTCGACTAGCTCACCACCCAAAATTCCCAATTGTCTCAACGCAGCGCTTCGTCGTGTTAACAGGGCGAAGGAAATGAAAGTAATTATTTCCTCCGAATAGGAATTGAACCCACGACCCCTATTATTTACATACTATATATAAGTTCCCAAGCTAAAATCGGTTTTCACGAACTTGTATGTTATTGCATTATTGTCTTTTAAGCCACAGAATAAATAATAGACAGAATGTTTACTTCACATCAAACAGAAGTGGCATTGCGTGTGAAATGAATAGACAGACGGACAAAATAATTATTATGTAGGTACCTATAGTTAAGAGGGGAGAAGGGGCGATTATCAAAAAATGTTATTAAAGTACATTTATTATACATTCAAATTATTTATTTTTTTTAGCTTCTGGTTTTATTCTGCACGTAGCAAGGAAGGCAGAGGGAACTTGTTGTTTGTTGCACCCCGTTCTCCGTTTTCCGCCGAATTCTGGAGATTGCTGGAGTTGCGTGTTGAGTGGGGGAGCTAAACGCCGCATTTTGCCTCGTTACCAGAGCGATGAGATTAAAATATTAACATTTTCATTTCTTAGAGTGAGAATCAAACCCACAACCTGTCGCGTTTACAATCGTTCGCTTGTGTCCCTGCGTAAATTAGATTATTTTATTTTTTTTAGATTCACGTTGTTCCCGCCCATAGCAGGGGGTACTTTAAGCGTCTTATATAAAAAGTGCTCAAATTGAAATAACTGAAATTTTTGTATGAAACATTCAAAGTATTTGATATGACTCTGACCGCAGGTGCAATATAGAAACAATAAACCTGTTGCAGTATAGACTATAAGCTTCCCTACTCCAATAAATGGAGTATGCACATAACGATTTTTTCTATTCAAACCAGTAGTTTCTTAGATAAGCGTGTTCAACCAAACAAACTCTTCGGCTGTCTAATATTAGTATAGATAATAGCTGAAGTCACGTCCGAAACACTAGCTATCTTTATAAAAGCCTGTTTAGAGGTTCTATTGAAACAATAGTAGGTACTAAAGACCGAGCACGGTCTGAGTAAACAGATAAGTTTCGGGCGGACGTGACACGAGATAATAACGGCATCCGCGTTTCCAGGGATACACTAGTATAGAGCTGTAGAGTTTGTTTGGTTGAACGCGCTAATCTCGGGAACTATTGGCTTAAATTAAAACCTTTTTTATGTTGTACTGCCTATTAATCGTTTGGATTTCTACTGTACCTGCGTACTGTACTTTATTTCCATTTCACCTTGGTGTGAAGGTATAAAATACTCTGTTCCCACTTTCTCGACAATTTAAAGGCATTGTCTTTTAAGTGACGGAAGTCAACACTGCGCTTTTTCTACCTATATGAGACTAATACAATCAGAGAACTAATACAATCATTACCCCAAGTAGAAAACCCACTACCGCCGTGCTTACAATTAATCGCTACGCCGCTGCGCCACAACGGCATCTTAAAAGTATGATAAATAAAACATTCGACATTATCTTAGAATCATTTACATTTATTTTAACAAGGGGTGCGTTCATTCGCGTCTAATGTGAATCTTAAATGACCGAAAAGGAAAATGAAGTCGTGTTCAATTTCATAAAAAAATACAAAGTATATCCATCATGGTACATTCGGATAGCGTTTCTCTGGTTCAAGATAAAGCGCAGCGTTGAGTTCCATTACTTCATTCTGTCTCAAAAGGAATTTTATAGGTGTATTTATAGAGTAGCTATTGGTACAGTTAGGAATTGATTGTCTGTAAAGAATAATCGTGAGTTCAATCTCTTGGAGAAATACTTATAATTTGGCAATTTCATCAGGGAACCTTAAGACACTCCATTCCCTATTTTTCACCAAATCTTGAGGCATTGCGTGTTAAGTGGCGAAATTCAACGCTGCATTTGTCTACCACATAATTAACGATTCAGCCACATTAACTCTACGTACAGAACAAAGAAAAACGATTGGAAGACGCCTAATAAAAAAATATTAGCCATTAGTGTAAATTTACCACACACAAAATATATAAAAAATCTAGCTTGTTTCATTGTAAAAGGATTAGCCACACTGACCACAGGACCAAAGGACAAAGTAATTATAGTAAAATTGCTGCCCAAGATAGACTTCCAGTAATATTATTTTTTTAGCTACACGCTAAAAAAATAAGGAACTTAGTATTAAACACTTAATTTCCCATTTCCCTCCCATTTTTGAAGATATGGCGAGTTGAGTGGCGGAACTCAACGCTGCGCATTGTACCAGATTGCGGAAATAAAAATATAAAATATAACAAATAATCCATTTCCCTGAGTTGGAATCGTACTTGTAACCGTAGCGTTTACAGTCAGACACACTGCCTTCCTTATGTATACAATTTAAATAAAATCGACTAGCTTGTTACATCATAAAAGGCTTAGCTACACTCCCCACAGTACCCAAGGACAAAGATAATTAAAGTAAAATTGGCGCCCAAGATGGGCAACCAATGAAATTTATAACGAATGCATACATAATACATAAGTGTTCATTTGAAATATCTGAGCGCAAAGCAGTTCATCACATATTCATCCCTTGTGGTTCACCCCTAATTGTAAATATCATCACTTAATAAAATCGAGATGTCCACTGTACAGGGTGTTTCGTTTCATTAGCAAATGTGTGCCAAAGTAGGAGGATCGATTTACACTAGGGGGAATTAATTATTTTTATTGGCGGCGTTGTCTTCCGTGGCGGAAAGTAGAGAACGAAAAATCTTATCTTATGGACGTACACAGCATACACAAATAATGTTTTTTATGATATTACATTACAGATCTTCGATATATGCATTTACATACATATCTATTCATATATAAAAGTCCTTTTCTAGTGACCGTCTGACAAGCAATGCTCAGTCGAAACTATTGGACTTAGAAAATTAAAATTTTGGCACGCAGGTAGTTTATGGAGTGTAGGGGAGCTCGAAATTCCTATAAGAACGGGTAAAGAGAGATTTTCCATTTTAAGCCTTGAAGTTCACGTAAGAAGAGTTACCGGCGACGATTAGAACGATATGAAGCGTAAAGTAAACAAAAACATGTATATCATGATTTTTTAAAAATATATTTTATAATAACCTTTTATATATTAAATTTTAACCCAAAATATATAACATTATATGAACTAACTATCTGGTTAGCAAAATTTCATTTAATTCGGAACCAGTTAGTAACTTTAGTTCAAAAACTTTTGTATCTGAAGCTTTTAGCTTAGTAGTAGTTCGTACCTTCAATGAATAGATAATAGATGTGAAGTGCTCTGTAATTTCGCTTTAATTTAATTAACTAACTAGAATTTTTGCTTGGTTAGAACTTCAAATATATCTTAAAGGATCTATCACAACTTGTACTGTAGACAAAGAACGGATTAATAGATAACTAAGGTGAAAATAAAGATCCAGCCCTAAAAAAGCCCTTACATCGGCCAAGTGCGAGTCGGAATAGGAACGTGCTTATGATCAGCTATCGCGTTCTCGTAAGAACGATTACTACCCAGTTCCTTGGTTGCAGTATTATAATAATAACAAGTTTCAGCCTTCTAAACCCAGTAGTTTTGTCTGTGTGTTGTCTGTCAGTCACTCAGTATATTTTTATAAATAATTTTACTGCAATTTCATACAGAACAAAGCAAAATAATCACTAAAAATTGCATTTTTAAATAATACTATTTTAAAACACCATGTACACAAATTGAATCACAATCGACACTTTGTAATAAGCATTCTACCCTCTTTTACAAGGTTCTCCCCGCGGCTATGTCCAAATAACACGTGTGGAATATATTGCTACGTATTCGCTACTATATTAAAACCGTTTGTTTGTTCGTCACACAATAATCTTGAAACTTGTCGTTGAGAGTGCAATCGCATGTGGCGGTTGTGGTTTCGGTTCCTATTTGAGGCAATGTTCAAATCTCAAATGTCATCATTTGATATAGGGCAAAAGGTGAACAATGTATCTCACGAGTATCTTTAAAAATATAGAAGCAGTAGCGTTGAGACTCTCCGTTCCCTAATTTTTGTAACATTGAATATTGAGTTGCGTAACTCAACGCTATAAGTTCTGTAAGAACCTTTTTTTAAAATAGAATAATTGCCTTAAGTGTGCATCAAATCTACGACCACAGTCACGGTCACACGAAATATGTAGAAACACTACCAACATTTGGTAAATTATTAACATTTTATTGCTATAATCAATATAAATTACAACACTCAATTTTTCCAATATGTATATATAACATATCCCCGTTTACTCCATTACTATATTAGAAAGACAAACTTAGTGATTGTAAAATTCCCTGAGGTACATCAAAATGTGTTCAGCAATTGTTATACAAGAGACCAGTCATTTGTTCATATTATAACCCCTGGTTAGGGGACACCTTGTTATTGACCAATCGAAAGAAAGAGGGTAATGTGTTTAATTTTGTATTGTATTTGTATATGCTTTTTTTTAAGTATCTTATTGTGGTATAGTTTTCAAATATCATAGTGAAGAACAGAGTGTCTTAACACTAGGTTACCCATGTTCCTTCTGCATACTCTTCTATGTGCAATATACAGCGAGAAGTGGTACAGCGTCTTACTGAAAATGCTACGGTTGTGGGTTCGATGTGGGTTCCGAGTGGCGACTAAGGGAAATCAGATTTAATTTACTTTCATTTCTTCGATAAGACTAATACGTAATGTCTCGAAAATTCGGCAGAAAGTTGGGAATGGAGTGTCTTAGCACTAGGTTTTTCTGTCTAGTCTGCTATGTGGAGAAAATCGTGAAGTAGTTTATATTGTGTTCATTGAATTTATTTTTGAGATAGAAAAAAATAAAATAAATTATTCGTATAAATGAGGATCGAACCCACAACCGTCGCCAAGCAATAAGTGAAGTAAACAAAGTGACATTATAACATGACCTCATTAGATTTGATCATCTCGTCCCCATTCATCCTAATAGCGAGCTATTTTGATGAGATAGGGAAATTAAACGCATAGATATCTTTAGAGACTTATTTATTTCTTTCCTAAGTGTGGAATAACACTTTAAAAAATGTTAATAAAATATAAATTATTTAGCTTCACGCTGTATCCTCCACATAGCATAGTAAGCAGAGAATCTGGAAACCTAATGTTAAGACCCTCCTTTCCGATTAATACGGCTCTGGTCCCCATTTTCCGCCCGAATCAGAATCGAACCCACGACCTGTAATGATGTTGCACGCTTGTGCTCCTGCGACACGATATCTTCCCTGTGTAGGGAACGGAGTGTTTCCTTGGCTTTCTTTGGTATATAAGGGATACGCCTCGATTAGATTCCTTTATTAGATTATGACTAAACTTCTTAAATACTCAAAAAAAACTATATTTTTTTTATGAATTTATAAATAAATGAAAAAAAATATTAAAAGGTGTCGTCTCTATGCTTTCCACAGTTCCAAGTCTAGTAGATTGTATGTAATATGAGTGGTGTTTTTTCATCAAATGTCGCGTCACTTATTAGAATTCTTCTAGACATTTATTATGAAGACACACAGATAAAACCTTATATTTATAATAGTAAAATAAAGTTCATTGAGGACGTCTGAATGTAAAGGCGAAGGTTGTGGGTTCCATGCCCACTCGGAAAATAAATGATTTCTATTTGCGTGCTCTGGCAAGACTTTGAATATTTCCACTACCTAACATGTACTGTTCAGGGCGAAAAGCAAATAATGGAGTGTTTTAAAATTAGTTCTCTCTGCCTACGCTGATATGCGCGGGATACAGGACCAAGCTAAAATAGAAAAATTAAGCTGATGGTAACTTGGCACAATCAGACAGTGTATATCTAAGAAGGCGACGGTTATAAGTTCATACCTACTCGGGAGAATGAGTTTTCACGTACCAGGTCTGCCGCACGACTTGTACATTACGAGTATATTACTGTCTCAAAATTGAACGAAAAGCGAAGAACAGAGTGTCTTGTCTTGTTTACCCTGCTATATGAGGGAAAACGTGAAACTAAAAGAGAAATATTTAGGTTAATCGTGGGTAACTATTCCATGGCTATCTTGTTCAACCAGACTCATACACCAATTTCCAAGTATTCCACTATCGTTTCACATTGGAATTTGACTAGACAAGAGAACAATATTCTAGATTCTTTCATCTGTCTGTAGACAGATGAAAGAATCTAGAATATTGTTTTTTTCATACAAACTAATATATCAGTATTTAATAATATGTAGTATTAGTAGTTTGAGTTTAAATTTGAGACCGTCGTGGTCCGGAGGCACAAGAGTGTGACTGTAAACTTATAATTAATATTTTATAATTTCCTCGCTGTGGTAACGAAAAATTATTTTTTTTATTAACGGTAACGAAATATTATTGCTCTCGGAAAGCACCAAAAACTTTGCACTAAAAATTATATTAGCTACACTATAAAATTTTACTAAATAACAAAAAAAAATCGTCCATATTTTTTACTTTTAAGGCTTTACTCACTATATTTTACTACTAATAGTAAAAGCTAAAACTGACTCCAATTCAGTTCAAATTCCTAATGGACTAAGAAATTTAAACCACATTCAGATGTAATCGGTTAATACCGAACGAATCCAGTTCGGAGCGGTTTAAACCGGTAAGCTCTTATAACTAGGGTTGGCGCTGGAATAGAATAAATAATTATAAAAATGTATTATTTAGTAATATTTATAAAATCGAAGCCTTGGCGCAGTGGGACAGAATTTGACTGTTAACGCGTCGGTTATGGATTCAATTGCTACCCGGGAAATAAATTATTTTCGTTATGACCTAAAACGCAATTTCTCGAAAATTAGGAAGGTGGAGAACGATAGTATATGCAAGACATAAACAAATAATTCAATCTCCCTAGTAAAGAATCGTACCCACTAACGCCCAGTATTAATAACCTATCTCTAACGTCAATCTTAGATTGTTTCATACATCTATCCAATCTCTAGATTGGATAGATATATGAAACAATCTAAGATTGACGTTGGAGATAGGTTATTAATATTGGGCGTTAGTCACATTTACAATCAGACGCTGAGTCGCTGAGCCACGAAGGTCTCTTATAATATAAAAATAAAAAATTAAATTTAATCAGCTTCACGCTGTATCCCACACACAGCAGGGTAGGCAGAGGGAACCTAGTGTTAAGACACTCCGTTCCCCACTTTCTGCCGAATTCTGGAGGCATTGCGTGTTGAGTGGCAGAACTCAACGCCGCGCTTAACCTCGACACCAGAGCGAAGAAATGGAAATATAAATTTAAGTAAATATTTCATCTCCTCGAGTGGGGATCGAACCCACAACCAGTCGGTTTTACAGTCACACCTCGTGCCGCTGCTCCACGACCGGCCTCTATATATAAAACTAATCTAATATCGATTCAGTAAAATGCGATAAGCAAGTGACAATCCTAAATGACGGTCTAAGTGCGGATGAGGCGAGTCATACTGATACAGACATGTTTTTAGAGTATTTTCAGGTTAAAAGATACACACATGGGGGGAAATATCTCGGGAACTACAGCTTGCTTCTGAATAAAAATGATATGATTTTAATTTAATTTGGATAACACTTCTTGTATGTATATGTATATCTTATCCTAACACTATGTTGATACGTCCCTTATTAGAGTGAGGGAACCCAACTTCTATATTTTAAACTTATACATATTTGTATTTTCTTACAGGACAAAACGTAGAAATCAGTCCTTTGGAGGCCGTGCGGCGAGAGGGAGATGACCTCACCGTGGTCTGCAAAGTGCCGTACCCTATTGACGCGTGTCGGTATGTATATTACTCACAGACGGTTATTATTAATTAAATGGATTAGTTTATATCTGTATGGTTTTTTTCTAACTTCACATGGCATCCCGCAAAATGTCCAGAGAGAATATAGTAGTGTAGGACACTCTGTTCCCATTCAGACACTTTCGTTCCCCACTTTCCGACGAATTATTGAGACATTGTGTGTTGAATGGTGGAACTTACTAACGTCACTCACTCATATTACTAAAGTCGAAATTAACATAATATGAAATTGAGGTTATCGTGTTGTAGGCGACGATTGTGGATTCAATCCTCATTTGGAGAAATAAATTATTTTTATTTTTTAGGGTGGCACTTGTCAGTGAGGCGTTAAGTTCCGCAACTCAACACGCAATCTCTCATAAGTCATAAATTAACATGTGACCAATAGAGTCTTGATACTCTGCCTACCCTGCTTTAAGCTAGACAAAATGTGAAGGAGAATAAAAAATATCTAAATAGTCAAAATAATTTTCTAGTTCAAACACCTCAATTTTAAGAAGATGTAAAAAATGTTTTAAGCATTCTGTTTATTATTTTCCAGTATGACAGTAGGATCTACATCGTATCGGTTGATCCCTGACAAGCAAGATGAAGAGATTGTTTATGCTGGACAAGGGCTGCAGGTTCGATTTCTTTTTTATATTATTTCTGGATAGATGTGTCTATAGGTGTAGTCTGAAAATTGAATCTACAGACCTAGAAGCCTTCTGTTCTTATCTTTAACTTCGGATTCGTTAGAGGAAGATAAACGTGATGTAAAAAGAAAATATACAAAACAAAAGTATATTTAAATTGGAACCAGTAGTTCGAGAGATCAATGCATTCAACCAAACAAATTTTCAACACTACAATGCTTTATAATATTATTATGAAATATAAATTTGCCATACTATTAAGTTAAAGTTATTCTAAATATATTATGTATAAACATTATTTTTTATTTATATTCTATATTACGCTTGATTCTATCAAAGAAATAAACCAAACTTATTTTCTAATTTTCAGGTGGGAGAATGCGGTGCCCACATAAAGAAAGTAAGAGAGGAACTGAACGGGAACATCTCCTGCTGGCTCCCCCCACAGTCTGGAGCTAAAGAAGTATCAGGCACTATGAGATTACTTGTTGCAAGTGAGTATTAAGATTTCAATGTGATTGAAATGATGACACACGGATTATGCTTAAATTGGTTTCATTTTGCCGCAATCTGATTTATATGCGTTTCGCGATTCAACACGCAATATATCAAAATTAAGATGGAAAAAGACGAAAGGAGTATCTTATCTCGCAAACAAACTATAGGAAAATAAGTAACAAGAAAAGTATGTAGCAGACAATCCCAGACTGAGAAAGACAGACAGATTATAAAAGAAATAAAAAATATGAGGGATGAAAGTACGAGAGACATAGATACGCTGGTATGAATGAGTAGGTAGAAAACTACTTCATATTATTTGCCAACATATGTTGCAAGTGCAAAATAGAAAGGAAGAGTTACTTTGATGGTACAAAATAAATAAGAAAATCTGCTGCGTGAAGCTAAACTAAAAATCGAAAATTTTCTTTAGAGTTTGTTACTAAGTATATAAAATAAGAAAAACATTAAGCCCCCAAAAAAAGTAGAAGGAAAATAAGCATTAACACCTATATAATAATTTTGACGGATCTTGAAGATCGTCCAAGAGAAGCAGGTTGAAATCCCGCTATGGCAATTTTTTAATTTTTTTCTAAAAAACGATTCTAGGCTATGCTATTCATAAATTTACAGTATCCAGTTATAAATTATCACGCTTTGTGCACTTTCATTTATTATTGCCAATATTTAAACAATCCCATGAGAATGAAACCGGCAAATGCGTGGCCAATTTGTATGGAAATTACGTTACAAAAAACCTGACGCCCGGTGTGGGACAGTTACAAAATTGATAAAATAAACATTGTTAAAATTTTATTTTTGTATATGAATCATGTATGTGTATACATATAATAAAAATGTAATTAATCGCTGCCGGTATATTTGATATATATGAGAAAATCACAATTATCAAGGACGACATGGCGCAGAGGCACAAGGGTGTGACTGTATTGCGACACTTGTGGGTTCGATTCTCACATGAGGGAATGCATTATTATTTATTAATATTTTCATTTTTTCGCTCTGGCACCAAGGCAAAGCCCGGCGTTGAGTTCCGCTACTCAACAGCAATGTCTCGAAAATTCTATATTTCCCAAAATTAACTTTCAGGGGCGCCTGAGGATCCCATACTGAATTCTCCGCCTCAAGCGACCTTTAGAGAAGGTGATATGTTCATGGCGCAGTGTGTAGTGCCCAATGGAAGACCTGCTGCGAAGATCACTTGGTTTTTAGGTAAGTTATCATTGCTATGCTAAGCGGTAAAAAGAATGAAAATGTAAAGCTTAGTTATTTTTTTTAACCTAATTAAAAGTTACCGAGACTTAGAAGGATTCTTATTTGAATTTTAACTTCCATGCAATAAAATTTTATTTAAACAATAAAGCGATGGTCGTAGGTTTAATTATAACACGATAAACTTATCAGCTATTCTATAAAATTTCATTTTCTTTGGTTCGTCCAGTACAGAATTTCTCAATGTAAATATACCTCACCCTGTATGAGAGACATCTATGGCGTTACGTGACAAATTTCAATAAAACTATGAATAAACAACAATTACCCTATCATCGCCACAAACACTTAATTTTTTTACCCATAGCACATTTTACATTCAAAACTTTTCCCCCAGACGAGGTCCAACTCCTCGCCGGAGTGCACCAGCCCATCATCACGTCGGAGCCCGGCAGTGACTTGCAAACCATCAGTCAGAACGTCTCCAGGAGCCTGGCGCCTGAGGACAATGGCAGAAAGTTGGCCTGTCGATCTGAACACGAAGCTCTGAACGGACCTAAGGAGGCTGCGAGGCAGATAACTGTGCATTGTAAGTTATTTTAGTTTTTTTTTCATATTTGCACACAAAAAGCGTGGCGTTAAGTTTCTCCACTCAATACACAATGTCTCGAAACTTCGACGCAAAGTAGGGAAAGGAGTGACTTAACACTATGTTTCCTCTGCCTACCTTGCTATATGCGGGATACTACGTGAAGCTAAAAATATATATAAGCCTTTTTTTAAATAGCGCATTGCTATTATACTATACTAAAATAGTACTGTCTTGTTACCAGGCAACCAAGGAAATGACAATAATTTATTTTCGGAGTGAGAATCGAACCCACAACAGTAGCATTTGCAGTCAGACACTACCGCTGACTATGACGGTTCTAATAACAAAATAAATGTTTATTAATATTTAACTTCATTTTACTTTTTCTAAGGGGGCATTATTATTAGATTACTAAAGTATCTAATCTACACTATTTAAACCTAAAATAAATTTTCACAGATCCACCAAAACGTCTGGAATCTGGTCAAATCACCATATTTGGTCTGAAGATCGGTTCTGAAGGCCGTTTAAATGTTACTGTGAGAGCAAACCCCGCTCCCTCCAGCGAGTGGACGATTGGAGACCTTGTGCTGGTTCCACCCAGAAATAACGAGGATGGATCTATTATAGCTTTGGAGCCTGTGCATTTGGTAAGTGATTTGGGAAATTCTTGATTTCGCTTGGAAATAGTAACATTATTAGCTTCACGCGTTTTCCCGCAACAGCACGACTTAGCACGAGTGTTAGGTAGACAGAGGAAATTGAATGTTATGACACTCTGTTCCTTTTTAACTTTCTGCTCTACGTTTCTATCAGAACGGAGAAATGACCTAGTGGCGGAACTCGGGACCACTCGGGGAATTAAATATTTAATATATTTGATTCCCCGAGTGGGAATCGAACTCACAGTCATCGCGTTTATACGCGACATCAAGTCATATTTATGTATTATAATAAAATCTTATAATTAAATTACCAGGGCGGTGGCTACTACAACGTGACACTGGTCCTAATGAGAGTGGCCAAAGAAGACGTCGATAGAACCTACTACCTTCGTGTTTCAAACGATTTGGGCAGAGAGGAGTTTGCTTTACGACTGAGCACTATGGATGAACCTGCTGGTAAGTTTTACCAAAACAAAACCTATTATTGCAGCTTTTTCCCTATTTTTTAGGGTAGCCAGATACTATGTAGTGTTGAGACACTGCATTTTCTCCTTTATTAAAAGATATCTTCTTTATTAAAGAGTTAATTAAAAACGCTTTAATATAGATATAGAGAAGATTAAGCTACAAAGTTATAAAACTTTACAGTAAACTTGTACAGTAAGAACTCGATTATCCTACCCTCAGTTATATAGATTTGCAAATTATAAAATTTTACTAGTCATCGATTACAAATTATAAAGGCAGACCATCCATCTACCACCACAGCGTTTAAGTGTTGCCAACATAATAAACTAAAAATATTAAATTTTTGGCTACCAATCCAAGATTTTTTTCTTATTTAATTTTAAATAAATTGTATAATATAATGCACTTTTACCACATAAATTAAACTAAATAAAATATACTCAACAGCACGCAAAGCAAAATCCTCGTTTCTCACGATCGATGTATATGGTAAGAACTTCAAGCCTAGAATTGAAATTTTGTTTCGGCATTTTGTTTTGTATAGTCAATATAGTTTGAAATATTTATTTTTAAATTACAGAGCATGAAGATATTTTTTCTTATTTAAAATTGCTTAAAAAATTTGGTTTTCAATAAAGAAATCGCTAAGTCCATTGATGTTTGTAAGTCATTCTATTGAAGATAAAGGTACAATTATAATGTTTTTGTAGATTAGTCGTTTTGTTAATGCATATATTGAAATAGTAAAATGAAATATTTTTATTACAATTATAATAATTTCAAAATATGGTTTTTATCTATAGCATGTAAAAACAATGTTAAATTTTAAGAGAAATCATCTTTAATTTATCTTTTAAATAATGTATGTATGTATTTTTTTTATCTTCACGCGTAAAGCAGGGCAGAGGAGACTTAGTAGCCTAGTGCTAGACGCTCTGTTCCTCATAAAGACACTTCGGTTCTCCACTTTCCGCCGAATTGAGGCATTGCGTGTCGAGCGGTGGAACTTTACGTCACGCGTTGATTCGTTACCTGACCAAGTAAATGAAAGTTAATTAAATATTTTTTTCCTTCGAGTGGAAATCGAACCCACAACCGTCGCATTTATAGCTGACGACGATCAGGCGGCCTAGGTTAATTTATTGATCTTGAAACTTAAATGGCAGCTGCAAGAAAGTAAGAGTTTTCGCAAAATATATTTTAGAAACATGTAGTATCATTTTATATGTATAATTAAGTTATTTTTATTAATGTTTATATATTGAAAAATGAAAAATATCGTTTGTTTTCTCAATTTATTGTATTAGTATGTTAGATAGTGCATGTTTATGCCTTTTCTTTTTCTGGCATTCTCTTAGTCATATGTAAGTTTAGTCAATAATAAGCAAATAATGGCAGTTGTATCGCAGGGGCACAATCGTACGACTGTAGACAAAAAAATTGTGGATTCGATTCCCACTCGGCACAATGAAGTATTTTCATTTCCTGTCTGTGGTTACAAACGCTTGCGTCACTTAATACGCAATGCCCCGAGATACCAGTAGAAAGTGGAGAACTGAGTGTCTACTAGATCAAAACTAATTAGGTTCCCAGGTTCCCACTGCGTACCCTACTTTGTGCTGGATACAGCGTAAAGATCCAAAAAATATAAATAAGTAAGAATTACGTTTCAATTTCATTATACAATAACGAAACAATTGCTAGTACTGTTATTTTACTTCGATCTAGAATTAGGTAGTCCTCAATATTATAACATTGTAGGCAGAGGGAATCTACATTTAACACACTCCATTCTTTTTTTTTTTCATTTATTTATGTACCACACACGAAAGAATGTATAGAACACATAATAACAAAAAGAATGTGTACAACGTTTAACTTATCAAATAGAGATCTCTACCAGAAACCCTTCTCCTTCCATTCTCCTCTTTTCAACTATCTAATAAACTATTTTCAATAAACCAGGTGTAGAACTTGAAGCTGGTGCCATTGTGGGCATAGTAATAGCTATCTTGATACTTCTCATCGCTGTATTCCTCATTGTGTTCGCGAAGGCAACTGACAGATGGTGTTTCGCTGGTAAGAAATGTTCTTTTTTATGATACTATTTACAGTACGGTTGACGAGTCGTGAACGCCCTGAAGTTAAGTTTTATGAACATTTGCGCATTTTTCACTCGGTAGGATAATAATTAAGGGAAAGAAAAAATCTATGAAGCCATCTACAACCAACTTCAGGATGGCCATGACTCGTCGACTATTCAGTATTATATTTTTTATATATTTGTGAATCGTTTGGATGTTTCTATTTTTTTTGTTGTATTGAATGAATTACTTCATAGATGTTGTTGTAGATTGTTTAGTGTTATTCGGACAAGTTGTGGACAAGAACAGTCTAAAAATTGGAATAATTTTCTTTTTCTTTTAAAAAAAAGTATAATATTTTTATAAAAAGGTAAAATAAATGAACTTAAAGATGTGGAGTAATACTGTGGTGTTGTTACAAAAGCAGGTTCAAATCCTGCTACGCTAAACATTTTTATAAACGTAGATATGTATGTATGTACATGTATACACATACATAATATGCCCTTACATATTATACGAGCTTGAGAAAAGTTTTAGTACATTTTTTATCCAAGCGATTCTAAAACAATGTAGACAATAGCCGTGGATGAGCTATATTTTTTGCGTTACCCCCTCATTCACACTAACTTGATGTTCAAGTAATTTGACAATAGTAAGTAATTTTACTAAAAATGTAATTTACGTATTTTTTTTTTATATTTATAGAAAATTAAATTATATAAATCAGAAATTTATACAGATTATAAGCTTCTTTGTTGGTAATATTTTTGATTAAACATAATAAAATAAAACAAAAAGTGGTTTTAACTGTATTCAAAACTTACAGACTATTGTCATATTGCTTGTCCTTGTTTTTTTATTAAAAATATTGACAAATACAAATAATATGCATGATCATTACAATTTATTCCATATTATTGCATGTAATTTTTATGTACTCTGTGACGTCATGTGTATTTTTTGGTAATTCCCCTGGAACGTAATTTCTGCGAACTACCCGCGTTTTCGTGGAGTTTCATAATGCTTTCTTCATACGCTTAAAAAAATATAGGCATGTTTCAAAAGTAATTAAAATCTTAAATCTTCTACAGTCTCACCGGCGAGTCGATAGGTAAAATTATTTTTTTTATATAAAAAATTGCTTTTTTTTACAAATTTTTAAAACGTTTTTTACACGCAAAATTTTTATTTATGAAAAAAGTGTATTTTGCAGTGTTTTTTTGGGCTTGCAAATTATTATTGTTTTTTTCTATAATTTGAATTTTTTCATGTCATGTAGCAATATTGAGTGATCAAGAATTTCGAAAGTTAAAAAGAAATAATACGCATGTAATTTTTGGCTGTTAACTAATAAATGTGTTATCGAAGCATGTGTATGTTTATTCTCCTTAAAAAATAAATATATTTAATTATTTTAAAAGCATGAATTTACTTGCAATATGTATGCATGATATCTTTAAAATAACTATTGTTATTTGTTATTTATTTTTCCTTGGTGTTGGGTTCTTGCACTTCAAATAGTGAAATTAGTTGCCATTGAAATTTGATTCACATTTTCTTTGGTGATGGTTGTTTTAATGATAATAACTAAAACACAAATACATTTTAAATTTAATAACATTCAATGTTATTAAAAACACATTTATCATGGCGTCTAAAAAGATCAATGTTTCAATTGACAGTAAAGATTTATTTTGCTATAGTATAAATTTAAACATATTTTTCCAATATAGTTTTCCATAAAAAAAAATTAAAAAAATATTCAATATCTATAATACAACTCCAACTCGACACAACCTTAAACTAACAAATGATCAAAAAAGCTTCTCTAACACACAATTCTTACTAAAAGTAAAAAAAAACTTACATCAAATTTGAACGGACTACCTTCAAAACAACAATCCAATTCTTGATCGCTTATTCTTGCTATGTGGCAGGACGGTCGCATCGCACTGATATACCTGATGGCGCGGATTCAGAAGCTCCATTGCCTTCCCATGAAGATATAAAGGGCTCGGAAAACCCATCACATGACCATGGCGAATATATCAGCAATGGTGATACGAAACACCCCGAGAAAAAACCCGATACTGCTGTCTAAATTGTAAGTTATGGCTGTCACTCGTTTTTAAAGAATAAACATTTTTTCAGTTATTTTATTATATTACAAGTTGCACTTTTAGAACAATATTGAGTTAAGTCAGAAAAGTACAGTTTATGAAATTGAGTGGAATAGACTATTAGAATAGGCTTTTATGATCAGTTTTTAGTAAAAAAACAGAAGTTATAGAAGTTTTGAGTTAGGTCACGTTTATTTTAAGGGCGTTGAAGCAAGTCCTGTTAAATTATTATGATTTAGGTAAAACTATAATGAAACAATTTGATTTTTGGTCTAACATCACATGTATATTTATATCTCTAACCTAAAGTTAAATTGTTATAAGAAATACATTTTATAATTGTAATCAATTCGATAATATTTGTAATAATGAAAATATTGTCAAAAACTTAAAATTATTTTATATTTTTAAATGAGTGACAGTGTTACTAATTAAAAAAAATATATATGTCTTCGTATAGTGCCAGAAGATTTTAAAAAAATTGTTAGAAATTAATAATTTTAATCAACGAAAAAAAAACGGGAATTTATTCAATTTTACACTTTAATATTTTAAATAAATCATATAAAATAGGTTCTCTTTACCTTATAATAATGATAAATTTAACATTGGCGGAATCGTAATGTTCATATGAAATAATGTAAAACTACCCTAAATTTTGGGTAAACAATAAACTTTATGATAAGTTAACATGGTCTCATATATATTTTCTATAACATTATACATACATTGCAAATAACTATAGGTTGCGTGTTCAATTTAAAAAAAATGTACACAAAAACTGCAATGTATTTTATATATAAAAATAATATCTACATATTGTTAGATAACTCTTTAAAAAAAAATTTTCTCGATTGATGTTTTTAGAATTAAAAATTTTAATATTCATAGTTAATAAGAATCTCGTGTTTCTAAACGGATCCCATCGTAATGTTTAGATTAGGCAATTTTTCGAATGTATTTTGCAATAGATATAACTATTAATATTGAAAAAAATATGTTTTTGCTTTAAAACAAACTGTAAATTAAGACACAAATATACTTTTACTGCTTATTGACTATAAAATTACATAATTTTTATACATTTTATTGTAAAAACTGGCCATTTTGTGTTAAACTTAATTAATTTTAAGTTTCTTTTATGTGTTCGAACCACCATTTATGTTATTATTGTATATAATAGCGTTATTACTTAAAAATTAGTGTTTAAGTTTAGATTTTTACTAAAATGTATCACGATTTTTTACTTTTTATTACTAAAATGCAGATTAAGAAAGATTTTAGTGAAACTTTAAAACAAACCATTTTGGAAATTAAAAAGACAAAAAATCGTGAATTCTTTCTCCCTTAATGTAAAAACGAAGAAATGACATTTAATTTAAGATTTTTGTGATTTTTTCTTAGTATTTTTTTTAAATTATCAAACACAATTTTTTATATTGTAAGTTTTTATTTTTGTACCGATATATTATTTTAAGGTATATTTTGCATATATGTGTCAATTGAAACACTGCCATTTTGCACATGAATTAAGATGAAATAAAAAAATAAAATGTCATTTTTTGCAACATTACCGCCATTTTTGTATTTTTTTCTAAAATGTCTCGATGTTATTTAGAAATAGTAAAGAAACTGGAGTTAAATGGATACCACGAATTATGAATATAAAGTATTTATTAATAAGACATTAATTTGTTTTATTTCGAACTTTTTAAGTCCCTCTAATAACAAAAAATACACATGATTATGTTTCTAATATAATATGTATCGCCAATTAATCGATAGTAACTAAGTAATATAAAAATAAGATTATTTTTAATACCTCTAAATATTTTTAAAAGTTTTTAACGTTCACGGTTTACTCAGTAAATGTAATAGTGCATTACTTTAGATTTTATTGACGACATGTAAATAATTTTTAAAACAAAAATTTTACCTTAAAAAATACTCACAATATATGTATGCATATTGAAGCAAGAACATAAAATAGCCAAATTATCATTTCCTATTGCGGGAATATAGAGAGTGGGAGCGACTGCGCTCCTTTTACGGGAGCAGCATGTAGGATAAAATATTTCAAACCCATATCTAAAAAAAATATTAAGATTCCTCAAAAGTTTAAACCAAGGTTGCCAGTAGTCCAGTAAAATTAAATGTCCCAATACGCATAGTCCCACTTTTAACGGATTATTCCATGTGCTCTGAGAAATCTTTTTTTATTACATTAAGATTTTAATTAGTTACCAATAATTTCATAGAAATAAACAAATAAGTATAATCGTAAGTTACGGTTGACGGTTTTTGCGAAATAATCTCGATTTTTTACTTAAAATTTTCATAAATCGGCAACCCTGGTTTAGACGTAGAATTATTATTTTTATTTCATGATTTTTATCCATACCTGTATTTCGTGTGACGCAGATACGAATAGACACCGATAACGTAAACACATACTGCTGCAAAACAACTGCTAAACATTGCCAGATCGAGAAAGGGATATCTTTTGTCCTATTTTACGCAATTACATATTTTATATATAATAACAAATCTAAATAACGTTCACCTTCACCGCCAATACCTACGACACGATTTCGTGAATTTATTAGATTAATGTTCGTGTGCGTCATTCTTTTAATTTAATTATTTTATTATTTATTTTGTTTGAAAAAAAAACTTCTTTTTTTGGAAAAAATTCTTTTGGTTAAAATAGTTTCATTTAAAATCTCTCTTGTTTAATAGTGTTAGGTTTTTACTGAGTAGTTACAAATGAACTTTCATTGGTCATGACAAAAAACCACACTGTATATGTGTGTTGTTAAATTAAAAACATTCCATTATATTTTTATACACAAAAAATATATATAATATTTGAAAATGTTATCTGAAATTATTTTTCTTAATTAAAAATATTATGCCATATTAATTAATAACGATATACTATAATATAAAAAAATAATCTAACGTATCTGAATCAGACGTACTGTTCTGATGTGATAACGTTTACTACGTCTACTTAGAAAAAGGTGGGAAGCCATTTCAGTATATATTGTATATAAATATACATACTAAATATTTTGTATCACACGTGCTATTTCAGGTGGTAGGAGTCGAGACCACACTAAAAGTTCAGGAGAATCGTAAGTAAAACTTTATTACATATGTTTATATGAAGCATATTACTTAATGCTATCAATCTTTTTTTGTGTGAATATTATAAATATGTATATAAAGGCTAATTATTAAGATGTATATGTGTAGATAAGAACTTAATGTACCAAAATAAAATAAAAAATAAACTATAATTAATACTTAAAGACCAATTTTGAGGTTGTGGGTTCGATCCCTACACGAGGAAATATTTACTTAAATGTATATTTCCATTTCTCCGCTCTGGTATTGGGACAAAGTTCGGCGTTGATTTCTGCCACTCAACACGCAAAGCCTCCAGAATTCGGCAAAAAGTGGGGAACGGAGTATCTAAGTTCTCTCTGCCTACCCTGTTGTGTGCGGGATACAGCGAAGCTATGTAATCCAACCAACTATATTAAGAACTTGTTAGGTAGGTATATCATAATCATTTAAATCTTTTTAGAATATATATTTTTTTTATTTTTTTTACAATATAATTTATTGTATATTATAATTAGTAAATAACATGAACTTTGAGGGTTTTTTTTACGAAATATTAATATTTCAATTGACTAATTTGGTATAAAAAAAACACCAAAACATTTGGATTTGAACTACCACTATATTGATATAATCAAGGTTTCGGGTTCAATCTTACTTCAAATTCAATTTTATACTGAATCAGAATAGAAACTATATTTTAATTATCAAATAAAAGTAAATGTTATAGCTAAGTACTTAATGTGATTTTTTTATACCTATTATTCTTTTAAATATTATTTGTTTTCTGTCTTTTTTTTAAATATATGTAACTAAATAATACTAACAATTAGAAAATTTAAGCTTTATCTTAAAACAGCTTTGTAAATTTTTGCATTTTATTGTTTATAATTAAAGGACTCCAGCGGAAAACGTGCTTTTAGAGGGAGGGCTCGTATCTTCTAGAACGTATGTTTATATTTAACAGTTCGCTTCGCTTTGCATTATAACTAACAATATAATAATAATATTGCTTTTTTATTAAAAAAAAATAAAATGTATATTTATAAACTTTACTAAGATATATTATATTAATTAGTATTATGCTCTTTAACTCAATGTTTCATCACTATTTGATAAGATCATGCTATAATTGAAACTATTTCAACAGATTAATTGTATATATATTGAATGTATGGGAGGTGAGGGTAGTCTGTGTCCATTTCAGAATGTGTGGCTAACCTTTACACAAAAAGATTCGTAAAAGTCAAAAAAAAATGATAATATGGTTTCTACCTCACATTTTCTTATAATCAATTTGAAAACTTATAAAAATGTTGCCGCATTTAACCGCCATAAGACATCTAATTTGAAGTGGAGCTGGAGATAAAAAACGCAGTCTATCTACCCGCGAACACGAACTACTGCAAAGCGTTCGAAACGTCGTATTTCCAAAAATGTTATGTTGTACTACAGTTAGGCGATTAGTCCGGTCAAAGAGTTTCAATAAAAAGGTTTTATATTATAATACTATATTACCTCACTCTCTCATCCATAAATAGTAACATAACATGATTAAGTGTCTATTAACATCGAACTTTCTTGCTGGCAAAATATTCTTTTCATAATTACTCAGAAACACCCTCGAATAATATAACTATATTCTTTACTCCTAACATGTGTATACGTATGTGATACTATTGAAGCAGAAAGTGCGGCGGGTTATAGCTTTTTAGTGGCGAAACTAAACACCGCGCTTTGTCTTATTACCTACTTCACCAATAAAAACAAAACAAAACATTAATTTCTATAAAATATACAAATATTTAATAAAAAAACAATAATTTCAAAGTTATTAAGCAATATTCTAGAATTAATTCTATACATTAATGTATGGCGTTTGTGATACTAGTGACGCAGAAAGTGCAGGTTATAGCTTATGTCTTATGTTATAAAATTTTTCATTAATTGACCAATGTATCAATATATAATCTTATTGCATTCGTATTCCAACACATCTATAGTGAGCCGTTGCACTTTATACATTAACACCTTTTAAATTATATAAAATTGATATAGGTATTTCTATTACTAAATCATCTAACACTCCTCCATAACCTTCTAAATTATATGTTTGTATTTAGTTTAACAAAATTCACCTTATAATGTCCCGTTAATCTATAATAGAACAGCATATAATTATTCCTTTTCTACCTTTCATTATTTCGGCCTTAAAGCCAGGAGTTTCCTTCCGACTAAGCCTACTCCACTTCTCTATCCCTAACTTCTTTATACGTGTTAGTAGCGACACAGAGAGTGCTGCGGGACAGAGGTCGCGTCTCAGTCAACTGAGCGCCCGCGTGAGGGCCGTCCTGCCTAGAGGACGGGACAGAGTGCAGGCGACTGAGGCACAGGAGGTAGAGGATAAGGTATGGATTTTTTTTTTAATTTTGGAGAGAAGCTAGTGATTGAATATTTCATTCTCAATAATTTATATTTTTTTATTTGATGAGTATTTAACTATTTCAATTTATCTTTTTACAAATTATGCTTATCAGAATATTTGTAGTTTAAGAAAGGACGCTTAAAATTTTCCAAGACACTTTCTCTTGAATTCTAGAGTCATTGCGTGTTGAGTGGCGGAACTCAACCCGCGCTTTTGCCTCGACACGAAAGCGAAGAAATGAAAATATGAAAACTTACTGTTTCATTTATAATACAAAATCTTAACATAAATTGTAGCATATTTGTTATTATGATATATAAATTCTACAACTGTAAAGTTTCATTGGCATTTGTTCAGTAGTTTTCGCGTGAAAAAGCACCAAACATCCATCCATCTTGATAAACTTTCACATTTTTATAATGTGAGTATTAATTAGATTTTTTTACATTACAGAACATAGCCGAAGAAAAGAAAGGTGTGGTTTACGCTGAGCTAGCTTTAGGAGAACAAAACGCGGAGAAACCTCCGCCGCCTTCCACCGAGTACGCGGAGATTGTATACACAGAACAATCACCTAAGGAGACTAAGGAATAATATACATGAAAAAAATATATAAAATAATATATTTTAAATGTTTGACTACATATATTGTCTTCAGTTATTTTAATAAAAATATCACATTTTACTTAAATAATAAAGATATTGGACTATAGTCGAAAATACTTGACTGTAGTCAAAAATTAATTATATTTTTCAATTTACAAAATATTCTGCACTACAGATTACGGATTAAACATCCATTTTTGTTTTTATTTTCTTTTTTTTAATAATCTTTACAAATACAAAAAAAACACATATATTAAAAATGTAATATCTAAAAAATATCACAAATGTTTATACTATTGGATCCACCGATATTTAATCAAAATTTATATTACAAATATTTATTTAAAAATACCTACTGTGAAACTAGTTTCACTAGTGTCTGATAAGTTGCTTAGTGTGAAGCCCACCCTAGAAATTTTACAAACAAAAAAAAACTTAGACTAACAGATTAGTCGTAGCGAAGCCGCTGGTTTGGTATATTTCAAGAATTCTAATAATTAAACAAAAACTTATTAGATAGTAGTGGAAGAAATTATTAAGTATTGAATTAATGTAATGTAACATTTGTTTTTTTTTTTATTAATATCGATCACGGAATTTATTCCCGATTAAGTTAAATATTATGTACTTTAAAATAATTATGTATACAGTTTTTTTTTAAATAAAGTAAGTTTTGTATGTAATAGAGTTAAGATATTTAAAAAAACTCTTAATAATCTCATGTACTCACTATTAAAAGTATGATTTATACTATTTTATACAGATTAGTCATAGACCAAAGTCGAATTAAAAAACAAAATAACACTAATAGAGAAAAACATATTTTTAACGATGTTAAGTTCCGCCACTGAATACCCAGTGTCTCGAATATAGACGGATAGAGGAGAACGGAGTGTCTTGACACTAAGTTTCCTTTAACTTCCCTGCTATATGTGGGATAAAGAAATTAAGGAGTATCTTTTTCAAATTCGGCAGCAAGTGGAGAACGGAGTGTCTTAACACTAAGTTCCCTCTACCTACCCTGCTGTGTGCGGGATACAGCGTGAAGCTGATTTATTTTTATTTTAGTTTCTATAATATAAAAAAGTAACACATTTTGATGCGACTTTGCTCTAAGATTACTAAAAAACGTGTGCTTTATATTGATATTCGTAAATTATAGATATGATTATCTAATAAGCCTATTTAAGTACTTTTTAAGACTTTTTATTATTATACGTATAAAACTATCCGTCCGTTAAAATCGGACTAACAATTTATATTATTATTTAGTTATTTTTGAGTTATATTATAAATATTTTTGTAAAACTCGACTACGAGCAATAAAATTGACTGACATTTAATCAGTAAAATATAATCTAAGCAAAAATTACAAAAAAAAAACTACTAAACTTTAAACATAAAAAAACAATTTACTTAAAATGATAGCTTGCTAGCTTTATATTTAAAATTTAAATTTCAATAAAAATTGCTTAAATTTCAAGAAATAGTCTCGACTCATCAAGTCGATAACGTAGTCGAGTAAAACAGGGTTCTTCTGGAGGCTTTATTATGTAGAAGTCCCTTTATATTCACTGTTTTATATTTTTTAAGGTACAAAATATGTTATTGCAGGCTGTATATTGATATTATATTAACAAAAAAATAATATGAAATATTTGTTCGATAAGTGTCTATTAAGTTATTCAAATGGCTTTTAAACTATTCTTATTATAATATATAAATCTTGTTATTTACATTATATAATAAAATATTATAAAAAGTCGAATTGATCAGTCTATCTACATGAGTATTAGGTTACAACTTACATTACTGACATTTTCATGTTAAGAATTTTCTAATGATTTATGTTTCAATGACATTTAAATGAAACCACATTTATTTTGCTGTAATTTGTAAATTATTTAAATTTTCGACTTATTATAGTAGTAAAAAATATCCTAAGTAACAGTTTTTTATTGAATATAAAAGTTCAACATAAATAAATATTAATTTTTAAAAGCATTAAATTTATACTTTAAAAACCCACTACACAAAAAAAATATTGACAATTATCGAACCCACTACTACTACTACTCTTTAAATTATTGTGTAATATCAATATACAGTAATACTAAAACATTTATATTAAGCTTCTTTAATTTGAATCCGTCCTTTAGTTGTAATTTTTATTTAAAAGCAGATATATCTATGTGTTCTTATTAATTGAGTGGCAAAATATACTAAATCACAAAATAGTACAATATAATTTTTTTCACAATATTAGTTTAAAAAAAGACGTAATATGTCTTAATTTGTAAGAAAAGTAAAAAATTAAGTGTATTACTACTGTCAGCTTAAAGATGAAAAATCATTTAGCTTTTAAAGCATTTAGTTATTATATAGTTATATATTTAGTTATTATATTTCCAATATCGTTTAGTATTGGAAAAATGGTTTAATTAAATATTTATCAGATTTAAATTCGCATTGACAACTCGATACAAAAAAAATAATTAATATGGTTTTCATGTTTTTTTTTCTAATTTTGTGCGTTAGTACATTTTGCCATTATGCTAAGCAAGACAATGTAATAGTAATGTTACCATATATATATGTATATATAACACTATGTTTTGTCTTCTTTTTCTATTATTATTAATATTTTAAACGGGTGCTTTAATCACGCACATAATTAAAGAAATATGTATATTTAGTTCTAATTTACTTTACATATATCCTATGCTATGGTGGCAAGTACAAATATTTCTGATTTACAAATCAAGGATATTAAATATCTTGCAACTGTTGCAATATTTTACAAACCATTTTTGTTTCATGTATTTTTTAAAAATATTTTACTGTGTTGCAAATTTTATGCTAATTCTTAATATGATATACATTTTTTTATGTATGTCTAAAACATTACTTTTATAAGAAAAAAAAAATTTATAACTTATTTTTAACTTGCCACCATATATTATATAATAAATACAAGCTTTAAAATAAACTGAAACATCATAAAAAAGAACATTAAATTTATATTTAATACATGTGAAAGATTTTATCAAAAAACTTATATTGAACTTAAACCAGTTTATTTTTTAGCTTGAATCTTTCATTACACAGAAATAAATAAAAAACTTATCCGCTTTGTACTTAATGTTTGTGTATTATTTAAGATAATAAATTTTTTGTGTCATAATTTTATTTTTTATTGTTGTCCAACTAATGCATTTTGAAATTTAAAAGTATTTGAACTTACGCTTCTTATAGACCATAGAGTATTACTCATGTATCGTGTTAGGCGAAGCAAGTTAGTGCCTATGAATCTTTAGAACTCTACCCCATAGAAAAAAAAATCAAATTTATTATTACATTTACTTTCTAGATGGCAAGATTGGCTGACAGATTATTTGAAGTTTTTTAAGTCCTTTCTTAGGATTCTGTACCCAAAGGGTAAAACGGGACTTTATTACTAAAACTTCGCTGTTTGTCTGTGACCAGCCTGTATTTGATGAACCATGATAGATAGTTGAAATTTTCACAGATTACCTGTTGCCGTTATAACAACAAATACTAAAAAGCAGAATAAAATATATATTAAGGTGGCTCCCATGAACACTTCGTGCGCGATTCCGACTCGCACTTAGCCTGTTTTTATATTGTGAATTTATTTACTGCAATAATTTTTAACAAAAAAACATTTTTTATTGCATATCAAAAAACATTTATACTCGTTTATACGAAGTGTTTTTCTGATCACCACTTTAAATGAAACCACAGTTTTAACTACTCTATAAAATACTAAAACTAAATTATTTATTTTTTTTCCAAAAATTAAAAAATGTTTTTTTCAAATAAGAACGACGCACCCCATACGCCTCATTCCGAAGTCGAGACGTAGGTATTTTACTTTAGTAGTATTTTTATAGGAGTATGTTTACGTTATAGGTATCTACGCGTAACTGCGTCACACGAAACACATGTATGGATAAACATCGTGAAATAAAAAAATCCTACGTCTAAACTGTTGATTATTAGGTTATGAGGTATCTTGATTAATTTCTTTAGATATGGTTTTAAAATGTTTTACCCTATATGCTGTTCCCGTAAAAGAAGCGCTGACGATTCCATTCTGTATATCGTTATCTATTTAACAGCCAACTCTGATGCTGCTAAGCTCAGCTATCAATTCATTCACATAAATGTTAAAAAGAATTGGCGAAGTCAAGCTCCCTTGTCTCACACCACACTCCAGACTATAAGGCCAGACAATGCTGCCTCCCATTGTACATTGTTGACCTGGTTTCCATACCAATACTTAAGAATGTTTGTTAATAAGCTCTATAACTGTATGTGAACTTCTTTTATGAAGTTTCTTCCATAAAATATTGTATGAAATCAGTTCGAAAGCCTTAGAGAGATCAAGGAAACAGGAAACGATTGGCGTTTCTCTCTTTACGTAGTAAGTGACAGCACTCTTAAGACACAGCACTGCAGTTTCTGTTGACAGACCCGGTTTAAAACCAAACTGATTGTCGTGCAGTTGGATGTATGAATTAAGCTGTGTATTAAGAATGCGGTCAAATACTTTTGAAATTACAGTTGCCAACGAAATAGGCCTATTAGTTATTCTTATCAGCAGTGTCGCCCGTTTTATTTGATATCGGAACCATCACTGTACGCATAATATTATCCGGCATATAACTATGACTTAGACATAAGTTAAACAATATACACAAAATACGGGCTAAATGAGGGCCAGCCGAATGTAAGTGCTCAATGCTAAGACCATCGTGACCAGGTGACTTGCCTCTGGTCATTAGTGTCTGTAATACTTTTAGTTGTTATTATTGTCAACCTGTTCATTGCGGCCCCAGTATGCTGCATATAATTCGATCTACCAAGTGGTAACTTCTCTAAAAAGCGATCCATGAAAAGATTAGCAATCTGCTCAGGATCAGTCAAACCGCTGATACTTACAGGGATACCCGGCTTCGGTTGCAATCTGTTATTTTGCTTCCAAAAGGAACGAAATTCTTTTTTATATGATGTGACGCTATTATATCTATTTTAATTTATCCTGTATGGTCTTGGCATCATTTTAAACGCGATTTAATTTTTCTTCTAGCCTCACACATTCTCTGATAACAAGAACCGTTTGACGGCCTTCCCTTCAACGACCAGCTCAAATTGTAGCCTGGCGACATGTTTATTCCAGTCTGGTACTACCCGCCTGCCACCTCTCCTACGTACACACCTGGCAGATTCACTTAAAGCCGCTACAATATTTTCGTAAAAGTTATTTATGATACTTCTGTGACTCGGATCATAGCACATAATTTCACTACACTTAAGAAAACTGTGGGAAATCGATGAAACTCAACTTTTCATTACATTCCTTTAAGTAAATTTCAATTTGTTGCGGGTCCTTGTCACTCCACACAACTTTGTTGCATTTTTAATTAGATTGCATTTTTATTATTGGAATAACATTCAGCAATTAATGGAAAGTGATCCGACCACGTCATTATATATCGTATCATAGTTTACATATATACATTACATACTTTTTAACTATTTGAGCGGGTGCTTTGGTCACCACACAGTGATCGAGCCATCGCTTAGAGCCATTAGCTTCACTAATAAAAAAATATTAAATTCATCATAAAAGAGTAATCATCTTTTTATCATAATAAAATAAAAATCTGTTAAGTGCGAGTTGGACTAGTCGAGTATCAATTTTAAATTATAAGTCAAATAGTAAGGGAGCCGAAGAGGGGACTTTCGGGATTTACTCGAGCGTCGTAGAGACCTATTGGGTTGCGAAGCTTAGATGATAACAAGGAAAAATGTCATACAATACATATCTTTTGATCGGTGGAGTGAGCGGCTATAGATTTCCAAAAATTAAAAAAAAACTGTTGCATGGACATACTCGAGCGCGTCAGATATTGAGATCATTAATTCCCTACGTATTCTTAAAAATGTAAATATGTTAATCTGACTGTTTCCGTGATGGACGTGGTCGTACGTAAGAGTTAAAAATGAAAATGGAAGTACAAAGTATATAAGTTGACAAACTTAAGTTTGCATATGCCCATTTGCACTCATTTTTCATAAAATATAAACAAAGTTTGAATGATTTACTTTGCGAATTCTTAGTTCGTGCCAAATTTACTAACCGTAGGACCACGGGAAGCGCCCGATTTTGATTACACGGCGAATTTCATACAAAATGCAGCAAATTCGATGCATAAATGCTCGTATCTTTTGCTATTTCGTTGACTTAGAAGCTTGATTTTTTCTGTGCTTCAGGGGCCCATAGACCAAAATAAAATTATAATTTTAATTTCAGCTTGATACCTCCATGCGATCTCGAGATAAATGTCTTGATAGAATGACAGAGGGCCAACAAAGTTATTCTACAAGCGTTATGTTTGTACCTTTTAAAGTACAATATCCAAAAAAAATAAAATAATATTTTATATATCTCCTTTATTTCTAATATAATAACAACTATAATATAATAACAACTCAATCCATTAAAAAACAGTGCTCATATAAAATATATAGATACAATTATTTTTTCTTAAAGAAATTGATTATTTTAAATATATACAAAAGCTTAACTGACGTTTAAAGCAACGTTAAATAACAAAAAAAAAATATAAAAAATACTTTTTTCTAGCTTCACGCAGAGCCCGCATATAGCAGGGTAGACAGGGAGAAACTCGTGTTAAGACACTCTGTTCTTCACTTTCAAGACAGCATGTTTAGCGGCGAAACTAAACGCCGCACTTTGTCTTATTACTTACTTCACTAATAAAAACAAAACAAAATATTTATTTCTATAAAATATACAAATACTGAATAAAAAAAAACAATAATTTTAAAGTTATTAAGCAATATTCAAGAATTAATTCTATACACTAAATTGCACTAGAAGCTTTCAACATTTACATACAAATTTGTATTTTTCATACATTTTATGTCAATTTAAACGATTTTACAATTAAAAGTTATAAAATTACATAGAAATTTTAATTTTTTTATTGATTATTTTCCAAAAAAAAAAAACCTATTAATACTATAGAATTGAATATATCATGTTAATAATTTGAAAATATTTCAATAAATAAATTAGGGATCAAACACTCCGTTATCGATTTTATGTTAGTTGATCAAATAACTCCAATTTCGATAAAGTGCGATTAAATCCATAACTTTTATATAGTCTTGTCAGTATTTTATACAAGCATTTTATTTATATATGCCATTGCCCATGCCCTTAAAATGATAAAGATTCTTTAAGCTAATGAGAATTTCTAAAAATAATTATTTCTTAACCAAAATAATATATATATTTTTTTGGATTTCATCAGA
The DNA here is from genome assembly GCA_013403705.1 of Heliconius hermathena. Lineage (NCBI taxonomy): Eukaryota > Metazoa > Arthropoda > Insecta > Lepidoptera > Nymphalidae > Heliconius > Heliconius hermathena. Next base: position 302,100 of record JAAIXJ010000025.1, on the reverse strand, counting down.
ACGTCGCTATTTTCTAAATTTAAACGACATTTTAAAAAACATCAATGTGTTAAAAACTTACGCTACAATTAAGGGTTTTAAAAACCGTTTATATAATAATTCTGTCATTTCTTACATTAGATGGGATGACAAGAAATATCTAACAAAACGTCAAATCAATTATAAAATCAACATTAAAAAAAAATAGTTTCATGATCACTAATTATCAGCAAATTTGTTTTAATCTTTTAATGAGCAATTTTAGCCATTTTTTACTTTTCACCAAATTATTAACAGTGTTATCCGAAATTTCATTTTGACAAATTGACGATGAAGTCAAGATTAATCAAGAAAAATCAATTTTGTCTCGCCTTCGGCTTGATAAAGTCAAGATAATGATAGAGTCAAGTATATGGTAAAGAAAAATTAATGATAAAGTGAAGATTAATGAAAAAATCGATATTGCCTAATACTTTTTTAATTTTTGTCAAATTATCGTCGTCATTAATGACAATCTCAAAATAAATAATACTCTGTTTATAGAAAATTTCTTTCGATTAAATGAAATTAATGTAAAAAGTCAAATCAATGATAATGTCAAGTTTATGATAAAGTTAAAATAGAGATAAAGTTAAATTAATGATACATAGAAGACAATATGATCAGGAAAAATGTACGTAGCCTTCATTAATTACTATCAGCAAATACGCTTAAAATCTTTAATATCAACCAATTATGGCCAAAAAGTGATCATTTTTTAATTTTCGCCAAATTTTCATCGTCACTATGATCAGAAATCTCAATTTTAACTTCACAGAAGTCAACTTTTATTTCCAAATCTTGATTTTTTACTCTTTCCCATACATCTTTAGCGACACTTGCGTCTGTATCTTTACAATTGTATGTTTCATTTGGATGTTTCCTGTTATAATGTCGAATAATATTCTGTCTATGGGAAAAAGTCTTTGGGCAAACCCCACAAATAAACGGTTTCGCTTTAGTATGAGTCCTCATATGATATTTTAACCGACTTTCTTTAGGGAAGGTTTTGTTGCATACGTCACAAACTAGATGTTTTTTTTTCGCATGGCATAATGTATGCCGTTGCATATTATGTTTGTGAGCGAATAGTTTATTACAGACAGGGCATTTATAAGGTTTTTCACCAGTATGCCGCCTCATATGAGGCTTAATGAGGCCGGCATGGGTGAAAGTCTTTCGGCATATCTTACAAGAATAGGGCTTAATCCCGTTATGGAGTTGAACGTGCCGAATTAGGGTAGACTTGTATTTGAAGGCCATTTGACATTTATCACAGACGAACGGCCTTTCCGTTGTGTGTTTCCGTAAATGACTTTTCAACAAAAACTCTTTTTTGAACGTTTTATCACATATGGTGCATACGATCGGTTCTTCGTTCGGTTTTTTACAATTACCTCTACTTTGATGTTTTAGTAAATTAGCTTTCAGGTCGAATTTACGTTCACACTGTTCACATTCGAATGGTTTAACGACCCAATGGGTTCTTTTGTGTTGTTTCAAATTGGAGGCGGTTCGGAACAATTTGCCACAATCGTCGCATTTGTACCGTTTTTCCGTTGAATGGGTTAACAAATGTCTTTCATAATGGTGGGGATTAACGAATTGACGGAAACACGTTTTACATTCGTACTTTTCACGTGTATGTAATAGAATGTGTCGTTGTACGTTAGATTTGCTCGCAAATCTCTTGTAACACATTGGACACATGAATTTACCGTCTTTAGTCGAGTGTAGATTTAGTACTTCTTCTGATACTGAAAACAAAGAGTAGTATTGGTTGTTTTAACAATTAAGAGCTATTAAATATGAAAATTAAATGATATTAGGCAATTTTCTGCATATAGTTAAAATTTAGTCATACATAAATATAGTACATTTATTTATATTTTCTCTAATCTCTATAGCAGGGTGGGCAGAGAGAGCCTAGTGTTGCACACGATAGCTATTCTTTATTAGGCTAAAATTAAATACCAGTAGTTTTTAACGGATTTTTTTAATTAAAAAAAAAACTCTAGAAAAGATAAATCTTTATAAAAAAATTATGAGATTGTCTTTTTTGGTCTATAAATAAAAAGTTTTATTGTTAAAAATATTTATAGAACTCACCATCACTAATATAAATGTTAGAAGATTTTGGTTTAACAGATTGTGTTATAGGTTTAACAATTTCTAAATTTTCCTCCTAAAATAAAAAGTTTTATTATTTACTAAATAATATACATATATCATTTAATAGCACAAAAATAACATATTTAAAGTAAAAAATTAAATTGTGATATATTAATATATAAACATTAAACTATGTAAGCCACATTTTGAATTTTATTCCACAATATTTTTGTTGTACAGTGGCAAAACCCAACACTGCGCTTTGTCTTGCCAGTATGGAAAAATTAAAATAATTATTTTTAGGCCAGTCGTGGTGCAGAGGCACAAAGTGTGACTGCAAAATCGAGTGGATGTGGGTTCGATCCCCACTTAAGGAAATTAAATATTTATTTAAATTTATATTTTAATTTCTTCGCTCTGGTGTTAAGGCAAAGCGCAGCGTTGAGTTCCGCCACGTAATGCTTTCAGATTTCGGCGGAAAGTGGGGAACAGAGTTTGTTAACATTAGGTTCCCTCTGCTTACCCTGCTGTTTGCGAGATACAGCACGAAGCTGATTAAAATTATAATCAAAGTAATTGGCCCCCTAACTATGTCACATAGTCCATTATTACCCTGAATATGTATGAAACTCACAACTATGTATCACAACTATAATGTTTACAATCAGGTGTAGCCCCACTGCACCACAACAATCTTTGATTAGGTTTTAAATACAACAAGTAGTCAAAGTCAAATAACTTTATTCAAAATAAGCTACATTCTTAATTTTTTTTTTACATCAAATAATTTATCATCAGTTCACTAAATATACTAGCTCAGGCCTAAGAACTAGCACAATGACACAAGCGTTGTTGAAAAAACTTGATCGATAATAAACATACCTCAGGTTCAAAATCAGCAGGCTCTTGTTTAATTTTGACTTCAACATTCATAGATTGTAAACCTGGTTCCCTTTTTATATTAATATTTGGTTTAACATCATTATATATGTTTGTTTCAGGGGTTTCTAAACTGAAAATTATTATAAATATATGTTAAGAATGCAAGTTCATAAATTTATACATTTATGTTTTTCATATAAATATATAATTTTATTATATTATACATTTAAATTTTTCATACATCATTGTGTGTCAGTGTAGGATCTTTTAAATGCAAATAAACACTACTGATGCCAATAATATGGCATGGTAATCAAGAGGGATCCTAGTACAATCTGTTCACTTTCTGCCCGAATATGAGACACTGTATATATTATAGAGGAACTCAAGATCATATTTTGTTGTATTAGTATGAGAAAAAAAATCAATTTTTATCAACAATTGGGGATTAAACCAACCATTGTGTTGAGTCAGGCCCTGTCTTTCACTACCACAAAAGCTTCCATTTTTAAATGTTTTGTAATTATTTAAATTTAATGTCATACAACAGTTAAAAGACTAGTGACACAAAGAAAAAAAAGAAAGGTTTTTATACAACTCATTAGCTATTATTATATTTAGTAAGAATAGTTTGTTGTCTATAAAATTTGGCTTTAACATTAAATTTCAAATTTTATCACAAGTAATATTATTAACCAGTGACTTTTATATTTTTATATAAATTGTCTTGATTACCTTGAGTGGGAATCAAACATAAAACTATCGGGTTTACTGTCAAGACGCTGTGCCGCTGCACTACACGGTATACATTTTATATATAGTAAAAAAAAATAATGCCATATAAAGGATTAGTTACATCAATAGAAAGTTTTGAGTAACTGTACATATATTTTTATAAATCCAATGAACTTCACATTTAATTTAATTCATATTTATTCTAAGTAACCCCCCAAATTTACTACTATAACGGTAATAAAATAAATTAATATTGAACATCAACATATTAAAATATTAATATTATTTAAATACATTGAAGCGTTTTAAATAACAATTAAAAATAATACTCACTCAAAATCCGGTAAATAGGGTTCCACTTTAACATTTACAAATTCAGGTAACTTTATATTATTACTATTTTCTATTATATTATAGTCTTCATTTTTTTCACTTTTAATAGTAATATTATTCGATGATGAAGGGACCTCACTTTTAACGCATTCAAGAGACATGTTTAAATTATATTTATTATGTTTAGATGTTCAAAAATAAATAATAATTATCATTTATTACATTTTTATGCAATTTATTATTATTGGAAACCGCTGTGTCTCTTATTAGAATTTCACTTCTTTTGACATCACATTAGATAATATTGCCATATTTAAAATATTTTGGTATTGTTTGTAATATCGTATTACAATATGATATTTTTATTAAAAATATATATATATTAGAAATTTAGAATTTATCACATAAGAATCTATTTATAATAGCACAAATAATAAGAAAATGGTGAGAACTCAATGTGTCTATTTGAAGAATTTCACTTATTGGTGTTAGGAAATGCTTTTGATATTTAAAATATTTTGTTCATTTGTGTAATAAATTTGAATTAAAAAAGTATTTGCCTCATCACCTATGGATTAATATTTAGTTGATATAATACATATATTTATATTGTAGTAAAGGGGTAATGATAAAAAAAAGGTTGAACCCGAAACCATCTTCATTAAGTACTTAATACATTAAAATTTAGGACAAAGTGCGGAGTTGAGTTCCAATACTCAACATGCGACATCTTAAATTCAAGTGGAAAATACAAAAGGAAATGTCTTGACACTACGTTCTCTTTACCGAATAATAAGAATTCTGAATAAAAATATTATTGTATTTAGAACTAAGAAAGTCAATTTAATTAGCAGTCAATCAACCGTTAAATTAAAATAATACATAATTTCAACTTTGAGTTGTGTTCATTGAAATGAATAGAAATATATATTTTTTATTAGGTAAGTTTTTTTTTGTTTTAATGTTTTATAACTGCGGTGTAAATTTAAATGTTGGAGTTATACTCGCATGTTAATGCGAGTATAACCTGTTAAGGTTAGGCAGAGAGAACCTAGTGTCTTAATCCAATATTGTTACTATGACTTCACGTTGTATTCTGCATATACCACCGTAGACAGAGAAAATCCAGTGTTAAGACAGTCTGTTTCCACACACCACACACCAGTTTCAGAGCTAGGAAAATAATTCATTCCCTCGAATGTCTATAGTCATATATATACGAGTATATACATTGCATGTGATAATTTATTATACTACTCTTGTTTACAGTATTTTTATCGTTTACTTTAAAGTCCATGCAGCAGTGTTCAAGACCTGATATATCTGCTGAGCTGGCTGAGCGTGGAAAGTTAGTAAAAGCATGATAAATTTTATATCTTCACTATTCACATATGAAAAAAGTACAGTTAAGTTAGAATATGGATAGGTAGGACTTAGTTCCATACTGTATCCCCCATATATCCGCTACAGCTGGGCTGTTAAGGCTGGGCGTGATGACCAAGGAATCGCTATTGATTTGTCCCCTGGACCATTAAGATTTTAAATAAAAATTAAATTAAAATTAGCTTCACGCTGTATCCCGCACACAGCAGGGTAGGCAGAGGGAACCTAGTGTTAAGACACTCCGTTCCCCACTTTCTGCCGAATTCTGGAGGCATTGCGTGTTGAGTGGCAGAACTCAACGCCGCGCTTAACCTCGACACCAGAGCGAAGAAATGGAAATATAAATTTAAGTAAATATTTCATCTCTTCGAGTGGGGATCGAACCCACAACCAGTCGGTTTTGCAGTCACACCTCGTGGTGCTGCGCCACGACCGGCCTCAAAAAGGATTTTTAACAGAGATAATATAAACCCCTAAGGAGAACCAAGAGGAATATCCATTATCGTTGTGTACCACACAAATGATCTACCGAGATAATAATATGAAATTGCAAAACTCTATATTACGCATGAAATCACAGAGACTACAGTCAATCTGGGTAACTTTGATTCTTCGAGTAACATAACATTCGGGGATTTAGAATATGTTATACGCCTTACACAACTTTTAGTTATTTTCATTTCATTATGGGGATTGATCCTCTATCTCTATTATAGAGATAAAAAATAACCAAATGTGAGTTGGACTCTCTTATTGAGGGTTCCATACCAATTTTTCTTTAACGTTGGGAGAGACGTGATTTTTAAAGGTACCCATGTCCTGTGTCATATCAACTTATAAACACTGCCACAAGTAGGCCATTGCACAGTTGCGTGGCGCTTGGAAGAAAGTTCCTACAGATCCGCACAGTAGTGGAGTGTCACGTATCCAGATAATGTGGATGGTACTTGAAGTTGTGACGTACTGTGCCGTTAGAAAAGTCAGCGGCAGGAAACACGTCAAAATTTCCGCAGAACACTATCCATGATAAATACGGTACAGGACGCACAGCGAGGTCTTGACACTTTGGCTTTGCAACATCTCTACGCAAAGCCAATTTTTTAGGTCCCCAACGAATCGATGTAAGCAATCACATGGTTCAAACTAGGTGCACCAGGCAAAAGATAAGAACAGAACTCCATATGAGGCCGAACTTGCGTCCTATACATGGCCTATATATATTTTGACGTAAAGTACTCTCTCGCTCTGCCTGCCTATCACGCTTATTTGAAGCCAACTTTTCCTTACTTTCCAGATGATTGCCATACTGCCAGTCACTCGAATCGATAAGGCCCAATATGCTGATACTTCTTATTCTATTCTCGGTTTTTGCTTTTAGTATCGTAGTTAAATGCCGCAAATTAATACGAAACCCTCGGTAAGCAAGTCCGACTCGCACATAGCATGTTGTTGCTTAGCTGAGATTAGTATTATACGTTCAACCAAACAAATTATTTTATGATATGTATTTTTTTCTATAGCAGGGGAAAAAATCTCTTTATAATATTAATGATAAAACTATAAAAATCTTATTTTTCATTATTACAGATACGTGATGACGCCTCCGAGACCTAAGAAAAAGAAGAAAGCAGATCGTTTTTACGAACCGTATTGGGCGAATGGAGATTGGGTCTTCTATAGGTGAGAATTTCTAAATGGTTAATAAAATAATGCCTTAATTAAGATTAGATATGGGTTTATATTAGTAGATTTCAAAACCAATCATCTAAAGAAATCCATTCTGTTAATAAAATAATTTATAAGTAGGTATATTAAATAAGGGAAGCAAAAACTTTGGACCTCTTTTTACGAAAATTGCGCGGATGGAGAAGTATGAGTTTTGGAATACTTATAGTTTATGTAGGAGACGTGCAGAACGCTAATATTTTTCAATAATTTTGCTTATAAAGTACATTAAATCAATAAATAAAATATTACACACACTATCATGCTTTTGACAATATAAATGTACACTGTATTTATAATGGCATAAGATCCCATTGCTTAAATCTGCAGGGATCTGTTTTTTAATGAAATTTATTTTTAAGAATGATACATGACAGTAGAATAGATTGCACGAGGAAAACAAGGATGATTTTGTCTATAGTGTTGAGAAAAAAAAAGATATAATTTGATATATAATTCATTAAAACAAACTCTAAAAGGAGAATTGGCAGACCGAAACGGAGATGGCGAGACGAGCTGGACAATTACAAGCCTGACTGGTGTTAAATAGCACAAAATAGACTAGAATGGAAGAAATGGAGAGAGGTCTTTGCCCAACAATGGGACAGTAGAGGCTAGAAAAAAAAACATTAAAAAACACATGAGTGCTAATTATCAACATTAAGTGACCTGTTTAAACAATGCAGGAACCCTGAAGCTGCGGTAGACTGAGAGGTGGCAACCATTATTTTTCCAATTCTTTATGCGATTTTCTGTCAAATGGTGTTGAATTCACATAAAAAACATATGAGTACAATTTTTCAACGAAAACGCATTACCATAAATTTAATTAAAGGTGATTGCGGCAGGATTCTTTTAGGCAACCCTAGTGAAATCTATTCTACTATCATGTATGAATATAAGTTTTATTATAATAGAAAAACAGATATCTGCATTATTTATATTTATATTTACTGATATATGCGCTGGGATTTCGACTTATAAAGCGGCAAACAGGTGGCTATAGCAACACGTATTATATTTACGCATGTTTTATTAAATAATTAAGAGATAATTTATTTGTATAAAGAGAGTCGGAAATAATCACAAAAACGAATTGGAATGTTTACTTAGTACTTTAATTTCTTAAAAGTTATTAATTTCACGCTATATCCCGTATATAGCAGAGTAAACAGAAATGATATAGTATTAAGATACTTCGTCTTAATACTGTCACCACTGTATGCCCTGAAAGAAACCAGAGCGAGAAAATTTTATATAGTTAATTCCTCCGAGAAGAAATCGAACCCGAAATGTATTTAAGTATTAAGATATTGTAAACTTTTTATTTCTTGAGGACATATGTGGCGCAGGGGCACAAGTGTCTGACAGTAAACCATAACACATGTTATGGTTTCGATTTCCACTCGAGAAAATGAAATATTAATTATTATTATTTCCTCGCTCTGGTAAAGAGGCAGAGCGTGGCGTTGAATTACGTCACTCAAAACGCCATGCCACAAGAATTCGGCGGAAAGTGAGGAACGAACTTGTTAATGTATAAGAGAGTGTCTTATCACTGAGTTCCCTGGTTCCCTCTGGCTGCCCTGCTATGTGCATGGATACAGCGGGAAACTAAAAAATAATACGTGTACATTTTTTATTCAATACTATGTTTACCGACGTTTCCTATGTACATTTCTGTTCGGCGCCCGTCAAATTGACGAGCGAATAAAAGATGTACTTTTTTTAAAAACCGATTTATTCAAATTAAGCCTAATTACACTTAATTTACTTTAACGTTTAGAGTACGTACGTTTTTTTAGAAAATCATCGACGGCTAACCCTAATGCCTTCTATTTGAACAAGGATCCTGATCACAGAGCATGCGACCAAGTCTGCACATCAATATATATAGAGTAAGAACTCATTTTATTATATAACTAAAACAAGAGTGAAAAGAGAAAAATCTTTTTTCACTATTATTTTACTTTCTTATGTAGATAGAGATTGACGTCTCTACCTAGTTTTAATTAATATGGATTTTAAAATTAAAATAGAAGTTGACCTCAGTCTACCTTCGGGAACATAGTGTCGATGACTCTGGAGGAAGGTCAGGTAAAGCACGAGTATCCCCGGAGGACATGTTTCAAAATGACTTGAATTGTTGGTGACAGTGGATAAACGAATTAATTTGTGATAGATTCATAAAATATAATAAAACACTAGCGATCCACACGCGGCTTCGCCCGGTAGTGGGTTTAAACCCTACTAAAAAAAATAAATTAAATCAGCTTCACGCTGTATCCCGCACACAGCAGGGTAGGTAGAGGGAACCTAGTGTTAACACTCCGTTCCCAACTTTCGGCCGAGTTCTGGAGGCATTGCGTGTTAAGTGGCGAAACTCAGCGCCGCGCTTTGCTTCGACACCAGAGCGAAGAAATGTAAATATAAATGTAAATAAATATTTCACTTCCTCGAGTGGGGATCGAACCACAACACAACCAGTCGATTTTACTGTCACACTTTGTGCCTCTGCGCCACGACTGGCCTCAAACACTAATCACAGGCTAAAACAATTTAATTTCCGCGTTCTGATAAAGCAAAGCGCGGCGTTAAACACCACCACGTAACCCTGCCTAACATGCTATATGAAAAGAAGTAATGTTTATATAAACTTTAAGCATCTATGTATTTGTAATTTAGTTACAGATTAGTGTGTGGCATGCGGTTGAGATACAGCGATTGGACATACGAGTTCAGGCCGTTTGACAATCTCTGCTATTTAGAATTGGAAAATTGTCAATCTAAAACTCAAAGTAATTATGAAATTTAGTTTATTTTCGATATTGGACGTTATAGGTACTTTGATGGTAAATAAGGTTCCGGTTGCCGGTTCGAATCCCGCTTCGTTAAAAAATTAATACGTTTGCTAAAATATCATTTATATTTATTTTTACTTGTGGGTTCGCTGGAGCGAAATGTTGCAAAGTTGGCGTTGAGTCCGCCACTCAACTTGCAATGCTTCGAGAATTCTCCTGAAAGAGAGAAAAGACATTGTCTTAATTTGAATGGAGTTTTTAGCGCGAGGTTCACAAATTCCCTCGACCTACCTCACTATGTGCGGGATACAGCGTGAAGCTTAAAAAATATATATTAGGCCTGAGAAAATGGGCCCCAGTCCAAAGTGCTATAACGGCAGAGCGGGCGTTTGTTAGTTGGAAATTTAATTTTCGGTCAACGAAATAAACATTATTAATCATGCAATGCGTGATTTCGAGTTCCGCCCGGAACTGAAACTAGGTCTTGAAACTAGGTTCTATGTGCCTATATTGATATGCTTATATATTAGTTTTTTCTATTCAGAGTTTAAAAAAGATAATAAACCATTTCTTTTTTTTCAGGATATGGTAAGACTAACAATGTATTTTTTATAGTAAATATTTTAAACTAAGAGAACATCATGTCGTAGTGGGACAAGAATTGACTGTTAAAACGTGGTGGATTCGATACACATTTGGGGAATTCTTCTTATTCGTCGATTTCTTCATTACAAAAGGTGCTCTAGAATGTCTTCGTAGTAAGCCTGATAAGCTGTGTGATCTACCTAGTATTGAACTGTATTCACTATAATCCCACCAACAGTATACTTAATTATTATTTTAAACTGAATTTAACTACATTTATTTAAGGGAAGTTTAACTTTAAATTATTTGATAATTTTCCGCAATTTAGTTTGTAGATTTTATGGGTTACTAGGTTCTCTCTGTCTATCCTGCCATATCAGGAATACAGCGTGAAGCAAAAATAAATTAAATAAAGAAATATTTTTATGTTAAACGGTTTTATTACAATAAAAATAATGCATGTAAATGTGTGTCAGTTATATATGTAAATGTGTGTCAATCTACCCCAGATTGGGCGCGTGAAACTATCATATATTAACTCTAGATACGCAACGCCCAGCGATTTTATTATTTGTCTGATTAAAACCCCAGATTGATAAGAAGATTGGTGCGATCTGGTAGCTAGGACTTACCGAATTATTTTTTAGCTTTTAGTACATTACCTACATTATTTTTATTGTATTATAATAAAACCGTTTAATATAAAAATATTTTTTTATTTAATTTATTTTCAAGTTTTTAGGTTTGTTGCTAGATGATACTTCTCATTCTACCGAGTTCATGTAATGCCACACTATTACACGTCACCCTAACGCCATACAGTCCTCGACACGATACAAAATCTTGACTTGGGTGGGAGACCCATGCTTGGATCCCTACTCTAAGTTGTAAAAGTAAATATACCTACCTACCTACACTGTCAAAACTATTCTATTTTTCAGAATGAGCTCTTTTCTACTAATCAAGCCCCTTTTATTAGACACCTGTCTTGAGGTAGTTGTGTAAAATATGTAATCCGCCATTTTATATCGGCGGCCATTTTGGATTTACAGGCATAATTTTTTTTTATTGTATTGTCATCAATATTAAGAGTGGGTACCAAATATCAGATCGATCTGGTGCCAGGAAGGGGGTAAAATTCCAATTACTAAATTTGACCCAAATAAACTGGCCAAGCTAAATAAAACCGTTTAAAAAAGAATTTAAATGAAACAATTTAACCAGACTAACAGTGACAACGGACTACTGCAGTGTTCGAAACGTCAGGTTTCCAAAAATATATAATACTAAATATAGATTAATTATAATCAATTCATTCAGTTAAAGACTAAAGAGTTCCATTTAAAATGTGTAATAAACGTGAAAATCAAAGAAAGTATTAAGAAAAAGATAAAATATTGCCATCACCATTGGTATATGATCCCAAAACCGCCTAATATATTAACTTTTTTGTTCAAGCATGGTTCCCGGTGAAGAAAGAAAATTGTACTGAAACGATAACTAGTCACGGGACTGACGCCACTGACATTGTTAGCAGAGTAATGGTATGGGAGAGGTTATTCCCACGAAAATAAATTTATATATTATATATGTGTAATTATTCTTTTTATTTGAACATATCACCTGCATATAGCTGTATAGGTAGAGAAAAGATAGTATTAAGACCCTCCGTTCTCTATTTTCCGTTCAAAATCGAAACATGAGAATAATGTGTTAAGTGGCGTAGCTTAACATCGTGTGTTGTTGTCTTTACAAAACGTGAAAATGAAAATAAGAGCTGTTATTGAACCCATAACCGCCGCATTTACAATAAGACACTATTCAATTATATAAGATACATATTATAATAAATCGTGGTTTTTTTTGCTTCATCCTATCCGTTGTATCTTGCACATAACAAGGTAGGCAGAGGGAACCTTCGAACCTAGTGTCAAGACAATCCATTCCCATTAACTTCGGTTTCCCACATTTCGCCGAATTTTTAAGCCTTTGCGTGATAAGTGGCAGATCTCAATGTCGCACATTGCCTCGTTATTAGAACGAAGAAATGAAAATAATCATTCCCCAAGTGGGAATCGAACCCAGAACCATCGCGTTAAAGTCGGATTCTGTGCCTCTCTCTTTGTCTACATTCCTATTTTTATCTTTTATAAAATCAAATCAGCTTCACGCTGTATCCCGCACACAGCAGGGTAGGCAGAGGGAACCTAGTGTTGAGACACTCCGTTCCCCACTTTCTGCCGAATTATGGAGGCATTGTGTGTTCAGTGGCAGAACTCAATGCCGCGCTTTGTCTCGACACCGGAGCGAAGAAATGGAAATATAAATTCAAGTAAATATTGCATCTCCGCGAGTGGGGATCGAACCCACAACCAGTCGGTTTTACAGTCACACTTTGTGCCCCTGCGCCACGAATGGCCTCAAGTGGTATTTTTCTATCTGGTATCTTTTATGGTGTATAAAAAACAAATGATTTCGACATTTTTTTATTATATACCTATACAAATTTGATTACAGATCCCAATTAATACATTAAATAGTAATTATTACATATAATAATAAAAAAAAAACATATTACTGTTTTAGTTGCAAGATACTAAATAATCACTTAATATATAATAAATAAAAGAAAAAATATTAAATAAGCCTAGAAAAATTATTACGAAATTTCCATATATTATCTATATCTATAATTTTTAGTAAAAACACTTTAAAACAATACAATTTATATTATAAATATTATTTCAACAGTTCCACTCAAAAATATCAATTAGCCATTTAATTATAATTAAACCGATGAACATATACATATAAATACTATCAATTTAATGTTAATTAAAATCAAATTGACGACTCTGAGTGCGGTGTTTTGACACACATTTGACATTTATTAAAAATACTTAAATATTAATGAGCAAACATTCAATCTAATACATAGAATATATTATTTGGCTATTACTAAGTCTAGATAGTTATATTAAAATTACAATTTTATATACATTTTTATATAAACGAAATTGAACCTGTGTCGTCTTTAATATTTTAATACTTAATAAGTACATTATAATAGCTTTTAAGCTATTTTTTGTAGCTACTTTTTTTTTCTAATTTATATATATCCTCACACTGTATCCCGCGTATAGAAGGGTAGGCAGGGGGAACATAAGACACTGTGTTCCCCACTTTCTGCCTGAATAGGAGATATTACTTGTTGAGCGGCGGAATTCAATGCGGAGTTTCGACTTGTTACCATAGCGAGGAAATAAAAATAATTTATTCAGTCATACGCTTTACATAGAGATGCTAACAATTAAAATTGTAGGTATTATATCAAGTACATCATTATTTTGACATTGCGATAACAACGTGTAGCTCAGTAGTGAAGAGCCCGGGCGTGGACGAGACACACAGCTTCAAATACGTTTAATATATCAATATAACTTTAAAAAATAACAACATAATTTTAGAAATTCCAGAAAGTTTTTTTTTATATGAATTATTTTCCATATTATTAATTATTTCTACAAATATCAATTAATGAAATTATTCAATGTTGTCTTCAATGACTTTGAACCCGCGCCAAGAAACCTTTTAAAGGCTTTGACCACTAAGCCATACGATTGTTTTGATAGGTAGTAAACGCGCCTATAATAATAACGAAATAACTTGATGAGAGCGTATGAATTAGTGGTTAAGACACTTGGACGATAAACAAGAGGCGCGGGTTCATATCACGCTACATATTAAATTTTTATACGTTTTCTAATTCGAATAACTTATTTTTATTTCTTTCAAATTTTATACTTGTCCATTAAACTTATAAGTAGATTCAAAATTGTACTTTTTAAATCAAGTTATGCGATAGTTACGCGATATACATAATAATATTATGTATTTAAAAATATTTTACTTCAATTATTATTATATAATAGCAAATACAAAAAAAAATACCTCCTTATCACAAGAGTGATAAAGAATTTGAGCGATCCACGAGGACGGCAGTTATAAGACACTACGCTTTTGATTACAAATCGAATATACTACTTAGTTATAAAAAATACAGAAAAAATGTTAAAACTTAACTGTCGAATTGGCACACATTCACTTATTCACCGTATGGTGTGGGCCCAAAAGAAACTAAAATATTAAGTTTAATAGCTTCACGCGGTATCCCGCGTATATTAGAGTAAGCAAAAGGAACCAAGTCATAAAGCAATTTTTGAGACATTGGTGTTGAGTGGCAGATCTCAACACTGTATTTTGTTTGTTACCACAGAGAGTTAATGAAAATAAATAATATCAGGGGTAAGATCGAACCCACAACCTTCACGTTTACAGTCACGTGCTGTCACTGCGCCGCGTCCGCCTCTAATTAACTGTAATATGAAGAAAGCTATATAATTTTTACTAAATTATATAAATATTTATTTACATTACTCGTATAAAACGAACATATTCTAATTTTAATAATACAAAATAAATATTGTCATTTTAGTTTTTAGTTTAGAAGGCCCCTAACCGTGAGGTCTATTTTCCTATATAGGATAAAGCGATATTAGTTGGTAATAAAGTATTATTTATAATAATTTAATACAAATTTGTTATTTTTTTAATACTGTAGGTTCGAATTTGTAAGAATATTTTTATTCATACATATTAGGACCTTGAATAAGTTGCTGCTGTTTTTTGAAAGATGGCGTTGCGGCACTCTGTGCATGGAATTTCGTACGGTAACGAATCACCAAAGTAGTACTATATGTAACCTCAAATTATAGTAGAATAGTGTTTACTACAGTGTCAACTACATATTTATTTTCCCTTTGGTGAAAATATGTACTTTTGTGCCAAACAAAGTGTTTTTGCGGGGAATTTTATTGCACTGCTTTTGAAGAAGCCGAAAAATGGCTTGATTCCTGCATTGCCTCGAAAGATGAGTCGTTTTTCCGACATGGGATTCAATTGCTACCAGAGAGATGGGAGAAAGTGGTCTCTAATGATGGACAATACTTTGAGTAATGTCATTGTAAGCATTATATTTTAAATTATTTAAAAAAAAAACACAGCGATAACTTATTCAAGGACCTAATATAATAAGTGTTTGCTTGTTTACATACAGCGTTGGATTCCGTCAAGATAACTATGGACAAGGAGTGAAAAACTTTTGTAACCAAAAACGCAGTTTTTGGTTACAAAAGTAATATAAAAATTAATTAAAAAAACAACTTTACAATTATATTTGTCTACAAAAAATGGCAGTATTTATGTTATTTTTAAGAGATTAATCCGGTTTGACTTTCGTTTAGAATGTGTAAAATCGTGAAAATCGAAGATCTTATTATAAAGAAATCAATTCTAGAAGAAAATTCGATATTTTATCTTATTATTATTGTTTTATTAGACACTAAAACTACTTCTAGAATTTAATCATAAGTACCACACTTATACCTATATAAATAAAGATATATTTGATCGACACTACATATTATTTTTGGTACACTACGGTCGACGAGGCGTGTCCTCCTTCAGAAATTATCGCATTGTTCGCTTGCCCGAGGTAATAAGATAACCAAAAGTAAGGAAAATCCTAAAATCGAATCTGAGCTGCTGCTCATCTGCAGCTAAGTTAAGGACAGCCACGACTAGTCGGCAGCACTGTAGGCCTAAATTAGTTCTACAAATCGCAAATTTGGTGCAATAATGACGTATTTGCACTTTTTGATATATTGTAATCCAAGTTTCTAAATAGTCTTTCCGCACATTCATATATTTTCTTCAGCTTCACGCTGAAGCAGGGCAAACAGACGGAACCTAAGCTTAACTTGTTACCAGAGCGAACAAATGAAAATATTAAATAATTAATTTCCCCTCATGGGAACAGAAATCACAACCGTCGCGTTTACAGTCACACGCTGTGCTACTGGGCCACGACTGCCTCACTATAGTTCATATATTAAACTTTTTTAAAGCTGCAATTACGTCATTGTTGCACCAATTGAGCGATATCCTTATACATATTTTGAAATTTCATAAAAAATATTTGTTAATTTCATCTTTGATTTTTATTCACGTCCGTGCTCTTAACTAGTAAGCAATTCCCTGTTATAATATTTTTTTATTTATATTTTTTCATATTTGTTTTTTTAACTTCACGCTATATCCCACATATAGCAGTACAGAGTGAAAGAATGTAGTGTTAACACACTCCATTCTAGGCTTTTGATTAAAATAATTTATTGTTTAAGTGGGAATCGAACCTCCAACCATCGTATTTGCAGTTAAACGCTATTCTACTGTAAAATAACGGTCTTTCTCTATATATATATATATATATATATATATACACATGTATATGTTATTGAATTATTATTAATAAATTGTCTACAAATTTTATTATTTTGTATATATAATACATATATAGATTTATTTATATTAACCCATACAATTTGGTGTTTATGTTTAGATTATTTGTCATAACATTATTATAATAAATAATTAAATATATATTGTTTTGTTTGCATAAATACTATTTCTAAATGCTATAAAATATGTAAAATTTTGTATAGAAGTTTTTTTTTAAAAGAACATAACGAAATAAATAAGAATTAAGATAATAATTTTGTTCATATTTAAAGTATTTTTAAATCTTAAGCAAAAAATCTTTTTCTACTTATTTCATAAATTGTTTTGAATTATCACATTAGTATATTACTGTTATAATTAAATAGTGTACGGATATAAATACAACCAAGAATCGAACCCACAACCCACAATCAACAAAAAAAGAAAAATAAAACAAATAAAAAAGATATATCTACATCATTTATTATCATAAAAATATAAAAAAAGATTAATGTTTTATTCACATTATATATATAAAAAATAAACAAATAATCATCAGATCCCAATAATTTAGTTTTTTAAACTTCATGTATATGATAAAAAACTTCTGAATTTAAAATTATTATTTTTTTCACGTTGTATCCCGCATATAACAGAACAGACAGAGACAACCTAGGAGTTAACAGGAGGAAACGAGGTGTCTTAAGACACTCCGTTTCCCATACACAGCCCCAATTCAAGAAAATCCATATTAAGCGGCAGAGCTCAATGCCGCGGTTTCGCTTATCAGTGAAACAAAAATAATTTTAAATATAACCATTCGCTCGAGTAAGTATGGAACCCACAACCATTGCGTTTACAGTCAAAGACTTCCGTCTTTACAAAGGCAAAGATTTTTTTTTAAAGTTACAATAGAATAAATCATGTAAATCTTATAATATAAATATACACATTAAATAAAATATAACAAATACATATTAATAATTGACTAACTTTATTTTTTGTTATTAAATACAAATTTACAGTTACTTCAGATTTATCAGAAAAAAAAACTATACAAATATAACAATAGCTGTATTATTAATAATTTGAAATTGAATAATTTTAATACAATTTAAAAATTTCGATTCAAAATTTCCATTGTCAATTATAAGCATGTATAGTTGAAAATGTTTTTCAATAATAATGAATACAGCCCAAAAATTTTTCAGCAATAACAAATACAGCCCACAATTTTATTCAAAAATAACGAAATATAGTCCAATACTTTGTTCAAGATTTGTTATTTCTGAAATTAGGTTGTTATTTTCGAAATAAGAGTTAAATATAGTCCAAACAATAACTCACTCAACTAAATCATAGTCCATATCATTGCAATAGTCCGCAAGAAAGTCTAAAAATAAATTGAACTTGCCCGTGGAGGAGTTCAGCCATTTTGATGAAACTGATTTCATACAAGTTGATAGGTTTTCTAATATATTCTGGAAAGAAAGAGTATATTTTTTGATGTTAAAAAAACAATATAGTGAAATACACAAGTGTTTTTTTTAGCTTCCCGCCGTATCCCGCACATAGCAGGGTAGTTTATACTGGGGCCCCTTAGAATTGAATTGAAATTCAGTGTTTTAATGGGAACGGAGTGTCTTAACACGAGTTTCCCTCTGTCTTCCCTGCTACGCGGCATGCAGCGTGAAACTACAAAAAAAAAGAAAAATATCAAACCTGCGACCAATCCTGTCTGTAAACAGCCAAGCATTGTTCCGTCAGGGAGTCTTCACTTAAGTAATGATTTTTTAGTAGAAAAACTATAAAAATAGCCAAAGCCTCCCAAACTTCGACTGGTTTCTCCTTAGATTCGTTTAAAAGTAATATATTTCTTGGACATAATATCCTATCAAAGTACTCTAACAGCCCATTAGAATCAGATTTTTCAGATTTTTCTGGTTTCTCTGGTTTAGATTCTTGTTTTTGATATTCTATTGTTATTACTGTGGAAGAAATATTTTTTTAAGTCATAATTTCAGTTTTATTTATACAATCACATGATGGTTATTCATTTACATATATATACATTTACACTACTTTTAGGATTATATTTTTGATTATGGAGCTTCAAACAAAATACGTGGTTGAACTCCGCCTACTAACAGAATGTCTAAACGTTGAGAAAGTGAAAAAAGGAATAACAACACTATTTTTTTGGCATGGTAGGTCGAGGGAACCTGATGTTGAGATATTCCGTTTCCCAAGAACCACTTTGGAGACATTGCGTATGGCGGAACTCAACGGTCCGCTTTGTCTTATTACCAGAATGAGAAAATGGAAATACTTCATTCTTTATTTCCCCTATTGGTAATTGAACTCACAACCGTCTTTCATAGTCTGAGCCTATCCTATCTCCTTTTATATTACTTTCTATTTGTATTTGTTATATTTATCAAATTTCTTTAAATATTTTCTTTTAGTGTGATAGTTATCTGTTTTCAAATTGTAAAAATAATGTGAAAAATTCTGCGACTCATTTTAATCAGCCATACTAAAAGGAGACGAAAAATGGGCCCAAATGTAAAGAGTTGAGATGTGGTCTAAAAAATTTGTATTTTTTTCAATTTAAGGATATAATAAATAACTCAGTCGTGGCGCAGCGGCACGAGGTGTGACTGTAAAACCGACTGGTTGTGGGTTCGATTCCCACTCGAGGAGATGAAATATTTACTTAAATTTATATTTCCATTTCTTCGCTCTGGTATCGAGGTTAAGCGCGGCGTTGAGTTCTGCCACTCAACACGCAATACCTCCACAATTCGGCAAAAAGTGGGGAACGGAGTGTCTTAAAACTGGGTTCCTTCTGCCTACCCTGCTGTGCGGG
The DNA here is from genome assembly GCA_013403705.1 of Heliconius hermathena. Classification (NCBI taxonomy): domain Eukaryota; kingdom Metazoa; phylum Arthropoda; class Insecta; order Lepidoptera; family Nymphalidae; genus Heliconius; species Heliconius hermathena. The sequence continues at coordinate 282,318 of JAAIXJ010000025.1, read as the reverse complement.
ATACAGCGTGAAGCTGGAAAAAAAATAACTCAATTGATAATCTGCAAACAGAGAAAAATGAGAAAAACTGTTTTAGATTTTTAATCGATATAAATAATTCTTTACAATGCTACGAAAATAAAATAATTGTTTATTTTAATTAAGTCTAAGTATCTTAACGCACTTATTTGTGCATATAATTACAATAAATTTAAATAAATTTTCGATTAATTACTGAAAAAACAAGAGAAATCCATTAAATCGATTAAAATCAATCATATTTTAAATGATAGATGTGACAGCAGATTGTCATTGACACCTTGTCTCATGATTTTTTAATTTTATGCGCTTCTCGTTTCGGTCGATTCGTTCGTTTTGAGTGCTTCCCGTACGACCCCTGCTTCACCAGTGGACGCCCAATCCTTTAGATCTAACAACCGCCACGCTATGGATATGCATCGCTGTGTTAATTGTGCGATATCCTCACTTTTACCAAATCTATAATAATTTAGCTCTCAGATTGCCAAAACTGACAGAATTCTCAGGGAAGGAATGATGTACCTGAATCTATCATAACATACAATTTTCATATCTTTACATTGTGGGCCCAAGAAACTATGCAATCTTTTCAGTCTCCTTTATGATTAAACATTAACAAATAGAGTAAATAGAGGCCAGTCGTGGCGCAGGGGCACAAAGTGTGATTGTAAAATCGACTGGTTGTGGGTTCGATCCCCACTCGAGTAAATGAAATATTTATTTATATTAATGTTTTCATTTCTTCTCCCTGAAGTCGATGTAAAGCGCGGCGTTGGGTTCCGCCACACAACACGCAATGCCTCCAGAACTCGGCGGAAAGTGGGGAACGGAGTGTCTTAACACTAGGTTCGCTCAGTCTACCCTGCTATGTGTGGGAAAGAGCGTGAAGCTGTACTCTTCACTAGACTTCTTCTTCTTCAGTAGAAAGTTCATTCCAAAGAATCGCAGCTTTCACAGTAAAGGCCTTGGAATAAAATAGAGTACGGGAACTTAATAATTTAAGGAGATAATCACTACAGTATCTAAGTTGAAAGTGAAGAAGTGAATTGGAACCAAGGAAACAGAATCGATCTTTTAAGTACGAGGGAGAGAGAGAGTTGTAGAGGATGGAATAGAGGCTAAAGGTGAAGCTAAGAAAAAAGACCTTTCCCATCCTCATCGGAGTCAGGAGTTGGAGCTCTATCGTCACGATCATCATCATGGGGTTGTTCTTTTCTGATCTCCTCTGCTTCCGTCTCCAAATCCTGGGCTGCTGGCGGATGTCGGTCTGGACAGCAGCTGTTCCATATTGTATGGAGGTGGGGTAGCATGTTCGATATTTTTGTCGTTTTTTTGCTTACTGTGGAATGAAAAAATAAATGAACATGAGATTTTTTTTCTAGCTTCACGCACTATCCCGCATATAACAATTTAAATATAAATATAATACTTGCTTCAGAGCACAAAGTACAGAGTTTAGTTACGCCACTGATTACGCAATGTTGTGAAAATTATGCGGGAAATGGAAAACGGTATATCTTAATACTAGATTCCTTCCATCTATAGTACTATAATATATGCGGAATAAGTACTTTTTTTTCAAATTTATACAAAAAATACCGCAAAACTCACTATAAACTATACAAAAATCAACGGACAGCTGTAAAACGGCTCTTAACGCCGGCGGCCGCGTGAACACGTTGTTTGCTGAACATATATTGGCACAACTTTTTAACGCCTCTATGGGAGATATATCTTGATCTTCCAGGAGAAAGCATATTTGTTCCTGTGGAGGGAAAAAACATGAAAACAAAAACAACACATTTAATAATGTGTTATTTGTATGTAAATATTAGGTTTAATAAAAGACTACTAAACAATACTGTCCGCCTGCGAGCGGGCTTGCGGATTCGCCCGCTTGATCTACACTAATGTTTACTTATTAATCTACGATGTTTTTAAAAATTTGCAGTTTTTTAAAGTATTTTACTTTAAATTGAAGTTACTTTTTTATTTGCCAATCGATTGGGAATAATCGACTGAGAATAATCAAAAAAGTAATCAGTCGTGGCGCAGTGATACAAAGTGTGACTGCAAACACGACTGGTTGTGTGTTCGATCCCCACTCGAGAAAGTGAAATATTTATTTACATTTATATTTTCATTTTTTCGCTCTGGTGTCGAGACAAAAGCGCGGTGTTGACTACTGCCACTCATCACGCAATACCTTCAGAAGTCGGCGGACAGTTGGAAACGGAGTGTCTTAACATTAGGCTCTCACTACGTACCTTGTAGTGAGCGGGTTACAGCGTGAAGCTATAATATTTTATTATAGATTAAAATACATTAATAATAAATAATATATGATGAGAACGTATGGCTGAGTTGGCAGAATATTTTAACGTTAAACAATACGGCCCCGCGACGATCTAAATTTTATATTTTCAAAAAAATATTTTTCTTTCTTAAGTAATAACACTTTAAAAATGTTAAAATTAAACATATTTAATGTTTTCTAAAAAATAGTAAATTTTTTACAAAATAAACCATATTACTAACCTTAAGTGCTATAATCGCATGCGCGGGACTCTCCATGTGATCAAACTCGCTATCAAGGGGCAGCGGCGGTACGTGCGGCGGGGACGCGTCGCCCACCGCCAGTAGCGTGTTCATTTCCTCTTCGATATTCTTACATAGGATTGCTGGTAAGAAAAAAAATATAATAGTCGCGACTAGTTATGGTTATAGCCGCATTATACGAAATATTTCTAGCTATTCTTTTGTAGTTTTATCAGTTGTTTTCGAGTTATATTAAACAAACATTCATTGTTATAAACTTTCATATATATATTATCAATTATTTTTAAATTTTATTTTCGTCGGTGACAGACATTTTAAAATTAAAAAAAAAGTTTTAATTAAATTTAATTAGTACGTTGTATCCCGCATAAAGCAGCGCAGAGGGAACCTAGTGTTAAAGCTCCCCGGTCTCCAAGCACCGTCAAATTTTCTGGACATTGCGTATTTTCTTTTTCTCGAGACAAAGTGTTTTGTTTTAACAATTTAAACATAATAAAAAAATCTGTAGACATTAGAATTAAAAGTGTCTCACCAGTGCCACTCGCACACCAGTGGTCGCCGAGCCACTTGTCGAGGCGGCGCGCCACGGCGCGCTCGGCCACGGCGCGCAGCGGGCCCGGCGCGCCCGGCAGCAGTGCGGGCAGCGCCGCCGCCACGCGCGCACGCCCCCGCGCCGCGCCCGCGCGCGCCGCCTCCGCCGCCAGCGCGCCCGCCTGCGCCGCGTACAGCGCCTGCAGCGCGGGCAGCAGCCGCGTCTGTGGACCGACCAACCGTGAGGTAGGACTGGCCTCGGAGACTGGGGAGTGAATCCTGCATATGTGCTGTGATTGGGTCGTCTGGATCTAGAAGGATGCTTAGAGGGTGGATGAGAAGCGTCCTTACACACTTCAACAATGAGTGAATTGAAGTGGGCGTCTGCACGCTCGTAATAGGGCTTGCTTCAGACCAAGCGCTACTTTACTCTACTTTACTTGCTACTTTACTCTTCGTTTGCAGAATTCCTTTAATGATTCTTGTATTCCCCACGACCCGCCCTACTTATAACATACCCATCGTGACGCAGTGTCGAGATTCCTATAGCGTGTAAACGCGACCGTTGTGGGTTTAATTTATATCCGAATAATATATTTTTAATTGTGTGGGAAGACTTTTATATAATATGCTACAATTAACATCAGAAGCTTCCGTCCTCTAATTTTTTAAAATCATTTAATTTGTTCAATATTTTCTCCGAACCGACTCGTACAACGAATACATCCGTCCGCCACTTGTAAAGATAATATTTTTGTCATTGTGCCATTTTTGAATAACTAAATATTACTAATCTGAGCTCGGATCATTATATACAGAAATAAAATAAGATACGACGAATTAAACATTTTTCATTGGTTTGATGTTAATAAACTTACGTTAAATACAAAAAAAAATATAAAAATAATAATATTTGTTTTATCAAATGTTGAAACCATAATTTTAGTTTTGTAATTAAAGGAGAAACTAGCAATGTGAAGCAATCGGCATTTCTTTGGTATAACTGTATATTCCAAACTCCAGTGGAACTCTCATCTGAAAGCACTTGCGGATAAATTCAGCTCTGCCATATTCGCAATTAAAAAAATAATACAAATGACAGACGCCTAATACTGTCCGACTAGTTTACTATGGATATTTTCACAGTATTCTTATAGAATTCGGCTATAAGACAGCTCTGCTGATACAAATTCAATATTTATCCTCTAAAAATAAGCTGTATGATCTATTTGTAACCAAAGAGCTCGAGACATTCTCTGCAGACATTATTAAAAGTGTTTACTGTGTCTATTTGAATAAAGAATATTATAAATTTGATAATTAGACTACAAATTCTAAACACTCAATATCTAGAAAATACGAGAGTCGGAACGAAAATACGAGAGTCGAGAAGTCGGGAACGGAGTGTCTTAACACTTAGTTCCACCTGCCAAGCCTGCTACATGCTGGATGCTCCGTAAAACTAACACTCAGTGCCCTATCTATCCTACCTTATCCCGGTCAGCAGCGACCAGTTCAGCGGCACTGATCCTCACCCTCCTCCTCGCCGCTGACAAAGTCAGTGCAAATTCTTTAACAATACTAGAGGACACTCTCTCTGTCACCAGTTCTAGAACTTTTCGTGTGGAAGATGGCTGACTTTTGATGAACTCTTCTTCAAGACGTAACTGAAATTTTAATTTTAGTTTTTTTTTTATATAGATTCAAAGACGTGAAAATAAAATATAAGCTCAATATAGGGAAATATTGACTTAACATTTTTATTATGTATTACTTCTTAGCTTCACGCTGTATGCTGTATATAGCAGGGTAAGTAGACTGTTCCCCCCTTTATATCAAATTTTCGAAGCATTGCGTGTTAGTAACAAAACCAGGTAAATACTATACCTGGTCGGTTTCAAGGAGGCGCGGGTTCGAGTCCCGCTACGTTAAAAAAAATTATACGTTTTTAAATAAGTATTTTTCTTTCCTAAGTGTGAAATAACACTTTAAAAATGTTTAATAAAAGTTCTGCCACTCAAAATGCAATGTCTCGAAATTTGAGCATTGCGTGAATAACATTGTCTTAACACTAGGTGAACTCTACCCTATATGGTAAATGCGGCGTCGTAAAGGCAAAAAAAACAGTAACAAAATAAAATTACAGACAAAAAAAAATACCTGCAATTCTTTCTCCTTATTTCGTATCCGATCTTCATTATTCAAACTCAGGCTAACCGGCGTTATATGTCTAAAACTTAAACTTTCCTTCTCATTAACCCTCGAAGTGGTCAATAAAACACTAAAATCCCTCAAAAATGGACATAATTCGAATAAAATCGATTCATCCATGACTAAGTCGATAGAACCAATCGATATCACAACATCGATATTGCGTTTCTCATAGAAAAGCTCTTGTGGGAAGTGTGGCAAATCAAATAACCATCCTAAAATCGATTTTAAATATATAATCGTTGTTTTTTTATTATCTGTGTTGTTTATTTTTAGGTTTTCATATATTTGAAATATTATTTTGTGTATATTTTCATAATATTTCAGTCTTAGCGTTGTGTAATCGAGCATAGATAAATAATGTATTATCCATGGTAGCGTAATTAATATTTTGTTATTGTCTATGGAAGCTTTTAATAGTCCTTTTATGTCTATAATTGGTTGACTCTGAAAAAAATAGATGGCGTGAAAATAAAAACAAATATAAAAAGTTTAGACGGTATTCATGATTTTTTTTAGCTTCAACTGTATGCTATGCTAGTAAAAATCTAGTGTTAAAACACTCCGTTCTACATGTTTTGCCAGAATTTGCCTGAACACATTGGATTTTAAGCGGTATCTTACACAGCAGGGAGATTATAACTATAATCTAAATATAATCATTATTTCGAGTGGGGATTAAACCCACAATCATCGCGTTTCATTCGAACGTGGTTCCATTGCAACACAATGGCGTTACTTTATAGTAATACACTATACATTTTATTTAAATAAACATAAATTATAATTATAATAGTAGGACTGTAAACGCGACTGGTTGTGGGTTTGATCCCCACTCGAGGTAATGAAATATATACTTAAATGTATTTTTTATTTTAATTTTTTTGCTCTGGTTTCGAGTCAAAGCGCGGAGTAGAGTTCTGCCACACAACACGCAATGCCTCTAGAATTCAGCGGGAAGTGGAGAACGGAGTATCTAACACTAGGTTCCCTCTACCTACTTTGTTGTATGCGAGATACAGCGTGAAGCTGATTTGATTTTATGTTTTTTTTTTCAATTATAAAAATTTCAATACAAAAAACTATATAACGAACAAACGCACACTCATCTATATTCGCCAATGCTTAACTAAAATACTCACATAATCTCTTAATATTAAATTATTTTCCAGAACCTTCTCCTTAGGCGTTTTAAACAATTCCTCTAGGTTTTTTAAATTAGTTATGTTAGATTTAAGTAAAATATCTATTGAGGTTTGAGCGTAGGGCAAAGAAGTTAGATAACCCAAAAATTTTGATAATATGGCCAATTTTTTTGAAAGTTGTAAAAACTCCTTGCTCATGTCCGTTCCGTTTGCTGGAAAAAATGTAAAGATAATCAAATTATTTGATTTATAAAATGGATAATAGTCATTAAATTATTTTCTTAGATATTGTAATTTACTATTATTTAATCTGAGGCCAGTCGTGGCGCAGGGACACAAGTGTGTGACTGCAAACGCGACTAGTTGTGGGTTCGATCTCTACCCGAGGAAATGAAATATTTATTTAAATGTATATTTTCTTCTTCATTCATTTCTTTGCTCTGGTGTTGAGGCAAAGCGCGGCGTTAAGTCCCACCACTCACCACAAGCAATGCCTCCAGAAATCGGCGGACACTGAGGAACGAAGTGTCTTAATACTACTTTCTCTCTGCCTACAGTCTGATGCAGTGTGAAGCTGATTATTATTTTTTAATTATTAGGACCTTGAATAAGTTCTCGCTGCTTTTTGAAAGATGGCGTTGCGGCACTCTCTGCATGGAATTTCGTACGGTAACGAATCACCAAAGTAGTACTATATGTAACCTCAAATTATAGTAGAATAGTGTTCACTACAGTGTCAACTACATATTTATTTTCCCTTTGTGAAAATAAAGTGTTTTTGCGGGGAATTTTATTGCACTGCTTTATTCAGAAAAAATCTGCAGCAGAAGCACACAGAATTCTCGTTGAGACATATGGTGACTGCTTTGTCGAATACAACGTGCAGAGACTGGTTTAGGCCCTTCAAAAGTAATGATTTTGACCTTGAAGACAAAGAGCGTTCTGGAGCACCGACAAAATTTGAAGACAAAGAATTGGAGGCATTGCTTGAAGAAGATCCATGTCAGACGTTAGTAGAGCTCGGGAAAACGTTACAAGTAGATGCGTCAACAGTTTCAAAACGTTTAAAAGCGTTAGGAATGATCCAAAAGCAAGGGCATTGGGTGCCGTATGAGTTGAAGCCGAGAGACGTAGAACGACGTTTTCTCATGTGTGAATTGTTGCTTCAACGGCAAAAGAGAAAAGGTTTTCTGCACCGTATCGTCACTGGGGATGAAAAGTGGATTCACTACGACAATCCAAAGCGAAAAAAATCGTGGGGCATGCCGGGTCACGCATCAACATCGTCGCCAAAACCAAATATCCATGGTTCTAAGCTTCTTCTCTGCATTTGGTGGGATCAGCAGGGCGTAATTTATTATGAGCTGCTTAAACCTAATGAAACTATCACGGGAGCTCGCTATCGACTTCAGTTGATGCGTTTGAGTCGCGCTCTGAAAGAAAAGCGGCCACTATACGAGCAGAGACACGACAAAGTGATTTTATTACATGATAATGCTCGGCCACATGTGGCAAAACCAGTCAAAACTTACCTGGAAACACTTCAATGGGAAGTTCTACCCCACCCGCCGTATTCACCGGACATAGCCCCCTCCGATTACCACTTGTTTGGGTCGATGGCGCACGGTTTAAGCGAGCAGCGCTTCCATTCTTTTGAAGAAGCCGAAAAATGGTTTGATTCCTGGATTGCCTCGAAAGATGAGTCGTTTTTCCGACGGGGGATTTAATTGCTGCCAGAGAGATGGGAGAAAGTGGTCTCTAATGATGGACAATACTTTGAGTAATGTCATTGTAAGCATTATATTTTAAATAAATTTTTTTTAAACAAAAAAAAAACAGCAGCAACTTATTCAAGGTCCTATACTATAATTTAATTTAGAAATTTTTCTGATAAGATATTTTAGATATATTGCATTATGTGCTTTTATGTCGTTTTAAACATTACCATTTAAAAGAAAATGATTTTGTTTTATTCTAAGAATTTTACTGAAGTCATTCCATTTATGGGTAAAAATTTGGAGTCACTTATTTAAAAATTCAAAGTTAAACATATTATTTTGTTGGTACACAAAAAACAGAGGTGTAAATACAAAAAAAGGGGGAAACCGCACTAAAAGGGAATCTATAAAATGAGGATGAGTCACACTAATACCTAAATTATGGGGTATAAATATCCAAATAGGGGAACAAAAACACAAATCAATAGTGCAAATATATAAAATAAACACATAAAATATAGAAAACTTACACGATTCATTCTGAATAGGCGTAGAGTCCAATGTTATAATTTCTGAAGCTAGTGCATCTCTTAGATGCACCCTGAAACTTTCATTTTCCGCGTACATTATGAATTCTCTGTAAAAAAAACAATATTATAATGTTTTTATACATCAATACGAGAATTCGCAAACCTTCAACTGCGTGAACTTTACACGTTACGTTCAAAATGTTATGTTATTTTTTGCAGACCGCTTAATAAAAAAATCACGATGAAACCACAGTTTTAACTACTCTATAAAAACCCTAATACAATTAAAACAAGAATAATGAGGTATCTAGATTAATTTTTTTAGGTATGGTCTTGAAATATTTTACCTTACATGCTGTTCTTAAGNCGTTGAGTTCTGCCACTTAACACGCAATGCCTCTAGAATTCGGCAGAAAGTGGGGAACGGAGTGTCTTTCACTAGGTTCCCTCTGCCTACCCTGCTGTGTGCGGGATACAGCCTGAAGCTGATGTATTTAAATGCTGTTCATGTAAAAGGAGCGCAGACGCATCCACCTCTGTATCGCTAAAAATATTATCAACCAACCAAATTTTTCCAACCAACCCTTCATATCTAAAAAAATCCTTATCATGCAGGTGTTTGCTTAACTGAAACAACAGTTGTAGGCTCAAAACCATTCAAACTGCATTTTTTTATTTTAATAAGTTTTACATTGAGTTCGTTAATAAAGCGAAATATATTCAATAGGTGTAAATATAATTAAATATAGGAAACATTTACGGGAGATGTTTTGATTTTTTATTAACTATTTATTTATTGAAACTTATCTTAAAGTATTGTACATACTTGTAAAACATCTCCTTATCACTAAAATGTGGTAATCTATGAGACTCATTGGCGGAAGGGCACGTTAACCTCCTTTGTAGTTTACTTAGTTTCGATTCCTAAAAAAGTACAAAATAAAAATATTAAATGTAATAAATTAAAAGAAAACAGTTTCACGCTGTATCCCTAATATAGCGGGGACACGTTCAGACACTTTATTCTCCAAGCACTGTACAATTTTCGAGATATTATATAGAGCATGTTGAGTGGAAAAACCTAACGCCAAGCTTTATCTGACTAGAGCGAGAAAAGAGACATAATTCATTTTATGCAAGAGGGCATCGAACCCGCAACCGTCTCGTCACGTCAGTCAGAGATTATCACTCTGTCATATTATGTAAAAAAATTTATGCCCTTTCCCGCATATACAATAGACAACCTGGTATTAAAATACTCCATTCTCCCTTTTTTTGTTTTTTTTTACTAACAATAATTTCCCGAACCAGTTTCAGCAAAAAACAAATCTAAATAATCGAATCCACTACCTGTTCATTATAAGGCAACGTCTCCATCAACATATGGGTAAAAAGGGTAGACAGATGAGCAAAGTTAGAGGCGCTGGAGCCACTCGATAATAATGATTTAATTCTGGCCCTTAGAGTCGACCTGGACAATGTGGTGTGGGTGTCTTGATACCATCTGTAATATAAAGTAAATGAACAAAAATATTTAGAAAAATATCGGAATTTGAACTCTTCCTGACCTAGTTCTCATCAAGCTACGACGAAACTCTTATACCCGCGGTAACTATTTATTTCTTTAGTTTCTAAATATAAAAGCACGTATTTTTTATTAACAAGATTTTTTTCGGTTTTACTTTTGGTATTGTAATTTTTTTTTCTGGAGTGGTAATCGAATCCACAACAGTCGCAGTTAACAATGTTCCATAGTGCCACTATAGCCATCGAGAAATCATCTTTATTGTAAATAAAGACATTATTAACTGTAATGGAATGGAACCCACAACTATTACACACATCTTATATACAAATCCACAAACCTCAATATCTCATAAAACATATCCCGTTGCTTTTTAAAATTCTGAAAGCTCAGTACGGACGGAAAGTTCTCAGCATTATCCGTTTCATGATTGAAACATACTATTCCATTGGAGATCCTATCAACATTCTTCCGTTCCCCATGGGTTTCAGCTTCACACTTCAAACCATAGGAATTTAACAAAAACTTAGCTAAATCAGGATAAAAACTTCTAATTTTCTTATTTTCCCCTAATATTTTTAACGAATTTTTATCTAATATAACTTCTAGCGCTGTCCTTTGGTTCCATAATGACTTAACAGCAAAATATGTTGAATTATGTATCATTTTCAATATATTCTCCCACAAATTGTATTTGAACTGGCTCTCCGAGTTAATATAATCATCTTCCCACTGTTTTGATAGCAAAATGGTTATTAAATAATAAATTTCCGTATTTAAACTCAAAATTAGATTATTTTTTAGTAAAATGTTGTAAATGTTGATTAAAACATCGATTTTATCTGTAAAAACAACTTTATTCACATCTGCTTCTATATAATTTTGTATTTTTTCTTCTCTTTGCAATATTTTTATTTGTGGTGTTGGTTTCGGAGTTATAGCTGTGTTTAAAGTGTTAAATTTCTCTGCAAGTTTCAACTTATCCTGTTTCAGTATATTTCTTTCTATTTCTATACTATTTGACATTTCTGATTGAGGTTTTGGTTTAAAAGCCAAATTTTCCTCCAAAGCTAACGAAGGCTGTTGAAATACTTCTGGTGTAAAACTATTAAGTGAATAACTTTTTTTACTTCTATCAATATTAGTAGGTTTTATCCTACGCCGTTCAGATTTTAACGAACTGGATTTTCTCGCACCTATTTCTGGGAAACTTTCGGAATTACTCAAATCTAAATCGATTTTTGTTTCGCTATCATCATTCGACGTATTCTTAGATCGTTTCTTTTTAGAACTTTTCGGTTGGACATTCACTAAGTAATCTGCTAAGCTGACACTTTTATCTGACGATCTTGAATGCCGGTTCAATCTTGGTGTATCACATCTTTCAAATTCTTTAAACAATCTATTTTGAGGAGTAACTGGGCTTGCTGGTAAATTTGGATAGTCTTTGAAGCCATTCTTCATAGGCGTACTAGATATAACAATTTGGTCTATACCTAGACTAAGCCTAGATTCATCAGATGAAAGAGATACATTTTCCTTCTTTTCTTCTGGAAACAGTTTAGTCTTCACTCTCTTTCCTTGTTTCCTTCGATCTCTGTTTGGGGATTCATGAGTTTTTTTTTCAGATTTGACAGTAAGACTGTCGTTTGACTTGTCATTGTCACAAGTTGGGTCACTGATTGAACGGTGATGCTTTCTACCAAACGTTTTTTCTGGTGTACTTTGGTGTTGAAGGTTGGGTAGGGCATTGCTGTTTGTTTGTAAAATGCTGGAAAGAAATATTTAGAATAGTATTTAAATATTAATTAAAAAAACAGCTTAAAGCATTTTTCTGTATTGCAAGGTAGGCAGATGGAATCTGGTGTTCAGACATTTGTTTCTCACTTTCTGGCCAATTTTTTTTTGTTAAGTGAAGAAAATCAAACACTGCAATTTGTCTATCAAAGCGAGAAAACAAAAATAATTTAAATAGTATCATTCCTCCTTGAGTCGAACTCACAACCATCAGTCAGAAGCTATCTCATAGTGAAAAGATGAAAACTTTTAAATATGATTTAATTTTCAATATTAAATATTTTAAGGGTCGTTCAAGAATTACGTAAGCAGATTTTTTGCAATTATTGAACATTGCTTTTATAGCCAGATACTGTCCTATAAAAAGATCTTCACAATATTTATACTAAGAGTTGTTTTATATTCTATTATTTCAATTGAACGTTGTCAATATACTATATAATAATTATCTTAAGTACTAATGTATTTAAATCATTTGAAGAATCTGGTTAATATAGCAATAGCTTTTATTTGCCAACAGAAAATAAGGCAAGTCTAATCTAATCAAATAGTAATCATGGAATATAGTATAGAGGCAATTCTCCCAAGTAGTAAGTGTATAAAATAATTATATACTTAACAGTGTCTAATGATTAAGTTATTAGTTTCTCTCTACCTTGATATATGCAGGACATAATACTGAAGTACCACTTGCTGCAAATACTTATCAGATAGTTAGTATCATCTTTTTTTTTTGTACTTATATTATAAGCAATATTAAGGAATAATTTAATATACCTGTTAGTTTGATTCCTTAAATACGATAGAAAATAAGCCACAAATTCCGACCTATCAGCACAAAGTAATATACAGTCTTCATTTGCGCCCTGAAACAATTTCAAAAATAAAATAAATAAACTTTGAAATACTTTAAACTTTATTTTAATTTTCTAGGTTATGTACCTCTATTGACTCGTTATTTAACCATTTAGATATTAGATCCCATTCTAATTTTCCGGATAAAGCACTTTCTATTATTGTTTCACTCATTTTAACATTTTTTTTCTACATAAAAATAGAAAAATATGCGATCGATTCATAGAGCTGCGCGCTAAATCCACTTTTACCGCCATGACAGTGACACGACTGACTATTTTTATAATCTGTAATGTCAAAAAAATATTGATTGGATTTTTTATCTATTCGAACAATATTGTGTGCTAAATAATATAATACTACAATACTAGTTACTACTTACTTAATATTTATTTGATTTCAGTTGGCTTATAAATAAAAAAGTTATACGGTTGTAAAGAAACTTATTCTAAAAATATTAGTATTATTGAATTGATTGACATTTTACTTTTAAATATAAGTATAGATATTGTTTTCAAAATGATATTACAATTAGAAAAGGAAAGTAATGCTGATTAGGAAATTAATAATTATGTAGTTCACATGGGTGAGGCCGTTATTAGGTCGGTAGTACTATAGCTAACAAAAAATTACATATGATTTATTCTACATTATAACTGTGTGCATAATTATATATTTTTATATTAAAATATAGAAAAAGGTGGATAGTTGAGGCCGACCTGGTGCAGGGTCACAAGGATGACTGTAACGCGACGGTTGTGAGTTTGATCCCCACTCAAGGCAATAAATTATTTTATATGAATATTTCCATTTCTTCGCTCTAGCACCAAGGCAAAAGCCCGCCGTTGAGTTCCGCCAATCAACATGCAATACCCGGAAAAAATCTTAGAATCCCTCTGCCTATCCTGCTGTGTGCGGGATACAATATGAAGCTGGTTTAAGTTGATTTTAATTTTAAGTGAATAGTCACTAATTTGTATACAGTATTATATTTCTAATTGGAATCAAACTATAAAAATTTCCATTTATTAATCTTTTTCTAGTATTAGTATTATTTAAAAATATTGTCTGTACATGTAAATAAATTAAAGTTGCTGTCTTAGATTTCAAACTGACCATGTTTTTTCAAGTGCAAACAGTTATTCATATGAGACTACAATTCAAACATACAGTTGTAAAAAGTTTATCTGTATATTCTTTCGTCTGTCTTTTTTTTAATCTTCGAAACAGCTGAAACGATTTTTTCGGAACTTTCACTGTCCGATAGAAAAGGTTATAGAGCAAATTATACACTACTGTAAATCCCGGAATTCTTGCTAGAAATTTGCAAGAAAGTTGTAGAGGTGATTTACGAGGGTAGAAAGATATGAAATTACTAAATATATTTTATTAGATTAAACGATCCTTTTTGAGAGCAACATTAAATAAAATCCTGGTGGGATTTTGTTTTCAATAACCATTTATTAAGTGTAATAACAGTATAGATATAAACCATAAGTAAGTACTAAAATAATCAACTTTTCTTAATTACACTTAAATATTACATAAAAGGAGCGGGAAATCAGCGTGAGGACAGTTAGTTATTAAATCGATAAAATTGCGTCCACAATAAAGATGTAAAAAACGTTAAACGAATAAAAAAGTATACATATTTATTTATTTAATATATTAAAAAGAGGTATTAAAATCTACTGTATCCTAATCTTGTTATAATAATCATCAAATAAACATGTCAAGTCTACTTTTTATTCGTAATTTATTAAAAGAAATACTTTTTAAAACCGATTTGAAAAATATAACAATCGACTTAATCGCACTTATACAAAATGGCCATCCCTATTCCTTAACAAGGTGAGCTATTGTCATTTGTCATTTTTGTTATTATACGTCAATATTATTGTAAAAATATGAAACAATGTCTGAAATATTCAATTTAAACAATATATGCCGTTGCTGCCATTCTCAGGGGAACTTCAAACATTTAAATGAATCTTATTTATACAATGGTCAGGAGGAAGTGTATTCAAATATATTACAACAAACATTTAATATAGAAGTAAGATATTTTTTGTATTATTGATGATAAATATTGGACTTAAAAGGTTTATGTTTATTTAAAAACTTATTAACTGTTTATCAAAAACCTTATATCTATGAAATTTGGTGTGTTTTTTATGATTTATGTCATGATTTAACAAATTCAATTAGGTATATTATTATTTTTTTATATCTTATATGATAGTATATTTAATATGAAACGGATCTATATTTATAAACTTTTTAGTTACTTTCAATACCACTTACAATTCAACGTTTTGAACCCAAGTAAAAAGTATAAAATGTAATATTTTAATACTGGCTTCTCTGCCTAGCTTTTTTAAGCTTTACACTATACACTCCTTCCCCATGCACCGCCAAATTCTAATGAGCATTGGGTGTTGAGTGATGGAACTCAACACTGTGCTTTGCCTTGTTACCACAGTGAGGAAATGAAAATATGAAATATTTGACTTCCTCAATCAGTGCCACAACTGCCCTCTTCTCTTGGCCTTTTGTGTATTGTAGCTATAAAGGTTCATAAAATTTTTCTTGTGTATTTTAGATTAAACCAGCTCCCGACTTATCTTATTCAATATGTGAATCATGTATACCAAGACTATGTGATGCATTTCAGTTCAGTCGACAAATTTTATCTTGTGAAAGATTGTTTTATGAATATTGTAGTACACAATTAAAAGGTAAAAGAACAACTTATAGAATATTTTAAAGTATTTTTTTATTATTTCCTATATTTTTATTTACATTAAAAATCCTGGCTCTTTCATAGATAGTATATAAACTGAAAAACTGTTTACCTTGTAACTGTGAGTAAGAGGGGGTGGACATTACTTATGCACATAAATGCAAATGATAATATAATTATATAATGCTCAATATTTATTAAATATTTGCTGAAAATGTTAATGCAACATAATTCTATAGAGTGGCCATAGGTCTTGGCTAAATCAGCTGGCTGACTGGATCCTCTTTCCTAAGTGTGGAATAACACTTTAAAATTGTTGAAAATATTTAATAAATAGAATTCTATCTTGGCAAGTGAGTAATAATAATTCCTAGTAATTATCTTTCGGTAACTAAAATTTGTAAAAATCTCCCTATAGAGACGCTAACAACATAAGTAAGTTGTAATAAACATATAAAAATTTTGATGTAGCTTGATGAGAATGTATGGCTTGGTGGTCAGAGCGCTTGGACGGTTTCCAAGTGGTGAGGGTTCAAATTCCGCTGTTAAAAATTTTATGTTTTCTAAAAAGTACATATCTTTGATTGTTTCCAGTGTCTGTAAATACTCTGTGAATTAATCAACAAAACACTTACACTTTTATTTTCTCCAATTTATTGCTTTGTAATTAATTTTATGATGAGCCATTGCATCAAAATATCAGAAAATGATTATAAGTATATTTAGTAAATAATTTAATGAAGCCCAATGAATAATATAATCATCAAATGATGGAAAAATTGAGCAAACTATGTGAATAAAACAATCATTTAGTAAACGCAAGTAAAAGTTCATGTTTTTTTTTAACAACATTCTAAAATACATATTTAAATACGGGTGTTTCTACTCTAATGTAGCATCCTCAAAATTTCAGCTTTGTAAAAATATAGTTAGGTCTGGGGGCTCTGGGATCTTTGACTAAATTGCATGAAGTCCCGCTGCTGCGGCTTCACGCTGTTTCTGGCACACAGCAGGGTAGACAGAGGGAACCTAGTGTTGAGACACTCCGTTCCCCACTTTCTGCCAAATTTTGGAGGCATTGCGTTTCGAATGGCAAAATTCAACGCCGCGCTTAGCCTCGATACCAGAGAGATAAAATGAAAATATAAATGTATTTCATTTCCTCGAGTGGGGATCGAACCCATCCTGCCCCATGACTGGCCTCGACCTCGGCCTTCGAAATTTTTTTTTACGAAATAGTTATTATACGACATAGTTATATTTATTTATAATATTTCACATAATTTATAGGACATATTTTTTTAAATAAGTAAATAATGAAAAACATCATGATAGACAAATGTTTTAATCTTTTTTATGCTTTCTGATAATTATATATCTTGTTTTAGATATTGATTTTAATTGCAAAGAAATCAAAGATGAAATCCAAGATGACGGTAATAATTATAAGAAATTGTTAAAATGATTTGTTTTTTTTATATTTGAAAAATAACAACGAATTATTTTGCAGAGTTCAAAAAAGAAATTCTAAATCAAAACCAAAACAGCTTCGACCAAAAATATGATGATGGTGAGTTTTCTTTTAGATAACCATTTTTACCCAACTGCGGCTATGCCCAAAATAAGGGGTTATGTTTTTCACTTGTATGTGCGTATACTAGCCCGTTCCTTTGTCTTTTTGTAACTGTTGAACCAGTGAGCCGCTTTAGATAAATGAAACGTCGTTGGTTTCGTCTTGTTGGTGCAATCGTTACCCGTTACATTAATCTAGTTAATGTAGTTCTGTTTATATTTCAGTTTTCTTATTTAATTTATTAATGATATTTAATATACATGCGAGGTCAACGTGGCGCAGTAAGATAGAATAAAGATTTTTTAATTAATTTGAATTTTCCCCGCTCCGGTAGACAAAGCGCGGCGTTGAGTTACGCCGGTCAACAACCGAAGACAGCCGTGAAGATGAAAAACAAATGTTTTTTTTTTAAATTACAGGTTCATTTAGTGACATAGGAGATGATGATCAACCACTGTCTACGTTAAAAAGTAATTGCGATCAAAATGAATGGATAATGCCGAATATAGGTAAAATTGGATTATATTTTGTTTTTAATAGAACCCCTCGTAATGCAGTTGGCCAGCGTTTGTTTGTAAACACGACGGTTATGGGTTCGAATACTACTCGAATGAATCAATTGTTTTCATCTCGTAGTCCTGGTAACAGGGCGGCATTAAATTAAGCCACTACATGCCCCTAATATTGTGTGGTGTGTCGGATCGGAGTGCTTTAACACTAACTCCCTCTTGCTATACGTGAAGAAACCGTAAAGTTAAACACTAACTCCCTCTTCCTATGCGTGAAGAAACAGTAAAGTTTTTTTTTTATAATTTTAAAAATGTTAATCACATATCTATAATCAGTAATGTAGAATTAAATTAATCCAGAATCACATTTTAATGTACGCTGAATATTTAGAATAATATAAAATATTTACTAAAAACTCTTTTTTTTAGTTTTTTTCATATAAAATAAAGAGGCCAGTGGCGCAAGGGCACAAGATGTGATTATAAACGCCGATAAAGGCCGATTGTGGGTTCGATACCCGCTCGAGGAAACTAAATATTTATTTAAATTTATATTTCCATTTCTTCGTTCTGGTGTTGAGGCAAAGCGCGACGTTTACTTTCGCCACTCAACACGCAATACCTCCAGAATTCTTCGGAAAGTGGGGAACGGAGTGTCTTAACACTAGGTACCCTCTGCCTACCTTGTTGTGTGCGGGATAGAGCGTGAAACAGATTTTGATTTTAAAAGAAATCTTTCTATTTCAGAAAAAGAGCCGAAAACAAAAACAGAAACAAAAATAAAAAAATACACATGCGAAGTATGCGAAAAAAAATTCTCATACAATGGCTCCCTAGAAATGCATATGCGTGTACACACAGGCGAAAAACCTCACCCTTGCTACATATGCAACACTAAATACAGTCTAAATAAAGAACTTATAAAACACATTACTATAAAACACAGCATAAATAACTCATTCCCTTGTATAAAATGTCCAAAAAATTTTGAAAAAGCACGTTTTTTGAAAAATCATTTAGTCACCCATTTTGGGGTTGAAAAGTTTAAGTGTGTTCATTGTGAAAAGGAGTTTCAAAGGAAGAAAGGGTTGAAAGAGCATTTAAAAGTTCACACTGGGGAACGTAATTTTACTTGTGATATATGCAATAAGTCGTTTGGTCATAATCAGACCCTAAAGAGTCATATTCGCACCCACACTGGTGAAAGACCGTATGTATGCGACATATGCGGCCGTAGATTCCCACAAAGGACACATTTGAAGCGTCACATCTTTATTATACACACCGGCGTTAAACCACACGCGTGCAAAGTATGTAATAAACAGTTTTCGAGCAAAAGTTACTTATCCATCCATGAGAGACAACACACGGGTGAGAAACCCTACAATTGTAGCATATGCAAGAAAGATTTCACTGCATATACTACTCTAAAAGTGCACATGCGTGTACATACAGGCTTAAAACCGTATATATGCTCATTTTGCAACCGTCAATTCGCCCAAATGGCCAGTTTTAAGCTACACGAGCGTACTCACACTGGGGAACGCCCATTTTCTTGTAAAGTATGCAAAAAAGCGTTTTCTGACAATGGTTATTTGAAAATACATATGCGCGTTCACACGGGGGAGAAACCGTTTACTTGTGATATATGCAAACGTTCGTTCAGAGAAACCGGACAGTTGAAACGTCATATGCGTGTACACACGGGGGTGAAACCCTACACATGCAAAATATGCAACAAACAGATAGGGAATCTATCTAAGCATATGCGAGTCCACTCCCAGGATAGGCAGTTTAGTTGTGGCATATGCAACAAGCAGTTTTCCATCAATGGTAATTTGAAGTTGCATATGCGTGTGCACACGGGGGAGAAGCCGTTTGCATGTGATGTATGCGACAGCCATTTTAGTCAGAGCAGTGGTTTGAAAAGGCATAGATGTACTCATGAGAAAATTGAATAGTATTTATAATATATATAAAAAAGGTGTAAAATAGTGCTTCTCAAACTTTTATTGAGATATTTTTGTAATTTTACTTTTAGTCAATCAATCCCGAAAACATTTTTTGGTATACAATTAAATTACATATTATAATTTTATTTTATTACATTCTATATAAGTATAAATAATTAATAATACTTACACAATATTTAATATATTTTTTTAACCTCACGCTGTATCCCGCACAGCATGGTAGACAGAGGGGACCTGATTGAGACATTTCTATTCCTCGCTTTCCTCCGAATCAACTTAACACCACTTTGTGTCTCGTTATAAATGCGAGAAATATAATAAAAGAAACTATTTTTTTAGGTTCACGTTGTATCACGCACATATAAGGGTAGAAAGAGTGAACCTACCTAAGTTCATGTGGTAAATAGTTACCTCTGTTGTCCTTATATTGAGAAACTCCTTTGCCATTAAGACATTTTCGTTTCTCACTTTCCGCCGACTTTTGGAGACATTGCGTGTTGAGTGACCGAACTCAACGCCGCGCTTTGCCTTGTTACCAGAGAGTGGAAATAAAAATATTAAATATTTCATTTCTTGGACTTGTAATCCAACACACAACCAGTCACATTCACACGCTTGTCTCTGGAAGACGACTAAACTCGGGGAAACTTATGGAATATTTATATATCACATAAAAAGTTTTATAATTCCTTTGAAGTAGTATGTAAATATTTTAAAAAGAGCAAAAAAGAGGGTAAGGTCAATTTTTTAAGTGTAAATACAGATTTGTGGCCTTCGTGGAGCGCCTGACTATTGGGTTCCCACTCGGGGGAATGACATATTATTATTTCCTAGCTCTGGTTACGGTTGTGTTAAATTTCGTTATTGTATCTAAAACATTAGGTTCTTGCTATCTATACTTGTGGGCGTGTAAAATTAGTATTTCAGTATAAATATAGAATCTTTTCTTTTTTATACACGTTACAAACATAAAAAGGTTTTTAAATAAGTTTACTTAATTGTATATATTTTTTTTATTTATTTAACTATTTTTTTTACATTATTATCAATGAGCAGAAAACAATAAACTTAATATATTATTTTTTACTTGTTTTACTAACACTTTTTAAAATAACAACGTATTAATCAAAATAAAATTATATATTAGAAAGAGCGAGACTTAATTACAGCCGTTATAATAATCTTTACTTCTAAAGTAATATTATATAGCTGAACAGTTTGTTTGCTTGTACAAGTTAATCTCAGGAACTACTGATTCGAATTGAAAACTCCATTTTGTGTTGGATAGCCCATTTAATGAGAAAGGCTATATACAAGCTATATTTTATTATTTTATCGTTCCGCGGTAACCCACTATACTTGTGGTTAAAGTTAACTTCCACACTTAGAATAACAACGTGTTATACACAACGAGTACTCCCATTTGACTACGAGTAAAGCCGCAAGAAATAATTAGTTCTATTATATATTAGATAAATATTCCTAAAAAAACATTATTTAACTTACTTATATAAAATGAATAGATAAGTGTAAAAGAATAATAAAAGTTCTAAGTGAATACTTTACAACTATTTAAAGAGTTCATTATAAACGACGATTCAAGGATCGATATCCGTTAGGAGTAATTTATTTATACACAGTAAATTTCTTCAATTTTTAATTAAAATGTGCGGAAAATGGTAAAAAAAACACACGTGAATAGTTATTACTTTCTTTTTCCATATTTACTAAATGAATGGACCGCTTAAATATAACAATCTTACTAATATTATAAATGTGAAGGTGTTCGTGGATAGATGTTTGTTCTACTTTCACGTAAAAATTACAGAATTAAATAGAATTTTACAGTTATATTGCTTCAGAATAAGACATAGGCTATAATTCATGTTATCGTTTTGTATAATTGGCTATAATATAACAATAAGTTAAAGCGGGTGAATCCAGGCGTGGGAATATTGATAATGTAAGAATATATTTATTGGCTTACATATATTTAAATATATAGATATAAAATAAATATTTTTTTGATAACATATAAGCCTCCTGTTTACCGTCCAAGCGCTCCGAATACTAAGCCATACGTTCTCATCGAGTTACGTCGAAATGCTCAATACTTATACCAACCACTAAGTAACTAAGACGTAGCAGTCAGAGAACGTGGGCGGTTAACACGAGGCGCAGATTCAAATTCGCTACGTACAATTTTTTATATGTTTCAATTCATTTTTCTTTCTTAAGTGTGGAATAACACTATGAAAAATACTAAAATTAATGTAATTCACACATGGCATAGTTTTGGGCTGGGTCTTTTTCTTTCTTTACATAGTATAAAAAGTCAGAGTTCATGTATAATGTTATATTAGCTTAAAGCCGAGAATTTCAATGATTTGTATGAACATATTTTTGTGCAATTACCCTCCAAAATGGGATATAACAAAACTACTTAATTTTGACAGCGCGTAAAAAGTTCGAAAGAAACACTGTCAAATGTTTACAAATATCCCTATTTTAGATTTTTCTTTCGATAAGGTCATCGTGTGTAGACTGTAGACGCGGTTTTATTAGGATTTCCTCCACTCGGAAGAATAGTTTTATTTATTTATTTTTAGTTACAAGCACCGATAGACAAAGCGCGGTGTTTAATTCCGCCACTCAACACGCAATTTCTAGAAATTTGGGCGGCGCGTGGAGAACAGGGTGTCTTAACACAAAAGTTCCTCTATCTAGCCTTGCGGGAAAGAGCGTGAAGTCACTTTTAATCCTAGATTATTCTTCTTTCATTTTAACACTATCTTTATGATCCTTTTTCATATGATTTCTCAAACTACCCTTCTGTACGTAGAATTTTTCACACAAAGTACAAGAATACGTAATACCGGTATGATTATGTTTTATATGACGATGCAATGTATTCCTTTCTGAATATGATCTAGTACAAAATGAGCATTGAAAACGTTTATTTGTATGACTTTTTTTATGTTTCTCCATATCCGTGACCGCCATTTTGCATATTTCGCATGTTATTTTCTTTTTGATAGGTCTGTTAGGATCGTGTATTTTTTCTAAATGACGATTCAATAACCTCTTAGTTGACAGTGACATATTGCACAGCTTACACAAAAATTTCTTTACACCATTGTGCGAGTCAATATGGCGGTTCAGCGTGTATTGTGTACAAAATCCTTTCCCGCAAGTGTCACAAATAAACGGCTTTATAAGGTCGTGATTTTTTATGTGTGTCAAATAGACACCTTTGTGATCGAACGAAATTGAGCAAATTTTACATCTATACGATTTAGGATCGCCAATTTGGTCTTTCGGATCGTGTGTTTTTTTGTGTTTATTCAAAATTGTTATAGTTATAAACGCTTTTTGGCATAAATCGCACTTAAATGGCCTATCGTTGGTGTGTCTTCTTATATGATAAACTAAGTTTTTGGACGAGGCAAAGGTTTTTGGACATAAATTACATTTAAACGGCCTAATTTTGTCGTGAACAGCGGATTTATGCTTATTCAAATTAGTTATATCATTAAAAGGGTGGCCACACACGTCACACATTATCTTTTTACTCATACCCATGTGCCATAAAATATGTTTCTTTACCGAAATCTTGTGTAAAAACACTTTACCGCAAATATCACATGTGAACTGTTTTTTTTGTATGTGCGTGTTTGTATGGTAATAGAGAGAAGGCAAATTATTATAGGTCTTATCACAGAATTCACATTTATGTAATTTCTTTTCTTTATGTTTTTTATAATGATTGATGTATTTTTTGTGTTCATCGAATGTTTCGAAACAAATTTTACAATTAAACTCATTTTTGTGTTTCCTGTAGATATGCCTAAATAAATATTTATACATGTCGAAGTTCGCTGAACATTTTTTACAGGAATATTTGAACCCGTTGTCAGTTTTTATTCTGTTACACCATTTGAGATTGCTCTTTAACGACGGTTTTTTTTTTGGATTGCCTGTAATAAGAAAAATATAATATTTATATTATATATTAAGAATTACAAAAGTATACGTGGCGCAGGACGCAGACTGCGACTGATTCGATCCCCCACTGGAGGTAATGTAATTTTTAACATTTTCATGTCTTTGATCTGGTGACGGAGTAAAGCGCGGCGGCATCAACACGCAATACCTTAAAAATTCGACGGAAAGTGGGAAACGGAAGTGTCTTGATGCTTGGTTCTCTCTGGGTAAGCTGGTATGCGCGGGATGTAGCATACAGCTGAAAATAACCCACAAAAAAACAGGCAGTAAACGTGACGGTTGTAAATTCGGTGTTTTCTTTGCAAATAATATAATAACGTATTATACAAAAAATATATTGTAGATGATCTTATTTATAAAAAAACCGGACAAGCGCGAGTCGGGCACCCGGGCCGAAGGGTCCGTACAAAAATTGGAGGTCCGTACAAAAATTGGAGAGATTTAACCATAAATGTATAGTTTTCAGTTTTTTCTTGAACTGGTACTGTAGATCCTAGCTGTGACATAATTTTCGGTCTACCGGAAGTACCCTATAAAGTTTGATTTCCTTTATAATGTCAAAATACGCGTTTTTTGCGATATAAACGGCCATATCTTTTTTCTTGTCAAAATACGCGTTTTTTGCGATATAAACGGTCACATCTTTTTTCTAAGTAAATATAAAAATATTGTTTTTATCAGGAAATCATGGGGCCGTAGATCTGAGTATATAGTTTAAATTTCAACTTGATATCTCCAAGCGTTCCTGAGATAAAGGGTCTTGACAGACAGATGGACAGAGTGTATCTTATAAGGGTTCTTTTTTTACTTAAAAAGTAAGGAACCCTAAAAACGTGACTACAATAAGATATAAAGTTCCCAATAAAAAAATAACTTTCTTCCTTCTGGTAACAAGACAAGGCGCGGCGAAGGATTCCGCCACTCAAACATGCAATGTCGCGAAATTTGGGCGGAGAACGGAGTGTCTTGACACTAGTTGCTCTCTGCTAACTCTGCTATATGCAAGATACAGCGTGAACCTAAAAAAAATACGTCCAGCCCGCGCCTCTTCAACAGTTTCCAGGATTTTTTAATAAAATTGGACACACTTGAAGTGCCATAATTAAACAACTAAACTGAACTAATCTCAAAAAACAATTTTATTAACAATATTTATTACTTACTTTTATTAGATATTTTTGTCTTTTCTTTCTCTATGGTATTTTCGTTCTTTTCCTCTGATTCAAAAGAAATTTCTATTGTTTCCTGTTCTTGTTCAATATTATCATTGTCATAAACGTCGATACTATCACTTTCTAAAAAACAAAATGTAGGTAAATATTCGTGCATTACTCCCACATCTACCAGGGTAGGCAGAGGGAACCTAGAGGACAGATCCTCTAAGAGGCAGTGCGTGTTGAATGGCGGAACTCAACGCCGAGCTTTGCCTCTTTACCAAAGCAAGGAAAATATTATATATATTAAATAATAAGAATATTAAATATTTCATTTCTTCGAGTTGTAATCTAACCCATAACCTATCGCGGCCACGACTGGCCTCAATCACCCTGGCTTTGATGATATAACAAATATATGATGTTTTTTAAGATATGTATTTACATATTTTTAACATTTTTAAAGTATTATTCCACACTTAGGAAAGCAATAAGTATGTATTTACAATTCATTTAAATTACCTTCATTCTTAACAATTTCTGGTTTCACAACAACTTCTTTATCTGAAAGAGAAAGAACATAAATATAATAAGCAAACTGGTTGTCTGCAAAGCTGGTTTATGGATGGTTGTTTTAAGTTATAACATCATAAGGAAACATTGAAGAAAAATTACAATAATTATTATCATTGAATTATGATTATTTTGTATAATACAAAAAAGTAGTTGAAATTGAAAATTACAATTTTTACTTTAAATTAATATTTATTTGCAATCGTATTATTGTTTTTTTTCTCTTAAATTATACAGATTAATTATATGCAACAATGTAAATGCTTAGGCCGATCTTGCCTCTTTATCACTTGTCCGCTCTCGCTTATTACATCAAGAAAAATTAATGTTTAACTTTATAAGTTAATAAGTAAAAATAAACAGTTAAAAAAAACATTTTTTGTTATTAGTTTCATGCACTTAATCTTACCAGAGCATCTAAATAAAACGCTGTATCACACACACAGCAGGGTAGGCAGAGGGAACCTGGTGTTATTATAAGACACTCCGTTCCGCAAATAATCTAATTAAAATTAATTAATCCCCCTAAATATCTGTTGAAACCATAACCATAACGTTTACAGTCAAATACTGTCCCACTTTTGTTGAAGTCCCACAACCGTCACATTTACATTCGCACATTTGTGCTCCTGCGCTATGGCGATCTCAATTTAAATCAATTTAAATAAACAAAAAATACCTTCATGTTTTTCTATTTTAATCTCCACTTGTTGTAATAATTCATCTGTAATTACAAAAATATTTTTATAATTGCAGCTAAAATTTAATGAGATACTATGTTTGTACTTAGCTGGTCCTGCCACTAGAACATGTGGTTTCCAAAAGGATATTAAAGCACTAATATTCAATTAATTTTTAATTTATACTATTTTATACTAGTATTATAAACCTGAAGAGTTTGTTTGATTGAATGCACTAATCTCAGAAACTGTTGTTTTACCAAACCTATAATTTTTTTTTATATGTGTACATATAAGATTCAGCATAATAGGCACTTACTATTGCAATATTCTTTAAATTTCCTCTCGCATTGTAACACTTGTTTTTTAAATTTGCATGCTTCCTTAAGCTTTTCAATACATATATCACATATTGTGTTGCTCACTTCAAATCCTGGTGATTGTAGCTGAAATTTAACAAAAAAAGTTTGTATAAGAAGGAGACATTTATGGGTTTGATTCTGACTTGGGGAAATGAGTTATTTTCATTTCAAGACTGGTAACAAGACAAAGCACAGGGTTAATTTCCACAGTTCAACACACTATATATAACTGTAGAAGGTTAGTTCAGGTTATATGTTTTGTAATATATATTTGTGTCACTAATATAGAATAAAACAGTACACTCTCTGTAACAATACTGATGATTTATTATAGCATTTATTAATGAGGCTTGTGAGGCCAATAGATATGCTTAACACAGCGATGCGATAGGTTGTGGGTTCGATTTTCAATTTCAAAAAATTAAATATTTAGTAATATAAGTCTTATAATGCCTGACATGCAACATTATATTATTGAATTCTCTTTGAAATGATGCATTTTGGTTAGCCAAAGGAAAGGATAATGTTTTGTAAATAGTTTGATATTATAAATCATTGTGTCAGAAGAATAGTTATTATACAATATATGACTAAGCTCCTAGGATTGAAAATTTAAGAAAGGAAGACATTCCACTTATGAGCATGAATAATTTTTATTTTTGTTAAACAAGACAAAGTCCTATTTTAAGTTACATCATTCAACACATAATGTCTCGAAAATTGCAAGGTGTGTAAGAAAGTGTCTTAACACTAGGTTCGCCCTGCCTGCCCTGCAATGGTTACAGCTTCAAGTTGCTATAATCATTTTTCAGAATAGACTGAACTTAAAATAATGATAATGTTGAACGAGATGAACACTTAACACCAAAATATATGTAAAAAGTACCAAGATATAAATCGCTAAAATCTCTTTGCTTTTCACTCATAAAATAAAAAAAATATATATGAAAAAATGAAACAATATTCAACTTACATACAAACCCAATGTATTTTTCAACATTTCCACATAAATTTCATCATTATCATCCACTTTAAGAGGCGAGTCCAATGACTTAAAAAATCCGTCTGCATGACAGCATCTGCATAAAGTAGTTAAATTCCAAATACCCGACATATTTTTTTAAATTTCTTGTGTGTTTTATGCCACATATAAAAATATAAAATAAACAGCCTAATGCAATATAAATCACTGTAAAATTAAAAAAATAATTTGTTTTCATTTTCTTTTAATTGTCAACTGTCATAAATAAAACTGTCAAATGTCAATAGTTTATTTTTAAATTTGTATGTTTGCCACAGATTCTTAGAATTCAAAATCTTTATTTTTTATGATCAGGGATGTTGTGGATATAACGACTCGGACTTAGATACGGATACAGATATAAGAAGAAAGTTGTAATGGTTTCGATTTCAGTTAATTAATAAATTATTAAACTGGTATTAATTTATTTTAGATATCTGTAGTGTTGATGATGGAAGAATGAAAGTCTACTCACGTTTAGCACTGAGTTTAATCAACACCACTTTAAATGTATATACAGTGATAACACAAATGGTAAAATCACAATTAGACACGGTACAGTATATACAGGAAAGTCAACCACAAACATATATATATAACAGAACACGAAAGATACAAATTTGGAATAAAATACTAGATAATACAAAGGAACGTATGGAAAGCGCATCGAGTGGCAAGCAACGACTGTGATTATTAAATATGCCGTCGACAAGGGGGTAGGAGTAAATATTACTCCTCACCGGTTCAATCGACGGCAGCGAGCGCTTTTGTATAAATATACTAAATACGAATACTTGTTATAATAATTATATATAAATTCTATTAAGCGTATGTATGTATATAAATGATAAATAAATATATTACAATATTGAAATAGATAAATGAACACAATAGATAAATGAACACATTAAATAAACTATAAATATATATAATAGTTCCCTACATATCTATTAGTTGCGGTTAGCGTAACGGAGTTCCATAACAGTAGGGATCTACTATGAAATCGTAGTAAACATGGCCGTAAGAATATGGTGGAGGGAGGGATGGGTCATGCTTAATGTTGTCTTCGATACAAGACTAGTCTGGTGGGCATGGCCTGCTTATTAATTTTTTAATTAACTGAAACCGAAACCGTTACAATTTTTTTCTTATATTTGTATCCGTATCCAAATCCGAGACAAGAAGCCCCAGAAATTTTACTAACAAAAAATTTGGCTTAAAAAAACCTTTTCATAAGCATGTATGTCAGCTAAAATCCAGACCCCTCAGAAAATATCTCTAGATACGCCTATAGTGGTGTCGTTGAGAAACGCCGATTGTAAATGCTAGACTTATATTATTATATATTTTAGGGTCAAACTTATTAAAAGGGATTTTACTGAAAATATTTTTTTAACTAATCTAGTTAGACAACCCAATAATTTAAAAATAAAACGAGGCAAGTGATTATTAGTTTTAATTATCTATTATACATTATTTACGGTAATTTAAAAACTATTTGATAAACCTTCCCTCGAGCGGTCGAGCGATCCAGAGAGAACAGAAATATTTTAAATATCTCTCAACAACATTCTCTTTAAACGTCCTATTTCTAGTTTCACGACAATTCCATGGACATCCAAGGAATGACAAGTTGAAACGAACATCACGCTTTAAGTAGTGGTTCCTAAAGTTCCAAATGTATAAGAGATTGACACTTTTCGTCTTGACTCTTACAATCATTAATATTACACCTGCATGGTGACATTCATAATGCAGGTGTAATATTAAACATTGAAGGTTTGATCTCCATTTAGAAAATTAATTATATTCATCTCTTCGCTCTGGTACTAAGGCAAAGAGAGTGGATTAATTCCGCCACTAAGCACGTAATATCTTGAAAATTGGACAGAAAATCCGGAGTTCAAACACTAGTTTCACACTACTGCTCTATGCGGGATACAGCGTTAAGCTTAAAAAACCGGTAAAGTACCAATCGATCTCATCCACCAATTTCAGGATTGTAGATTCATGGAAGTACAATTTATAAAAGGTGACAAACTTAAGTTTGCTAACTTACTTTCACTTATTTTATATGAAATGAAATACGATTATAAGTTAGTATTTTTTTTTATGAAATACCTATATTTTTTTACTTTTCGGAGTTTTTCCTTTGTTTGTATTTTATTTACTCACTTCATGTGAAATTTTTTAATTGTAGGCTCACTGGCAGTACCTACCCTATAAAATTTGATTACAGGGTGAATTTTATACATGTCATTTTTTTAATTTTGTAATTTGTTAAATATTACACAATCTTATCTTAAATGTTTTTTCCATTAATTAATGTAAATACGACCCCGCATGCATTTTTACCTCATCCACTGTGATCTTTTCATACGTGCCCTTTGGTCTTCATGCCTTAATGTGACCTTCTAATATAATCGACACTTTTCTCGAAGGTAAACCGAGGTGAAGGTAAATTCTTTCCTGTCATGAGTACGTCCTTATCATATTTAGGATTCCCTATCTTAAAAGGTAAAACGCAAAACCCTAATAGGGTCGTGATGGTTACAAGCTAATTTCAAATATTCGGGTCTATGGTCACTTGCATCACAGAAAAAGATTAAGGTTCTAAGTTACCGTGATCAACGTTGACTTAGAACCTTTAAAAAAATCAAGGTTCAAAGTCAACGTGAAAATATATAAACATTTAAACGATGTGCTGTATTTTGTACGAAATTTGCCGCGTCATCAAAACTTATGGTTTAGAATACTTCCCGTACACCCACAGCTATGAAATTTGGCACAGAGTGAGAATAACAATAAAGGAACAAATCCGAAAAGTGAAAATTTATAAGTAAGTACTCTCAAAAAACATTATAAACTTACCTGATATTATGAAATTTGGCAAGAAGTGAGCTTGCAGTAAGCTTGCAGTAAAAAAACGAAAAATTTAATTTTATATTTATATTACAGATAAAAATTATTACAAACTTACAATTGTAGCTCATTACATACAAAATGAGTATGCTCTCAGTATAAACGAAACTATATTAGGACCTTGAATAGGTTCTCGCTGTTTTTTGAAAGATGGCGTTGCGGCACTCTGTGCATGGAATTTCGTACGGTAACGAATCACCAAAGTAGTACTATATGTAACCTCAAATTATAGTAGAATAGTGTTTACTACAGTGTCAACTACATATTTATTTTCCCTTTGTGAAAATGTGTACTTTTGTGCCAAATAAAGTGTTTTTGCGGGGAATTTTATTGCACTGCTTTATTCAGAAAAAATCTGCAGCAGAAGCACACAGAATTCTCGTTGAGACAATGCTTTGTCGAATACAACGTGCAGAGACTGGTTTAGGCGCTTCAAAAGTAATGATTTTGACCTTGAAGACAAAGAGCGTTCTGGAGCACCGACAAAATTTGAAGACAGAATTGGAGGCATTGCTTGAAGAAGATCCATGTCAGACGTTAGTAGAGCTCGGGAAAACGTTACAAGTAGATGCGTCAACAGTTTCAAAACGTTTAAAAGCGTTAGGAATGATCCAAAAGCAAGGGCATTGGGTGCCGTATGAGTTGAAGCCGAGAGACGTAGAACGACGTTTTCTCATGTGTGAATTGTTGCTTCAACGGCAAAAGAGAAAAGGTTTTCTGCACCGTATCGTCACTGGGGATGAAAAGTGGATTCACTACGACAATCCAAAGCGAAAAAAATCGTGGGGCATGCCGGGTCACGCATCAACATCGTCGCCAAAACCAAATATCCATGGTTCTAAGCTTCTTCTCTGCATTTGGTGGGATCAGCAGGGCGTAATTTATTATGAGCTGCTTAAACCTAATGAAACTATCACGGGAGCTCGCTATCGACTTCAGTTGATGCGTTTGAGTCGCGCTCTGAAAGAAAAGCGGCCACTATACGAGCAGAGACACGACAAAGTGATTTTATTACATGATAATGCTCGGCCACATGTGGCAAAACCAGTCAAAACTTACCTGGAAACACTTCAATGGGAAGTTCTACCCCACCCGCCGTATTCACCGGACATAGCCCCCTCCGATTACCACTTGTTTCGGTCGATGGCGCACGGTTTAAGCGAGCAGCGCTTCCATTCTTTTGAAGAAGCCGAAAAATGGCTTGATTCCTGGATTGCCTCGAAAGATGAGTCGTTTTTCCGACGGGGGATTCAATTGCTACCAGAGAGATGGGAGAAAGTGGTCTCTAATGATGGACAATACTTTGAGTAATGTCATTGTAAGCATTATATTTTAAATTATTTTTTTTTAAACAAAAAAACAGCGAGAACTTATCCTAATATATAAATAAAAAAAAACTATGTCTTATTTGAAAGTGTTAAAAATATTAAAAATATATGCTTAATAATGACATTGCAGGATTATTATAATTTAGAAGAATTATGTAATTATCAGCAATTGATTTTATATTTAATTAAAACATATTTTATTTTTGTTGCATTTTATTAATACAACTGTGGAAATATTTAAATGGAAATATTAAGTGTCATTAAACATTCCTACACATATAAGAGATGCGTAGTAATCAAATAGTGAAATTAACGTTTCATAATTTTTTTAACTTCACGCTGTATTCCGCAGCCGCATATAGCAGGGTAGACAGAGGGAAACTAGTTTTAAGACATTCAGTTCTCAAATTGTGGGTTGACCTTAACGCCGCGCTTTGTCATGTTTTCATAGCGAGTAAAGAAAAATAGCTAATTCCCCCTCACGGGAATCCAACCCACAACCGTCGCACTTACAGTCAGACGCTGTGCCGCTGTGCCAAGTGCCTTTATACATACATGGAAGCAACATGTAAATGTTGAGAACATAATAAGAAGTGATCCGCCACTACTCTAGTATCAGAAAATAAAGCTTTCAAATAACAAATTAGTTAGCGTCCTGCTTACTAATTGGTTGTTAAAAAACTTCAAACTGTTCTTTGAGGTCGTCATGGTCGACATTTTTTTAAGCGAACTGGCCTAAAGTTGCAATTGAATTAAAAAAAATAACGAAGTTCTATAAGTAGTCTATATGTAACGTATCATAACTTTGAGAAAAATGTTCATATAATCTTCTATAAAGTTTTCTGATTATTTTGCTTCCATATATGCTAACTCAATACAATTTATTTATTTCGATTCTGAAATTCAAATATAATAATAGTCAACATTTTTCTAAACTGCAACTAAATATAGAAAATATTAATCGAAAGCTTCGCAATTTGAACATATCGAAAAGTACTGGTCCGGATAACATTCAATTTTTATTAAACGCCAATTTTTATTAAAAATTGTGCATCTTGCTTAGCTGTTCCTTTGTTCCTACTATATAATAAATCTCTTTTTAAGGGCTATTTTCCAAGCGCATGGAAACAGGCTAAAATTATGTCAATATATAAAAGTGACGGCGAGAATCAAATTCAGAACTACCGACCAATATCGAGTTTGAGTGTTTTCATAGTATTGTCTTCTCCGGCTACATTACGTTACTCATTCTATAAGAATAGAGCGTGTGCAATAAAGATTTCTTTGGTACCTATCACACCTGGATAAAATTCATAAATCCATACTCTCGTATAAGGTCCGATTGAAGTATTTCAATATGACCACTTTGGCGCATAGAAGGGACTTACTGGACATCATGTTCTTATACAAATTTAAATAAAAAAATAAATTAAAGATACCATATAGATACTCCAGAAAATATTTACCTATATTAGTATCACGAAATAAAAAGTAGTATAATAGTATAGTAAAAATTATTGACTAATTATAATTATTGTAAAGCCGAACACAGAAAATGCATGAAGTGCTTGCTTTCAACCGGTTATGCATAATTGCAAGACTTTCGCATAATAAGAATAACTCTTAAAATGTAATAGCCACTAGCAAAACTTAAATAATTAAATAAATAAATTTACAATACATTGTTTCTTTAGTATAGGTGGGAAAAGTGCGGTGCTGTTTTCTGTTATCCCATATGCAATTTCTATGTTTTTGTGACCAAAGTGGAGTATTTAACTAAGTTCCCTCTATCTATCCCACAAACTGTATAAGTTGTGTCATAATATATAAGTTTTTTTTATCATTATGCTTTATCCCTACCTAGGGTAGCCTCAACCTCTTCATACATGCCTTCCATGGTGTCCTCGTGGTTTTAACGTGTCCCTGCAGAATCGTCGATATTGTATCTTAGATGGTCAATTGAGGTCTCCCCCTGCCTTTCTTACCGCTCACTCTTGGTTCGTACATTTTTTATCATTCTTTCGTCACTCATTTTCTCAATGTGTCTGAATCACCTGATTATGTTCTTCTTCACTCTCACAGCGCCATCTTCGCTATCACCTGCTGTTTCTAATATACAAAAATAATATAATTGATTGATTAAAATTCATTTTCGTCATTTCTGTCTTAATCCCATGTAAAATTGGAATTGGAGGCAAATAAAAAAAATTACAAATTAAAAAATAAATATTTATAATTTTTCTATAAATTACTTATCTGTAATTAAAAAATCTTATTTATTTAATTACATATTTTTTAAATGTTTTTTTGTAATAAATCAAACATCTAACTTTATTAGGACGACACAAAAGAAGCTTAATCTGTGTAGTATTTCGAAACGTTCTCAATTTATATATGTGATGCTAATATCATTAGCGAGTATACAAGATGATTTCATGGGATTTTGGACTTTACAACTATAGTTTTAGATCATTTAAAGAGTTTTCACATTTAATTGTAGGCGAAGATTCGAAAGCGTACAGCGAACAGTCTGTGGGGCGTCTTACACTCGAGCGCTTGTCGAATGAATTTGACAAATGTCAAAATTATAAATAACAGTTTTCGTGTCAAATTTTGGTTTTGTGTGCAATAAAATTGTGAAATTATTTTTTTTGAAAGGTGAGTTGAGTAAATAATTATTTATGTTTTAATTTATATTTTTTTAAAGCTTTTAAGATGACGTTTTTAATTATATATAATAAAATTTATGTTTTTGACCTTTGCTCTTAAATTTATGATGTTATAAGAAGAAAACTAGATTGAACAAAATTCAAACGTAACGTCTCATATAATATAAGATACGACGAAGGCTAAAAACGAAAGTTCTTTAATCCCATACTCTGTACAAGAATGCGTGTCATCGTATAGTACTTACATGTAAATCTTGTAGCGATTTTTTAAATATACTTAAGTGAGTTAATACTAGGCTGCGTTAACTTACGCAACTTAATTTCATATATACCTAAAAGGAGAATAAAATATATTATATCTTATTCACAAATTTTCTCTGCCTTCTCCACAGACGATGTTTTAAGAATATATACTTAAATAAATAAACATATGTATATAAAAAAGGATAATGTATTCCATATATGTACGTAAATTATTTTAATTAAATGTTACTACAAAAAAGCTAATGAATAAATATTATCATTATATCTTTGAAAACAATATTATGTATAATAAGAATATATTTAAATTTTAAAATCTATGATTATAATACATATTTTTGACTACAACCTGGTAATTCTGTTGATTTCCATTTCCTGGTTTTTTTCCTAGTTAGTAGTTAGTATGTACTTTATTATTACTTACCTATATTACGGATTCTATTCTTTCTCAGGACATATATTTCTTCATTGAGTATTAATACCTTTTTTGCCTCTACATTCACTCATAACATGCAGGAGATGTAACCATATTTTTTTACATAGAACAGGGTCGACGGGGGGAACCTCGAAAAGTAGTATTAAGACGCTTCGTTCCCATTAAGACACTTCCGTTCCGCAATTTCCACCGATTTCTAGAGAGATTGCGTGGTGATTGGCGGAATTCAACGCCGCGCTTTTGCCTCATTACCAGAGCGAGGAAATGAAAACATAAATATTTCGTTTCCTCTAGTGGGAATCAAATCCACAAGTTGTCGCGTTCACAGTTGCACGCTTGTGTCCTGCACCACAACTGGGATCTGTTCCTAAAGTTGTAATAAATCTATAGAATTATCTACGGTTCACATTAAAATATTATGAATTATATTCGTATTTAAATAGAAATATTAACAATTCAAACGCCGAATTTGAAGCCGCTTAAATTTAAGCCGGTTGACACTGTCGGTTGACACAATGTCTTGAAAATTGATCGACGCGTGGGAAACAAGGTGTCTTAGCACTAGATTCCCTCCGAGTACCCCGCTACATGCGTGATACAGCGTGAAAATACATAAACATTTACATATAATTACTATACGAATATATGTATATATGTAGATGCTTATTATGAGTTCAGATATTCATGCGTAAGTTTCGTTAAATATTATATAAACTGATTGACGTCATTATACTAAGTACAGGTGTGAAATTTGACAACGCGATGGTTGTAGCTTCGATTCCGCTGACAGTTTATATTATTAGTAAAAATATGTGGAGTTACGTAAAAACGGTAAAAACAAGATTTAAAACGTAACGTAACGTAACGTTTTGTAGCAATTGCAAATTCTCCTCTCTCAGCTCACCCTTTAATCTATTATATCTCCAGCAGTTTCCTCGTTCCTTCACACAGGTCATATTTATTTCCCCGGTCAAGGAAATTTAGGATACCAAAACTACAAGTTGTATAAAGTGGGAGTAATCTGGAGGTCGGGGTGACTATAGATACACTAAAATTATCCTATAGTTGTAAGATGCATAAAAAAAAACTAGGTTTCCCGCATATACGAGAAAAGGGATGGAGGTAATAAGAATTAAATAAATGTAATATAGTTACCATATTTATCAAAATCTATTTAGCAATTAGACTTATCATCAATATAATAAACTTATTACAAAATAGTAGAACCTCAACGGATTGGATTTCAAACCGCATCTCTTGGGTAACATATTCTCTGGACAAGTGAACCTATACCTTTATTGTAAAATTTTATTGCGATTATAAGATTATTTAGCACTTTTTTTAGAGTTGCCTACCCCAAAAGGAAAAAAACGGAACTCTTATAAGATCACCCTGTTGTCCGTCTGTCCATTTCTCAAGTTTATTTATCTCGACATCGCGTTGAGGTATCAAGCTGATATTAGTATAAAATATACAGGTCTACGGTTCTTCTGAGTATAGATAAAATCAAGCTATCAAAACATATGAGCATTTATGCATAGTTTTGACTGTATTATGTACGAAATTCGCCGCGTAATCAATCAACACATATACCTAGGGACCCTACTACCCCTAGGGTACATACTCCAGTGGACCTGCAGTTATAAAATTTTTCACAAAGTGGAGAACTTATAATACAAGAAAATCGTAACAGTAAACATTTATAAGTATTTTATAGAAAAATATTATAAACTTATATTTGTTATTAACTATATCATACAAAATGAGTGCATTTGCCCGCAAACTTAAGTTTGTCAAATTTTATATAAGTTGTTTTTCTCCTTCACCTATGTACATTATAATCCTGAAATTGGAAGGGAAATCTATAGTCCCTATAGATGGAAACCAATACTTTTAAGATTAGCGCGTTGAACTAGACACGCTTTTTAGCTTTTTTTCGATTTTGGGTATTGAACTGCATCCCATGCGATGCCGTGCTTTGTCTTGTCTCCCCCGAATGTGATTCGAACCAATAACTGTCGCGTTGACCGCTTCGCACTCTGGATTATCTTAATTTTAATAATCTATTTTAAAACATTTATCTCATTTAATTTTCGACTTATTTTTTGCGAAAAGAATGCGAAATAAAGTTTAAGTAAACAAGCTTACAATTTTTTCTGCTTCTTTTTCACTTTTTACTAAAAATCAATTATTTACGGTTATAAAAGGCCGTCGTCGCTCATTGCGAATGGGACAGCGGGAGTCAGGCTGAAAACACGAAGGTTGTGGATTCGATAAACACTCATGGGAGTAATTATATTTAATTTAACACGCAAAATTTTAAATTGGTGCGTGGAGAACAGTGTCTTAACATTAAGTTCCCTCTGCCTGTACTGGTGTATAATGGCGTGAAACTGCTTTTTTACGGTTGATAAAATTAAAATTTGCATCGTGATAAAGAAATGTCAGCGTAAAATCGCTTGAGGCAATCGTATTTGGTTGTGTTTGGTTGTGTTCGATTTTTATTTTCATTTTACCGCTTTATTAAGATAACGTTCGGCGTTGAGTTACGCGAATCAACTTGCAATATCAAAAAAATATGCTTAGAAAATGTTTTCTTTTGACCATCACATATATATTATTGTATTTATATTAAGACATTTCTTATTTTCTCAATTAGTAAGTGCGCGTAATTCAGATTCTTAGATTTTATTGCATGGTTTGTTACAGCTCGACCTAGTAAAGGCGTGTTAATATATTACTTTTAGAAGAATATAAATATTAAGAATCATATTTTAGAATATTTTTTTCATTTACATTCTTCGTTTCCCACTACTTATACTCTTTTTAACCGACTTTTGTAAAAGAAGCCGGTTCTCAATTCGACTGTACTTTTTTGTGTTTTTTATGATACCGTATCTTTTAAGGAAAAAAGGAACCCTTATAAGATTGATGTTCATTGATTGTAGTCCATTCGTATTTCTGTCTATAAAAAAAATATTTCTACATTTCCTTAAAAAAATGGCCGTTTATATCGCAAAATCAAAATTAATAGGGTAGTTTTGGTTGACCTAGAATTAAGAAATTTGGCAGCTAGCATCTACAGATAGTACTAGTTCAGGAAAAAGCTGAAAACCATACATTTGTGCTGAAATCCTAAAAAATAATAGCATTAAAAGGAAGACAACATTTGGTAATAAAGCCGCTAGTTCTAGTGAGGTATCAGATGAAATGACTCTAGCTAATCTAAGCTCGAATTTCAGAAAAAGCTCAAGACCTCCAATTTTTGTACGGTACCCTCGGTTGGCGAGCATGACTCGCGCTTGTCCGGCTTAAAGTTATTTTTGTTCACAAGAATATATAAAATGAAATAAATGAAACGTAAATATTTTTTTAACACTATATTTTAATATATATATATATGTATATATATATATATATATGTATATATATATGTATATATGTATATATATATATATATATATATATATATATATATATATATATTATTAACTAAATATTCTACATAATTTACATATTTTTCTGTACAATGACGTTTAAATAATCTTTTTCACGAATATATTATATAATAATATAGCGTAATAACAAAATATTAACTATTCGTTAGTTGTGAAGCTGAAGAGTTTTTTTGGTTGAACGCGCTAATCTCAGAAACTACTGGTTCGAATTTAAAACCACTTTTTGTATTGTATAGTCCATTTATTAAGGAAGCCTGTAGGATATTTTAGATTACTTCAGGCACTTAGAATGAGAAAAAAAAAACAACTCTTAGTGAATAATCAATTTGGCCACTTGAGCGAAACTGCAGATAAAAGTAATGTTACATATTTATAGATACAAAAGTGTATTGTAACTGATATCCCAAACACCTTTGAAAATATTATTTAATAAATAATGCCTTGGCTCGTGATGTGTCTAGTGGTTAGAACCGTTTATAGTTGTGATCGTGAAGAACCCAAAATCTTTTAGAGATTCAGAGGTAACAGTATTAAGAATTTTATATTATGCCATTAGAAGGTATCGCTTTAATAAGATATTTGCCATCAGAAGTTGTTCTTGTGTCAGTTATTTAGATAACTGGAAACTCGACAATATGACATTGTCATAACTCGAAGCTCGTCCGAAGAAAAGCCAAGAGCGC
The DNA here is from genome assembly GCA_013403705.1 of Heliconius hermathena. Lineage (NCBI taxonomy): Eukaryota > Metazoa > Arthropoda > Insecta > Lepidoptera > Nymphalidae > Heliconius > Heliconius hermathena. The sequence continues at coordinate 243,079 of JAAIXJ010000025.1, read as the reverse complement.
GTCCTATCTTCCTCTCCACTATAACTGCGAACTAGTTATAATAAAAGGAAGAAAGAGTACGGGCACCGCCCCGCCCCTACACCGTGAGTTCCGACCAGACCGTGGCTTTACAGTCATCGTTGAACCCTCCGGGACGTTTGTGTGTGATCTTTCCGAAGGTACTTGTTACGCTTGTTTATATTAAGATTGTATTAGAATGGTGATTCGTGATGTTGATTGATTTGTGAGATCAATATAAGTCGTTGGAACGAACGCACTACCGCTAGGCGGCCGATATGTTAAATAAACGCACGGCACACACCCCACAGTCGTGTCTCGAACCGTAGGCGGACACTACTACATACACCAGAGTTCCAGGACATAAAATAGCACCACACACCCGTATGAGACAGGCGGACACTACTACATACACCGGAGCTGGGACATAAAATAGCACCACACACCTACTAGTCGTATACCAAGTCGTAGAAGTGGTATATAATATGTCAATGACCAACGCCATACAAGCATAGCTTACGTATCGCGAGCGTACTGCGAGACGGCATCAGCCACGACATAGTTAATGTCGCTATAACAGTTCGCATAAGCCCATCACGTCAGCTTCCGCGACGTCAAGCAACATTCAATATCATAATATTGGTCAAAGATCACTTGGATCCACAATATGTGTCGCCCCTACACATATATTGCCTTTATAAGAAATTCGATCCTAAAAGATCGTGCCATCATAGGCTTCGAATTATTATATTATATTTATAATATACTTGGTACGAGTCTTTATGTGCATCATATTTATTAGTACCGTAGTACTTAAGAGTTCGACTCGACCGCTGCCTTCCAGCATCACCACCACCTATATAGACAGAACGACGGTCGCGACACTCGGGACGACAATACACGAACTCGTCTCGATTAATATTTTATTAAAAATATATAGTTTATATTATTCATAATTAACTTTGTTATTTATGTATATTGCCATGCATATTTTATTTTATTTATTTATTTATTTTTAACTTATACTCAAGGTACATACTGTTACAGTATGTATTTTCAAATCTATGGTAGTGTGTGTAATGTTTTATTTGTTGATGTAATGTACTTTATAAGCATTATTGTTGAAACATATTAGCGTTCTGCGGTTCTCCTACATATAATTTGCGCAATTTATAAAGGGGTCCAAAGTGCTTTGCTTCACGTATTAATATACAGATAATATACATAGTATTTATTTTAATAATTACGTTGGTTGTGATCTATGAGATTTTCAGACGTTAATATCAACCTTGAATACTTATAAATATTAAATAAAAATTAAAAGAAACAAGGTAAAGCAATAATACTCCATCATTTTTTCTCAGAATGCACACGTTGAAATATTGATTTTATTCTTATCTCATTTTAGTCGTTTTAGGTTTTGGCACAACTTTGTGCAGCCTTGTTAATAAGTTTTTAAAACAGTTTATTTATATTTTTTTGGATAATTTCAATGTTTCGTACTTTGGAATGGGTTTCTTGGAATTTTTATATATGAATTTTGTGTCTCGGTTTCTTTTTATGTCCATACAAAATGTTAAATTAAAGTATGATTAAATTTATTTTTAGTTTCATACATATCCTATCCCGCATCTAGCAGGGTGGGTAGGCATATGTCAGAAGGAACTTAGTGCTAGGACACTTCCTTTCTCACTTTCCACTCATTGTTGAGTGGCGGAACTCATTACGGTGCTTTACCTAGCAGAGCGAGAAAATAAAAATAATTCATTGTTTCAATATTTCATTCATTCCCCCGAGTGGGAGTCGAACTTAAACCGTTTCGTTTACGATCAATTATTTGCCGCTGCGCCACGAACGCCTCTAAATATTTTTTGTTTTAATATGGCCGAATGAAATTAATCAACGATAATTTAGTTTTGAAGGATCATAAAAAACCTACAATTTTTTTAATTACATTTTACTAAGTGAGCAAAAAATCGTTAACTATAAATATTTTATTTTTATTTTGGGAGGTTTTTTTAAAAGAAAAATATTTCTAAGAAACTAATTGGATAAAGAATGTTTTATTTTAATTGAGTTCTTAACAAGAAATCTTCAAATTTAAAGATACATAAGTGACGATAATGATATATTGTTTTATATATGTATACCTACTCTAGATTATTATTATGAAAATGTTTGTTTGGCTGAACGCGATAATCTCAAGAACAACTGGTTAAAATCGAGTTTTTAAGATTCAAGATAATCCATTTATTGAGTAGTATTTGATTAGTTGAGTGACGGAACGCAACACTGCGCTTTGCCTCGTTGCCGGGGCGAAAAAATTAAAATATTAAATATTACACTTCCTGGAATCGAACCTGACTACCGACATCTGACTGTACTATAATTGTGTAGGTTTGAATACCTTTTGACAGTTAACTGTTCCGCTCCAGTTAAGCAAACGACGACATCTTCCGTCAACAAGAAAATAGAAAACAAGTTACTAAATCATATATGGGATATTTAATATATGTAGGCTAGTCATGGCGTAGCGGCACGAAGCGTGACTGTAAAACCAACTGGTTGTGGGTTCGATCCCCACTCGAGGAGATGAAATATTTACTTAAATTTATATTTCCATTTCTTCGCTGTGGTGTCGAGCCTTAGCGCGGCGTTGAATTCTGCCACTCAACACGCAATGCCTCCGCATCCGCGAATTCGGCAGAAAGTGGGGAACGGAGTGTCTTAATACTAGGTTCCATCTGCCTATCCTGCCCTGTGCGGGATACAGCGTGAACCTGATTTAATTTATTTGATTTGATTTTTAATATATGTACGTATAATAAAATTCCACAAGTTATTTGAGGCTTGATATTAAAACAATTTAAATTTAAATTAAGAAATATATTATTAGGTAAAGCTTACTATGGAATCCAAGACTACTATATTGATAAAAGTGGTTAGAATTAAATGATGTTGATGTTCATTCGGGACTTATTGTAAATTCTATTTTAAAAAGAGGAACTGTTGAGTTCGTTAGTGACTCTTCTCAGCAGAACTGCCCTCGTCGCCTGTGGTGGCTTCCTGTACAACAGATACTACTAAGGTATTCAGAAATACTTGTGAGTGCCTAATTGAATAAAGAATATTTTTAATTTGATAAATCTTCGCCGTCCATTACATGTACATATAAGGATAGAGGTTTTCTTAGCGCATTGGTCTTGGGTTCGATTTCCGCTTGGGGGATTAATTTAATTTCTTCGCTCTAGTAATTAGGCAAAGCGAGGCGTTGAGTTCAGCCACTCAATTAAAATTTGGGCGGCGAATGAAGAACAAAGTGTCTTAATTTTTTCTACCCAGCTAAATGCGGGATACAGCGTGAAACTAATAAAAAGGTAGGTAGAATGCTGTCGTTCACGTTAACGTAAAATAAACTAAAAATCATAACTTTATTTTATTATAAACCAGCGTTACGTTTAACCTTGATCCATAAGTTTTGTGTTTTTTTTCTAATATAGATAAAAAAGAATAATTTTGATATTTCAATTGTATTTTTTCAACTCCTTTATAATTTCTATTGGTTGTTATAATTTTTTTTATATAATCTTTAAACGTTCGAGAAATTTCACAATATCTTGTTTCTTTCATTATCCAAAGCAATTTGTAATTATTGATACGCTTTCTATAAACGCGCGTACAAAGTACTAAAGTAAAAAAATATTTTGACGTTATTTTAAAAAATAAACGTAACCCTACTCTAATTAGGTTTCTAAAAATATGCAGTAGTCGTAAATTCAATTTCCACTTGAAGTTTTTTTTTCAGCTTCACAGTCAGCAGAGGGAGGGAACCTAAGGTTAAGACACTTCGTTCCCAACTTTCCGCTGAATTTTCGGGGCAGTGCGTGTTGAGTAAAGGCGGAACTCAACGTCGCACTTTTTCCTTTATACAATAACGAAGACATGACAATATTAATAATTAATAATTCATTTCACCGAGTGGCAATCGAAACCACAGCCGTCGCCTTACAGTCACACGCTTGTGCCCCTGCACCACGACAGCCTGAGGTAATGTCTTTACCAGAAGTTTTTTATTTTCGAATTGGCTTTATTGCTGTTGCCCTGGAATGGTCTTGACATCGCCACCGGGGCTTAACAAAAGTAGGTATCTATATATTTAGATATAAATATATGAGATTCTAAGGGAGTTAATAGATATCTTTCATATATGTATGTATAGATGATATTTTTTAATAAATTAAGGTTGCAGCTTCATGAAGTGATTCATTACTCTTTAATAAGGGAATAACTTAGTGTTATGTTACTCCGCTCTTCACGCAGCGCATAATTGTGAGTGCCAGGGCCGAGAAATAAAATCATTCCCCTAAAAGCCCTAAATGGAGAAAGGAATACCTCATTTCCATTAATTTAGTTGTAGATTCTTTATGGTAGAGATCTTTGGAGAGAATTTGTAGCTTCGCCATACTGGGTATATTTTAAGCCAAAAAGTTAAATCTGTTACAAGCCGTTTCTCGTTAGTGACATAATCGACACGTAACGCCGCGTTGCCGTTGCCGTAATCGCAAACATTAAATATACGAGACTGTTGGAATGCTGGTCAAGTATATTCATTATAATATCACCGTCGTGTCTGTCTGTACTGTGTATACGCAATGGTTGCGGGTTCGATATCGGTCAGAGGAATCTATACTAGTATTATAAATCTGAAGAGTGGAATTTGTTTTGTTAAACGCTGGTCAAACGCTCTATCATTCCGCCACGATAGCTATACAATATATAAAAAAGCTGACAGAGGCAGAGGGAACCTAGTGTTAAGACACTTCGTTACCTACACGCCGCTAAATTCTCGAGACATTACGTGTTTAGTGGCAGAGCCTACTATCACGTTTTTATTATCGCAGAAAGGAAATGAAAAAAAAATTGAAGAATTTAATGAGAAACGAACCTCTAAACTTCGCATTGTGACACGATGCACTCTACACACCACATATAGGTGTTAAGTATGTTTTAACCAAAACAGGTCATTGTTTTATCGTGGGATATTCAAGACAATAGATTACATATCGTAAATAATACCGAAACCGCATGTTGTGAGTATTGCACTTGTATTTTGATATTATAACTGAGTTTAGAAATATTTATATACATATCTGATGAGGCCGCCGTGGCGCAGGGACACAAGCATGTCTGTAAACGCGATGATTGTAGGTTCGATTCCCTATCGAGGTAATGAATTGTTTTTATTTTCTAGCTCTGGTAACAAGACCAGCGCGGCTTTGAGCTCCGCCACTCAGCACTTGATGTCTTGAAAAGTTAGACACAAATTGGGAAGCCATTACATACGTCCAAGTACATATGTACATATATGTTTACTGAGGTCGTCGTGGCGCAGGGGCAGAAGCGTGGGATTGTATAAGCGATGGCTGTGGATTCGATTCCCAGTCGGGGGATATTTAATATTTTAATTTCCTTGCTCAAGTCACGGGGAAAAGCGCGGCGTTGAGTTCCGCCACATATCACTCAATACCTCGAGAATTTTACGGAAAGTGGAGAACGGAAGTATTTCAATGGAACAGTTTATCTGAACACTAGGTTCTCAAGCTCTCTCTTCCTATCCTGTTATTTGCAGGGAATAGGTTAAAAAAATATGCTTACATCTCTTGCACTTTAGGCGACCCCACTGTTAAGACACTCCGTTCTCTGTTAAGTACTTTATGTAGAAAACAAAGAGAGTATTTGATGTCTATATAATTATGCTGTGGGTATTACACACATACATTTAGTACGTACTGGGAACGGAGTGTCTTAACACTAGATTCCCAGGTTCCTTCTGCTTACCCTGCTGTGTGCCGAATATAGCGTCAAGCATAAAAAAAGTATGTACTAATACAGACAAACAGACAAAATTAAAAAAAAATCGTTTTGGTTTCTATTACATTGATAAAAGCCCCAAGTAATGGTTGTTTTGTTTTATGTTCCATGTACAGACGTCGTACAGCACCCTCTGTCTCTAATTTGCGCTCGCCTTTTTAATCCATTTAATTTAAGTATTTTAGGTACTAATATATTATGCTTTTTAGGTACTAATATATGTTTTTTTATGTATCTCAATAAATTCTAATGATTTTTTTCTTTTATTTGCCTGAGTATTGGCTTATTTTTGTTTTTTAAAACTGAACCTGAGTCGTTAAAATGTCCACGTGAGCGTAAAGTGGACAACGAGTCTGTATTTTATTTTATTTTTACTTCACGCTGTGCAGGATGCATACCTATAGCAAATCGTAAAGCCCGTTTTTTTTCGTTCTCGTTGGAATTTTGACTTTCTCTCTTAGTACTTTTACCTTCATTTTAAATTTCAATTCTGATCGACGTCTATCAGTCACTCAGTATCGGAAGAGTTTTGTATATTATATGGTTTGTTTTAGAGGAACCTTGGGCACTTAGTGCTGAGACACTCCGTTCCATTAAGACACTCCGTCCCCCATAATCTGTCGATTTCTGGAAGCATTGTTGAGTGGCAGAAGTCAACGCCGCGGCTTGTTACCAGACCTACAATAAAAATAACTTTCTCGAGTGGAAACCGAAACCACAACCTGTCACGTTTGCAGTAACACCCTTGTGCCCCTGCGCCACGATTGGACTGACATCTTTTCTGTATGTACATTTCTATATATTATGTAAATATTTACAAATAATATGCTTAAAACTATCACACAAAACATACAACATGTTATAATTGCCTTAAAAGCAATAAAATGAGAATCACTCAGCTAATTAACCTTGGTTTATACTTTAAGAGGAGTTATTTTAAAAAATATATTGTATAATACTAATGTGCTTGTTTTTGTGTTTTTCAAATACGATAGGTATATAATTGCAGTTCAAGTCACACTGTAGAAAATGTTTTTAAAGCGAGTTGGTGCTCGAGATCTGTTTTGGTCTAAAAGGCGCCAACTGTCTATTTTTCTCTCATTTAAAAATATCTTATCTAATCTACATCTGTACATAAATTGAATAAATATACAATCTTGAATGGAAATTCGGAGTAAAAACCAATTCATAAATATAGCAATATAATATTTATTTACTAAGTAGATACCACAGCCTCTCAACACCCAGTATTTAAAAAAATCTTACGGTGCGAGGGGACGGAGTGTCTTAACACTAGTTTCCATCTGCCGAATCTCAGGAAACAAAATTAAATAAAAAAAACTACTTTTTATTATTTATTTTTTTAAAAACTGTAAAATCTGTTTTTTATCTTTACACTGTATACCGCACATAACTAGGGAGGCAGAGGAAACCTGGGAACCTAGTGTTAAGACACTCCGTTCCTATTAAGACATTTCCGTTTTCTACTTTCCGTCGTATTCTGGAGATTGTTTGGTGTTTAGGGGCGGAAGTGGCACTCAACGCTATAAAATCTACATAGGGTAGTCGATTTATCGAGAAAGGCAATAGACTATATTACACCACGTCAAAACCCGCATTTAGAATATGTCATATGCTATTCTAAATTATTTATATTTCACCACGGGGGCGAAGCTGCAGCTAGAAGCTAATATACAAATCTAACTAACTAACTAAATCAACTAACATACTTTACCCTCTAACGGCCATCAAACCCCACACCACCGCGGTACCGAGGAAAACCAATCGCCTAATGAACCAATCATGCAAATCACGACTACCTAAGGCCGTATTACGACAGATACAACGAGCTCGGATATTGCGTGCCTTGTAAGTACCAACGCTACGTTTAAAACAGACCTTGTGATGTGTTGAAATATCCTTGTGTGTATGTCGGCTTAGGTGTGGATAGTGTTTGGTCACTACGTTCTGTATAGAATATAATATGAGCTATAGGAGGCCGCTGTAAACGCGATAGTTGTGCATTCGATTTCCATTTGGTGGAACGATTAATTGGTAGCGCGGTGTTTAGTTTCGCCACTCAACACGCATTGTGTCGAATAATATCCCGCAAATACCGTTATTCCGTGATATTGATAAATTCAGGCTGCGGGATTAGAAGCCCTACAGGAAGATTTGTACTGAGAACGTGATACTAGGGTGGTGGAAATGAATGCCACATTTTTTAAAAGATTTTAAAAGATTTTTTATTATGAAGTTATATACTTACATTTTATTATGTTATAATAACTAAAACTTAACTAGATATGTGAATACTGAATATTAAGGCCGTGGCGTAGGAGCACATCGTGCGACTGTACACGCGACGGTTGTGGCTTCGATTCCAAGCGCTGGAAATGCAATATTTAATAATTTCATTTTCTCGCTTTGGTAACGAGGCAAAAGCGGCGTTAACTTCTGCCACTCGACACGCAATGCCTTCGATTTTCACGCGGATAAAGAACTACGAGTATATTTATCTCCTCTTGTAACAAGATAAATCGCGGCGTTTAGTTGAGTTGAACACATCACGTAATGCCTCAAGATATCCGTGGAAAGTGGGGAACGAATGTGTCCTAATGGGCAACGGAGTGTTTCAACACTAGGGTCCCAGGTCCCCTCTGATCGCTTGCTTTGTGATACAGCGTGAATCTATATTTTTTATAAATATAATAATATATCAAACTCTGACCTATTTGTGCCACAGCCTTAACCCAATGTATTGTGCAATAACATCGCTTATATAGCTGAAGGTCGTTCGATGGAGGATGTCCTAACTTTAAACTAAATGCTTCACGTGTAGATACAATATTTACTTTCCGTTCGATGTCGTTTATATTATATATGTATGTACTTCGTCATCGATATAAGTTAGAAGTAAGAATTGAGATGATTTTTAGTTCAACTCTTTGAGGTACTGCATCTTGAGTGGTGGAACTCAACGCCGCACTTTGTCTTGCCGGTGCGAAGAAATGATGATGCTTCATACAATATTTACTTGTCTCTAGTATCATTCCTTGCCTAAATGTATACCTATATATATTTCGTTGTATTATAATCTATATGTTAAAACTGCAGTGGTTTTATGTTCAATTCGTATTTTGTTTTAAATCCTAATAACAAACTCCCCTAATAATTAACTCCCCTCGAGTGCGTATCTAACCCACAGCCAGCGTTTATAGTCAGACGTTAAATACCATTGCGCTATGTGCATATAATAATTTGAATATAGTACAAATTTTAGCTCTAAGTGTGCGTACAGCAGTATACAATATAATCATTTCTATAAAAAAAACCGTTTTCTCGTAACAGTCTGTAAAAGTAAAGCACGGCGTTGTGTTTCGTCATCGAACCTGCGCACGCGCATCCACCATGACGTATCGATCAAAAGTATTGTACCATTACTCGTGAGTCGCGGTGAGAGTTGTCCCACTATAATTATATTGTCTTGCTCTACGCACATGGTTCCGTAGAGTGGCTTTCCGTTTATAATAAGTAGGTAGATGAAGCCGGAAGTTATGAGTTCGATTTCCAATTTTTATGTCTTTGCCAATAAATTTAAAACTATAAAAAACATACAAAAATTGCATTTATTGACCCATAAATCCACAATCATAATGTCCACATTAGAACGATGTCTTTGTATTATGACCGTGTTTCTCTAATTGTATTTTATATTGTTTTTTCTTTATATTGTCATATTCTATGTATTTTTTATTTCAATTACTTAAGTTAATAGCTTTGTAAACTTCTACGTTGGTATATAAACGTTGACACCATCAAATAATAAGTCAGTAAGTGTTTAAATAAAATATTTACAGTTAAGTCACTAATGATATCTTCACGCTGTATTCCGCATATAGCGGGGTCGCCGTAGAGGGAACCTAGTGTTTAGACACACCGTTCTCCGCGCTTCGTCCAACTTTCCAGACATTGCGTGTGGAGTGAAGGAATTCCGCACATATCCAGGCTTCTGAGAACCTGGGAACCTAGTTAACCTGTTATATATAATAATATATGTTATGGTTAATTTTATATGTTCACAACTACTAAGTTATCGTTCAGTAGCGTTTAAGGCACACTGTGTGTGTCACTACTGTGTCATCATACTGAGTAATTAACAAAGACAATGACGAATATAAACAAGCGAGATGATTTGAAATATAATGTTTAATTATAATTTTATTTTAAATGAAACTATTTAGTTCAACCGGATTAATCGCGTATATTTAAGATTTTACATTTTGGAAATCCGACGTTTCGAACACTTTGCAGTAGTCCGTGGTCACGGGTAGACTGTCTACCCGTCTGTCTACCCGTGACCACGGATTACTTCAAAGTGTTCGAAACGTCGGGTTTCCAAAATGTAAAATCTTAAATATACGCGATTAATCCGGTTAAATTAGTTTCATTTAAAACGTGTAATAATCGTGAAAATCAACTTATTATATAATTTTATTATTTAATTTTCTATTATAGCGCATTTCTTTGCATTTCGAAGTAAAAATAAGATGGTGTAAAAATAAAAAAGCCATCTATCAAGTGCGAGTTGGTCTCGCCCACTGAAGACGTTCGTAACAATTTCAGGATTGTAGACTTCATGCTAAATTTCATAACTGTACCCTACAGGTGTTGATTACGCGGCGAATTTCATACAAAATGCGGCAAAAACACATGCGTAAATGCTGGTATCTTTTGATGCAGTCTCTTATAATTTTGATTTATATGTGCTCTTAGGAACCTTAGCCCTGAATATTTGATATTACTTTAAGCTGGATACTTCCATGGAATCTCGAGATAAACGATTTTGACATTCGTACAGACGGACAACAGAGTGACCCTATAAGGGTTCCGTTTTTACCTTTGGAGATACGGAACCCTAAAGATAGCGTACAAAAAGCTTTCGACGAAGAAGTTACCAAATATTAGAATGTTTTTCAACATATTTCTACCAATAGGTCTTTGGCACCCATATGGTATAGAAAATAAAGTTATTAAAATCATTGAATAAAATTATTACCGTAATGAAGCAAGGTCGTATGAAGGTTTCGTACTTAAATCACATATATAAATACATATAAAAAGTCCGACCTCGACGCTTCCGTGATTTTTGGATAATTACATATCGAAAGTGTTTCCGCTGTTGTCGAAATATATGAGATTGCATTGAAATACCTCTTTAGTGCAGCGGTCAGTTAATTGATAAGGTCGATGAGGTTTAGGGTTCAGATTTCAATGTATCTTAAACTAAAGGCTTGCGACTACGAAAACGATTTTTTTATGACACAGTCGTTGTTGTATGTTCAAACAGACTGTTCAGCTTTATAATATTAGAAAATAATCAAGACTACTTGAAACTATTTGAACTTTTATTATGAATATTATTTTATTATAATAATACGATCCAAATTTGATGACAATAATATTAAATATGAAATTTAAAATTAATTTAAATGTTTTTTTTGGTGATACTAAAAATACAATGTTTTTGAATAGTCGAAATTTAAAATGATTATTATTCTTCAAATTATACTTGAAGCTAATTTATAATAGGTCGGTTCATTAAGACAAAGCGCGGCTTTGTTTCCCCACTTATGTATAAAAGGAATAGATTTCTGTATGCTTACCCCACGCCAAAAAATAAAAATAAAAATATTATAGTCCTGTTGTGGTGCTGTCTTGTAAACGTGACGGTTGTGACGAACAGAGTGTCTTAACACTAGGGTCCTAAGTTCTCTCTGCCTACTCTGCTATGTGCGTATACAGCGTGAAACTATAAAATAATAATTTAAAGTATAAAATGGGCCTTAATTTTTTTTCTATACATTTTAAGTAATTAATTTTCTCAGAACTCTACCGGATGTTAGTAACGAGATGTTGGCACGATACTTCCTGTGCAATAACAATAAGCTTGTACATACATATCTATGTACATATATACAAACATAATGCGTATATGGAAAGAATAGTTAATTTCTTATTACGGAATTCACATGTTCTGAGTCAGTACGATATTTTGAATAAAGTTACTTTAGACTTTTCGTTTGTATTAACTTCACGCTTGTATCCCGCATATACCAAGATTTCCTCTATCATGAGTATCAGTTCGTCTATCGACCTCAGTCAATGATTCCGAGTGGTGATCGATCCAACAACCGTCGCGTTTACTGTCCCACTGTGGCACGATGGCCTCAAAACAGTATAAAATAAAATGTAACGCTGATTCGAACTAGTAACCTTTGTGGCCATTGATTTTCGTATGCACTACAACGGTACAATTCGTGTTTTCCGGTTAAATATAAACTTAACTATGTAGTTTGGTCTTGAAAGGACAACCCTGTAAAATTCAAACTTCCTGTATTTTCCATAATTGCCGTACATTTTGACCTTAAATTGATATTTATTATTTAACTTTTATATAAATATTTTTTTTCTATTCCCTACCTCAAAATGATGAAACGGAGCCTATATACGATTACTTTACGTTTTTTTTGTAGTTCATTTCATACCAAATTTGTCAATAAGCTTGCAAATTTAAGTTTGTTAAGTTTTACAAGTAGAACTTCTTTTTAACATACAATTATGAAATTAAATGAGCTCTACGCTGTATCCCACATACAACAGGGTAGGGAGAGAGAACTTAATATTAAGACACTCCGTTCCGCACTTTCTTCAAAGAATTCCGCCGAATTCTGGACGCGTTATGTGTTGAGTGGCGGAACTCAACACCGCGCTTTGCCTCAACACCAGAGCGAAGAAATGGGAATATAAATTTAAATATTATAGATATTTCTTTTCTTATAGTGGGGATCGAACCAACAACCGTTCACACTTTGTGCAGGGGCACAAAATGTGAACGGTTTTTGGCGGCCACGACTAACTTCATATTATTTTCTTAATTACGAAATTGGTCCGGAAAATCGGTGCGGCGAAACCTGGGGATCTAGTGTTTTAACATTATATTGAGGCACTTCCGTTCCTACTTTCCCCTGAATTCTGGAGGCATTGCGCGTTGAGCGGTGGAACTCAAAGCAGCGCTTTGTTTCGTTACCAGAGTGAGGAAATGAAAATATTAAACGTTTACTTCCCCCAAGTGGGAATCAAACTCCACGACTTTTTCGTTTACAGTTACATGCTTACGCCCCTACGCCACGACGGTCTTTTATTTTGTGTTTACACATTTTTCGTAGATTTAATTTATAGGAAGGATAGGTTGTTTCAACTTCTCACCGTTATGTGTTAAGTGGCGAAACTCAATGATTTGATTTATTTAATAAAATCAGCTATAATGTAAGTCGTTATCTCAAGAGTGTATCGAACCCACACCAATCGCGTGTTCTGTAGATCGCTGAACCTGACATGTAGGTTTGGCTGATGAGTTAGATGAGGAGGATTTCTCAAAATTAAAATTGCATTTTTTACAACTTTCAACTTTTTTTTTCAGTCTTCATGTCCAAGCAGGAAAAGTTGTGGACGATGACTAGTTCTGTATAATAATAAATAGTAATAAAAAAAAACAAAGGTCGACGTATTGTATGTAAATTGTTTATTGATGATAACCACACGCGCAAGTTAAGGGCACGATTTCAACGAAGATGAAATTCTTTATAGAATTCTTTGAGACTGTCGCCACGTGGCGTATCCGCGTGTGACTGTTAACGCGACGGTCGCGGGTTCGATTTTGAATGGAGGTATTTATTTTCATTTCCTCGCTCTGGTAACAAGACAAAACGCGGCCTTGAATGTAAAACAAAAATTATATAAAGGTCGTTCTTTATCCTGACACTGTCTCTAGTTCGGACACAGAGTGGAGAAATATTTTTACAATAGGTCTTATTTGTATACCGTGTTTGAGACGTGTCGAAATTTTTTTCCTGATGTATTACGTGCAAAATTTTCTTTGATTAACCTACTAATATACGGGATATGCGTGAAAATAAAAAAAAACATAATGAAAGATTAATATTCTTATCACTACAGTGAATGAATAATACTCATTAAGCCATAGAACAAAAGACATTCAAGATCTGATAAGTCACTTTCATTAGATGAAGGCCTTTTTTGTATACAGTATGTTTTATTTTATAAAATATTGCAATGTGTGAAGAGTAAACACTAACACGATGTTAGTGGTTTCGATTCTCTTTCGGGGGTATGATTATTTTTAATTTTGACGTTTTGTTAAAGCAAAATACAGAGTTGATCTCCGCGATTTACAACTGGCAATGTCTCGCAAAAGTGGTAAGTGGAGAATTGCATTGATTCGCAAGAGTGTTTTAACTAGGTCACCTCTACCCACCCTGCAATATGCGGGAAACAGCGTGAAACTTGGGTAAGGCAAAGTGCAGCGTTGAGTTCCGCTACTCTCAACGCAATATCTTGAGTCTTGACCCTAGCTTCTCTAACCTGCCTAACCTACTATTATTTGCCATATATATAAAATTGAACACTATGTATCAGCAAAGTTGTTATGTGGGAATCACTAAGAACGCAAAAACAATACGTTACCCAACCAACGTGGGATTAGACTCGATGGTTGCAACATTAACGTTTTATATTAGTATTATCTAGATCTTTATTTTCATACAAGTTTTTACCTTTGACTAGGCCTGCGTGGTCGAAAGGAAATAGCTAAGAATTGGATATGACACATGACATATCCTATGTGGCATAAGTAACTCTAAAAGTAGGTACAGTGGACTTCCGCCGCCTGGGTTATGGAAGAATCCCTTGGCTCCCGTAGCCCCGTAGGAGAAGCATCGTGGAATTTCAGTGGGTAGTGTGGACGGCCTACTGTGGACTCTGCCGGTCCATTAAGCCCACATATCCCGCTCGAATCCCCGCTCATATGGAGTGCCCGTAAAAGGGTTTCCTCACGGCAAGAAAAAAGCTATAATGGTTTACATCGAAACATTAACGTGATGTAAATGACATATACTATTTACCATTTATTTAAATTACTATTACAACAAATCAAATCAGCTTCCGGCTGTATCCTGCACACAGCAGGGTAGGCAGAGGGAACTTAGTGTTAAGACACTCCGTTCCCCACTTTCTGCCGAATTCTGGAGCGCGTTAAACCAAATGAATTCTTCATCTCTATAATATTAGTATAAATAATATCTAAAGCAAACATACCCGGGATAAACTATTTGTTTTATTTTATTTATAAACTCTTAAACTTTTTATAAAACATACCAATATATCATTAACTTTAAGTAAAGATATTAGATATCTATTTATTAGCCTTTTATTTAGCTTTTTATTGTATAGAAAAGAAAAGATGCGCACGCGCCGACACGCTCGAGTCGATCCCAATGCGATGATCTATTCACAACTTCTGTTTAGATTTTTGTTTCTTATACTTATTATTAGTGTTTTGTTCAATATTAATTCTTTGTAAATGTTTCATAGTATTTTTTTTTATTTCTATGCACCTGCCTTTATAACATATACCTATAATATAACTGACGAGCTAGGCACTTGACAGAGAAAACTTAGATATACTCTCAGTCCTTTATAGAGACAATGTGTATTGTGTTGCGAAAACCAACGCCGGACTCTATTTAATTAGACCAGGGGAAAAAATCGCGTGTACAAGCATTGCCTTGTTACACCACAATGAAGTTTATTTAAGAGTACAATTATATAGCTGTAAACATTATATATATATATATATATATATATATATATATATATATATATATATATATATATATAAAAACCGAAGTGCGAGTCGTACATACCCTCCTGGGGTTCCGTATTCATTTCATTATTATAGGTGACTGAATAGGAACGTGCCATATAAAAGTAGACTAACGTCATAAGTTTGCGTCATTTTTCATTTTAAATGTATAAAATAAAATGAAAAATGAAAAAAAATGATTATTGAATATGTATTCAATCATTTTGTAAAAAATGAATTACAAATATAAATTTGAAATGTTTTATTCTTGATATATTTGTAAATTATAATATTGCTCATATTTTTTAATTTATACTGTAAGTTCTCATTTCTTGCCAATTTTTTTTATTCTAGATTCACGATTGTCGTTGATCACGCGGCAAATGTCAATTTGCTACAAAAACTATGCATAAACGCCTGTGTCTTTAGATTGAGTTAATTTATTTCAGCGCTCGTAAAGAATGTAGACCTGAATGTTTGATATTAATTTCAGCTTAATATCTTCATGCAATTATGAGAAAATTGACAACAAAGTAACTGACGTAAAGACAGATTGGCAAACATACAAACAAGCAGACAGACGGACGGATCACCTAGTTAGTGATCCTATAAGAGTTTCGTACTTTTGAGATACGGAACCCTAAAAAGCCAAGATACAGCTAAACTACTACTACTACTACTACTACTAACTAAATAAAATAAAAACAATTACATATAAACTAGATATAAACATTTTTTATCACCAATAAAGTCAGATAATTCTGCTAGTTAAAATAGTAATTGAAAAATTCTTTAACAACATAAAGATGCTCACGCGCCGTCGTGCTCTACCGCGCGCACTCGCCCCAAATACAAGTGTACTGTACCACTTACATCGAGTTATGTATTGTGGTCATATTGTTATTTTTTTTTGTTTTTAGCTTCACGCTGTATCCCGCATATAGACCGAGAGAGCATAGTGTTAAGACACTCCGTCCCACATTCATCACCCAATTTTCGAGACATTGCGTCTTGAGTGGCGGAACTTAATGTCGGGTCTTGTCTTTTCACCACAGCGGGGAAATATAAATTATTCGTTCCTCCTAGATCGAACCCACAACCGTTGCGCTTACAGTCTGTTTAATATGAATAAAATTATATTTAATTTATATAATGCTTTTAATTTAATTACTTATTATATTCATTTAATAAATATATAGTATATATTTTTTCGGTCTAGTGCTCGTCCCAAATACTACTGTACCACTTACATGGTGTTACGCGTTATGTGGTCATTCTGTTATCTTTATTTGTCTACACTTCTATATTAATGTCATAAAGCTTAAATGTCATGTCATGAGCTTGTTTGGTCAACGCGCTAATATCGAATTGAATAAAAGCTTTTTTGTATTGGATAATCCATAATTAACGTGATGTAATTATATCGCGCATGGTTGTGTGGGCAGCGGAAACCTAGTGTTAATACACTCCGTTCTACCAGGGCTAGGAAACGAAAACAATGTATTACCCCGAGTGGGAATCGTACCCACAACGCACAGCGGTCGCGTTTAAAGTCAGGTGCGGTGCTACCGCGCCACGACGGCGTCAGGCCTCATAAATAAATAAAGTATACATATTGTTATTCAAGCGGTAAGTGTTGGTTTCATTAACCGACTTGTTAAAAGGATGCATAATATAAAAGTTTACAGTGTATTTAGGTCAGATACTAGTGTGGCTATAGTAGTGGTAGCTGGTTCAATTTTTGTGACTTTTCTGGTTTTAAAATATTGGGAGATTTCTCAAGTAGTAGTATTTTTTGATATAGCGGTAAACATCGTCTGTAAAAGACTACTTTCTAACAGTCTGACTTTCATGGTTTATGAGATACAGTCTGATGACAAACGTATAGATAGACGCCCGGACGGACGTACATCTTAAAGTCTTGATAATGGAACGGAGGTCTTCGTGCGCGAGTCCTACTCTAACTTGGCCGGTTTCTTCCCATTCCTGTTGGAATTTCGAGCTCTCCTCTACACTCCCTAGCCTATCTATTATACATACGAGATATAAACTTTCGAAGTCCAGTACTTTCGTCTGTGCATTGTCCGAATGTCACTAAGCAGCGGAAGAATTTTATAACGATAATCCGAAATAATATACATACTACAAGCAAAATCAGCAGCTTAACCTATTTTAATTTCAAAAGGAACCGCATTTTATTGGCAATAGAGGACATTGCAAAGTGTAGCAACACGCTGCATCCGATGCATTTTGTTTGTATTTCGTAATGCTTAATAACAATCGATATTTTACGTGTAAGACTAGCGGGGTTCCCCTGGTTTCAGGCAAGCTAAAATTAGAAAAAACAAATGATTATTGGTCAGTGCGATGTTGAGTTCCGCTGCTTAATACGCATCGTCCTGAATTGTGGCTGAAAGTAATAAACAGTAGTGTCTTAACACTAGGTTATCTCTGTCTGCCATATAATTTGCAGAATAAAAGGTAAAGCAAAAGTAATTCAAATTCAAAATATTCTTTATTCCAATAGTCTTTTCTGTCTTTTGAGGCCAGTCATGGCACAGAGATACAAAGTGTGACTGTAAATTCGACTGGTTGTGGGTTCGATCCCCACTCGAGGAAGGCAAATATTTATTTATATTTATATTTTCATTTCTTCGCTCAGGTGTTAAGGCAAAGCGCGGCGCTGAGTTTCTCCATTCAACACGCAGTGTCTCCAGAACTCGGCGGAAAGTGGGGAACAGAGTGTCTTAACACTAAGTTCCCTCTGCCTACCCTCCTGTGTGCGGGATACAGCGTGAAGCTGATTTGATTTAATTTGATTTTTATTTAGTCTTATACCAACATTTTTAAATCTTCAAATGAACATAAAGCGACCACAGGTAGAGCTGACTACAAACTCAGCAGTTGGTTTTTTTTTACATTGAATTTACAATTCTATTGTTTAATACAATAATAGCTATCCTGCATGAAATTCAAATGATCTTAATTAAATACGTTTTTATCCTTCAAATATTCTTCGATCCAGTATAATAAAATTTCCTTATTAACGTTGTTTTTACATTTCTCTTTTAAAATTCTACAATGGCAAATTGAAATTACGCTGTGGAATACTATTTGTGTGAAATATAATTTTTAGTAGGTACAGTTCAAATTGAAATAAAATTTTGGACATACTATACACGCCCTTGTTCCAAGACCATTTATCTCGAGATCGCGTGCAGGTATCAAGTTGAATTTAATATTCAAAATTCAGGTGTAAAGGCCCTCGAAGAATAGAAAAATTCAAGCTTTTAAGTCATTGCAATCAAAAGATACAAGCATTTATGCTTTGTTTTTGCTGTATTTTGTATGAAATTCGCCGCGTTACTGTTGTGAAATTTGGCACCAAGTGACAAGCACTTACAATATAAATAAAGAGTAAAATCCGAAAAATTAAAATTTGAAGTATTTCATAGAAAAAAGATCATTACAAATTTATAATTGTAGTTCACGTCATACAAAATCAGAGTATATGTCTGCAGTCTGGAAGAGTGCCTCGAAAATTTGGTGAAGTGAGGAACGGAGTTTTAACACTAGCGTTTCTACCCTGCTTTACGGGAAATAGCGTAAAACTGCTCATAATCTATGCATATACGAAAGATTAAGGAAATAACATTAGAAATGATATTAATAGTAATTTAGATATATCTCGACGTAAAATCCATTAAAGCTGTTACAACAAGTTTCAACCGGAAAAAGGCATACGTAGTTATAATAAAATTAAATTAATGTCAATGTATTATATTTCTTGAAAAATGCCATGTTTTTCTGTTTTGAAGTTATTAAGAACGCTTAGAAGAATATTTTTTTTATGTCGTGATGGCGCAATGGCACAGCGTCGAACTGTAAACGTGATGGTTGTGGGCTCGATTCCCACTCGGAAGAAAGAATTATTTCCATTTCTCTGCTCTGGTAATAAGTCAAAGTGCGACGTTGACTTGTGCCCAACACGCTATTTCTTAAAATAGTTCGGTGTTGTGGGTTCCTTTTGTCTATCCTACTATATGTGGAATACAGCGTCAAGCTAAAAAATCACTATAATCAGGTTATAAGATAATGATTTGCCTCAATCAAGAATCAAACCATAACCAGCCTCCACATTGTCAAAGACCACTACTACCTTGCATCGTCATCTCGCTAATGTTTCTTGATTAGTTGTTAAGACTTATATAATACGTTATCTAATACAATATTAACGCGGGTTTTGCAATTCTCGATGAGTATGGCAAAATATGACATATATTTTGTACTAGCTATTGCTTTTA
Organism: Heliconius hermathena; assembly: GCA_013403705.1. Classification (NCBI taxonomy): domain Eukaryota; kingdom Metazoa; phylum Arthropoda; class Insecta; order Lepidoptera; family Nymphalidae; genus Heliconius; species Heliconius hermathena. Next base: position 223,183 of record JAAIXJ010000025.1, on the reverse strand, counting down.
TTTGCGGCTTCGACCGCGTGGCCTAATGGAGGTAATTTAGAGTAATGTATGGCACATGAGACGTTCTAAGTGTAGAAGATAACTCTGACAGGATATAGGGGGTTACATCGAAAAGATTTATGTGATGCAGTGTAGCCTAAGCCTTTTTCCAGAAGAAGCAGAAGAACCAGCAGTTCTTGAAATTAGCTCGTTCAACCAAACTCTCTAGCTTTATAATATTACTATAGAAGTATAGATATTAATATAGGTTATAAGGCTGTAAATTTACAAGAAAATTCGTCTATTTCTCTGTCCCTTCTTTTTCAGGCAAAAAAAATGGTAATCAGGAAAAGTGGTATTTTAGCTTCACGCTGTAGGCAGCGTGAAGCTAAAATACACGGAAACGAGTGTTAAGAAACTCCGTTCCCCACTTTCCAAATACATAATTTTCTTTGGGTGGCGGAACTCAACGTCCATGCCTCTGTTTGGTGATTCAACCCACAACCAAAGTGTTAACAGTCAGATGCTGTCCCACTGCGTGATGACGGCTTCAAAATTATAATATTGCAGTTATACATTTTATTAAGTGGAATTTGAGCCTATTATCATTAAACAACATTAATTGCTGGATTTTTATAAACGATGGCGTCTACAAACCAAATCACCGCTCCCCACTTTCCGCTGAGTTCTGGAGGCATTTCGTGTTGAGTGGCAGAACTCAACGCCCGTCTAACACGGGATTTGTTTATTGCAACACTTAGGTAGGAGGCGGTTGTGGCGCAGTGGTACAACTGTAAACCCGACAGGTTATGGGTTGGTTTTCCACACGGGGGAACTAGATATTAAAAATATTAATTATTATTATTTTCATTTCTTCACTCTGATAAAGAGGCAAAGCGTGGCGTAGGCTGCCATTACCGAAATATCTTAATGGGAACTAAGAGTCTTAACACCAGGTTCCCAGGTTCGCTCTGTCTACCCTGCTTCCTGTACTCAGACAGACAGACAACACAAAGACAAAACTACTAGATTGAAAAACCTTGAAGATTGCCATGTATGTAAGTTTAGGGGGTGTTCCTACGGGAACGGGAAAATACGGGATTTTACATTTTACATCTTAAAATCTGTGCTAACAAAGTTGCCAGCGACAACTGGTTTGTAATATTATAAAATTATAAATATGATTCTGTAGCATTTTAAGTGAATTATCACAACCATCTTGAGGAAAAATTGTTGATTTAACAATAGTGACCTTTAACTTCTGGTACGTCTGATGTCGTCATGAAAGAAACGTTCATTTAAATATAATAAGAGTTGCTTATTCTTCCTTGTTTAGATTTCCTTAGTCTTTTTATGGCTTCACGCTGTAGCCGGCATATATCAAGGTATACAGAGGGAACCCAATGTTAAAACATCTCGTTCCTCACACACTCCTCAATAAACTTAAAGTCGCGCTTCGGCTTGTCTGCAAAACGAGGAAGTAAACATATTAAAACGCTGTGCCGCTTCGCAACGACAGGTTTAATTTTTGTTATTGAACACGAATAGAAATTTCCTATTTCATAAATTGTTAAAGTTGACGTAGACTTATAGTTATCAAGAAAACGTATAAAAATTTTAACGTAGTGGGATTTGAACCCGCGCCTCCTTCTGGACAAGTAACAACTTGGACAAGTTGGACGGTTTCAAAATATAAATATTTTAAAATATAAATATTTTTATACGTTTTCTTAATAAGTATTTTTCTTGTGTTTCTAGTTTTAAAGTGTGGAATACCACTTTAAAAATGTTTAAAAATTACGTTGAGTTATTTTTTTACATCCTAATATGTTATGGCCAAGTAGACTCTATATTAAAGCAGTTGAATATTTTCTGTTCATGCAACGGTTGTGAGTACAATTTTAGGTTAGAATTTTTCATCTTTGAAATTTGCCGCTTTTCTTGGCTTATGAGACAAGGCAATTTATGAAAGTTAGTGGACTAACTTTTGTCAAAAGTCTTTTCTAACTGCTCATGCTTTTCTAATTTGCACACCCATCAATATCTAGCTAAAGTAAACGTTGCTTAACCAAATCCCTTTCGAGTTATTAGTTGAAGCCACTTACTTTTCTTTGTCATTTCAGAATACTTGTCAAATGAATCATAGCCGGTAACTTTTATATGAAATACGTGATTGAAATAATAAGCAATTTATATTCACTTATCTATATGTGCATTGAAGTGCATTGAGATATTGTTCGAACGTACACGTTAGGTTTGGGTTCTTTGGAGGGTCATGGGTTCGATTCCAAGTCGGGAGAATGATTTATTTTTATTTCTCCCCTTTGATAACAAAATAAAGCACAGCGTAGAGCTCCGCCACTAAAGGGCGGAACGTGGGGAGCAGAGTGTCTTAATACTAGATTTTGTCTGCAAAGCCGCAGGTAAAAGCTTTTAATATACATTTTTATATATAAAATTTGAGGCCAGTCGTGGTGCAGGAGCACAAGCGTGCGACTGTAAACGTGACAGGTAGTGGGTCCCACTCGAGGAAGTGAAATACTTATTTAATATTTTCATTCCCTCGCTCTGGTTACGAGGCACAGCGCGGCGTTGAGGTCCGCTAATCAGGACACCATGCCTCCATAATTCAGCGGTAATTGCGGAACCGAAGTGTCAATGGGAACAAAGAGTCTTAACACTAGGTGTCCAGGTTCCCTCTCCCTACCCTGCTATGTGCGGGGTACATCGTGAGGTTAATAAAAATGTATAAAACGTCATTACAGCACACGTTATTTAATTTTTAATGTAACATACTGTCGTGCCACTTGTAACTAAGCCACTTTCACATTTGCGTAATGTATTCTGAGTTGGTTGTCCGGTTCATTTTTTTTTAATTATTTTTATCATAATCTTTTGTGGTTGAGGGTTCGATTTCCGAATATTTTTGAGGCTACAAGCAAAATTATATTTGTTTTTAAAAAGTAATGCAATACAAATAACTGTTTGTGGCATAATGTTACAAAAAAATTAAACGTTGTTATTTTTTTTCGATCCATTATATTTGTTATTACTAATATACTAAATATAAAAGTTTACACAATTTTGTATATAACTATAATAGAAAGAGGTCGTCGTGGCGTAATGGTGTCGTCTGCTTGTCTGCGTCTGCTACGCGACGGTTGTGAATTCTGTTCTTACTGTGGGAAAAGAATGGATAAAAAAAAATAAATCAGCTTCACGCTGTATCCCGCACACTGCAGGGTAGGCAGAGGGAACCTTGTGTTAAGACACTCCGTTCCCCACTTTCTGCCGAATTCTGGAGGCATTGCGTGTTGAGTGGCAGAACTCAACGCCGCGCTTGTCCTCGACACCAGAGCGAAGAAATGGAAGTATAAATTTAAGTAAATATTTCATCTCCTCGAGTGGGGATCGAACCCACAACCAGTCGGTTTTACAGTCACACCTTGTACCCCTGCGCCACGACTGGCCTCACGAATGGATGCAATGATTATATTTCAAATATTACTTACCAGATTTGATGAAACAATACCATCCAATATACCTACGCGAAACTATAAAGCTTACAATGCTTTACTTACTTGTTACAAAAGTCTGCTCCCCATATTGCGTCCAATTTTGGGCTAATTGCCTGATGAGTGGCGGAACTCAACGCCGCGCTTTGTCTTGTTACTGGAGCGAGGCAATGAAAGTAATTTATTTCCCCTAGTAGGAATTGAACCCACAACCGTTGCATTTGCAGTCAGCAGCTGTGCCGTCAAAAATTTTATGTAGGATTCAAATCTACAAGTGTTTTTAAATATACTTCAATTCATTACCGTATGTAGAGATATTTTGGGAAGGGGCCTGGTCTTTAGCTTTGAACAGATATGTTCGTGTAAATGTAGTTTTTTTTTCATTTTTCGGGGCAAATTCTGTTATAAATAAACTGTTCCTGGGGTGGGCATTAGACTATTTTGGGGTGGGCACAGACCACCCGACTCCCCCACTTTCTACGCCCATGCTTCAATTACTCAATTTAGTAAGTAGGAAAGAAAAAGTTACTTAACTTGTATCTTTAAAGATCAACGCCGATTAAAAGAACTTGTTGCACCTTGATAGCTTTTTTGTTTGTATATTTTTACTAGTGTCAAAATGTTAGTTTACATTATGAATTCTTTTCTTTCACGCATAATCCCGCATAACGCGGAATTCAGAGAAGACCTAGTGCCAAGTCACTCTGCTTACTGTCCAATTTACAAAGATAATAAGTGCTGCGTCTTTTTACTAGAATGAGGAAATAAGAATCGGAACCAAACATACATCAAGTATACCTGCTCAGAAGATATTGATTGAATATATCTAATATATTATATTTTTCCCACTTTCCGCCGAATTCTTGAAGCGTGTTTGGAACTTAACACTGCGTTTTGTCGCGTTACCATGGCGTCAAAATAAGACTATGAAATATTTTATTTCCCCAATTGGGACTTGGATCCACAACCGTCGCGTTTACAGACGCACGCTTGTGCTCCTGTCACGAAAGATTTAATCATATATCAATGTTTATATTTGTATTAATAATGTTACCAATTAAATCTGTAGTCTGTACCATGTTTCATCAACATCGGTCCAGCAATTTGACCATTTCACGGTCAACAGAACTACTTTCACATTCATACGTATTCATATCACGTTACTGTTTTTGCTCAACTAGTACTACATACATATATACATATATTTTTGCTTCAAACGGTATTGAATTTGCGACCTCCTACCTAGAAGGTCATTTTCAATTGACAATGAACATTTAAACGCGACAAAATTACACTAATGATCTTCCAAAAAACGTTTATCATTAAAATTATGTATAATTACAGCAATAATAATAATTATTATCAACAAAATTATTTTTAAAAATTGAAGAATTTCGAAGCGTAAATATCGCAACCTTTAGAGAAGCCATGATCTTTTTTTGTTAATGTTAAATTTTTCCTTGTGTCCTCAGGTCTGCGCGTGCGCACGCAGGTTAAAAAAACCGAACCAGTTGTCAACCGACCGCCGAGGTGGACGGACGTCTCGGCGTAGACGAAATAAATGGAACGGAACCAGTAGTGGTTGTGTTGTGTGTGTCTGTGTTTATTTTTGTTGTGTGTTTACTCTTGAGACAAGAAATAAAAAATAGTGAACTATAAAAATGCAGGGCCGTGATAAATTGTGTGCTAAACTGACGAGTGCATTCCTAAGGAAGTGGTGTAAGTCATATATTAATATATTATGTATTGATTTATAATTATCCTAACACATCTCTCACATATAGCTGGGTAGATGGGAAACCTAGGGCTGAGACACTCCGTTCCCCACGCAACGCCCAACTCTTGAAACATTGGCGGAACTCAACGCCTCATTTTGTCTTGCCAGATTGGGCATAAAAATATTTATCATAAATTCAAATCAAATCTTTGTCTATCGCACACACTAATACACTGCCCCATTGCGATACTTATTATTGGAATAATTTGTTCGAAAGCTTAATATGTCAAAATTATCGTTTAATCACTTCGTTTAGGTTGCCTGTTCAATTCCGATTTACTTAAATGTATTAGTTTTTCTTTTTCATTTAAGGAGTTCTATATCAACGGGTTGTTTAAATCTAATAAAAATATAATTCTTTACCTTTATCAAAAATAGAAACTTTACGCTGTATCCCGCATATAGCAAGGTACTCAGAGTGAAACTACTTTTAAGAAACTCCGTTTTCCACTTCTCACCCAATTTTCGAGACATTGCGTGTTAAGTGGCGGAAATCAACTTCGCGCTCTGTCCACCAGAGGCGAAGACAATGAAAATATTTTAAATATAAACTTTCCCCCGAGTGAAAATCGAACCCGTAGAATTTATAGTCAGACGATGTCTTAATGCGTCACGAATGCCCAAAATTTTTTTACCTTAATTTTAAAAGAAAATTTTAGTTTCATTATAACATAAAAATAATTAATATATAATAATATATAATATAAAAAAAAAGAAATGATTTATTAATGATTCTAAACACTTTAAAGTGATTGTATAATAGTATCTATTTATTTTTACATTTTACCTATAAATTCTTTGAAGTTATTTAAGTTTTTCTTTTTATTTATATCATTTGCAATGGGTACAGATTTAAATAAAAAAAAATTGTGTATTTTATAATACTTACTTGAGGGAAATATTAAACAAGTCATTTTTTTAGTCGAACCCGTGGCCGCTTCTTAGACCTGATATTTAGCACTGGAAATTACTATATTTAAATTATTAAACAAATCAACATTACGACACAAAGGAGACTGAAACTATTCCATACATTTTTGGGCCCAGAATGTAAAGATATGAAAGTGGTATGATTCAATAAATTTAGGTAGATCATTCCTTCCCTGAAATCTATATAAATTTTGGCATTCTGAGAGCTGAGTTATTAGAGATTTGATAAAAGTGAGGTTAAGTTCGCAGCACAATTTCTTGAATATCAACCTATAAAATATGTGATTACTGAGTTGTTTAAGCATTAATGTTTATTATTTATAAATAAAACACATTTTAATGAATACTTTATTCTTCTTCTATTATCTATTATTAAAATGTCATCTAAGAAGTGTGCAGGTGGAACTAAATTATTTTGGTATCTAGCCCAACTAAGGTATGGTACCTTATATATATAATACTCATAATATGAGCACAGCAGCCTACCATTTGTCTTCCTACAATACAATTGCAGTATTTCATAGCAATAGCTTCCCTTCCTCTACGAAAGCTGTCAACTAAAATGTAACAGAAATATNTATATATATATATATATATATATATATATATATATATATATATATATATATATATATATATATATATATATATATATATATATATATATATATATATATATATATATATATATATATATATATATATATATATATATATATATATATATATATATATATATATATATATATATATATATATATATATATATATATATATATATATATATATATATATATATATATATATATATATATATATATATATATATATATATATATATATATATATATATATATATATATATATATATATATATATATATATATATATATATATATATATATATATATATATATATATATATATATATATATATATATATATATATATATATATATATATATATATATATATATATATATATATATATATATATATATATATATATATATATATATATATATATATATATATATATATATATATATATATATATATATATATATATATATATATATATATATATATATATATATATATATATATATATATATATATATATATATATATATATATATATATATATATATATATATATATATATATATATATATATATATATATATATATATATATATATATATATATATATATATATATATATATATATATATATATATATATATATATATATATATATATATATATATATATATATATATATATATATATATATATATATATATATATATATATATATATATATATATATATATATATATATATATATATATATATATATATATATATATATATATATATATATATATATATATATATATATATATATATATATATATATATATATATATATATATATATATATATATATATATATATATATATATATATATATATATATATATATATATATATATATATATATATATATATATATATATATATATATATATATATATATATATATATATATATATATATATATATATATATATATATATATATATATATATATATATATATATATATATATATATATATATATATATATATATATATATATATATATATATATATATATATATATATATATATATATATATATATATATATATATATATATATATATATATATATATATATATATATATATATATATATATATATATATATATATATATATATATATATATATATATATATATATATATATATATATATATATATATATATATATATATATATATATATATATATATATATATATATATATATATATATATATATATATATATATATATATATATATATATATATATATATATATATATATATATATATATATATATATATATATATATATATATATATATATATATATATATATATATATATATATATATATATATATATATATATATATATATATATATATATATATATATATATATATATATATATATATATATATATATATATATATATATATATATATATATATATATATATATATATATATATATATATATATATATATATATATATATATATATATATATATATATATATATATATATATATATATATATATATATATATATATATATATATATATATATATATATATATATATATATATATATATATATATATATATATATATATATATATATATATATATATATATATATATATATATATATATATATATATATATATATATATATATATATATATATATATATATATATATATATATATATATATATATATATATATATATATATATATATATATATATATATATATATATATATATATATATATATATATATATATATATATATATATATATATATATATATATATATATATATATATATATATATATATATATATATATATATATATATATATATATATATATATATATATATATATATATATATATATATATATATATATATATATATATATATATATATATATATATATATATATATATATATATATATATATATATATATATATATATATATATATATATATATATATATATATATATATATATATATATATATATATATATATATATATATATATATATATATATATATATATATATATATATATATATATATATATATATATATATATATATATATATATATATATATATATATATATATATATATATATATATATATATATATATATATATATATATATATATATATATATATATATATATATATATATATATATATATATATATATATATATATATATATATATATATATATATATATATATATATATATATATATATATATATATATATATATATATATATATATATATATATATATATATATATATATATATATATATATATATATATATATATATATATATATATATATATATATATATATATATATATATATATATATATATATATATATATATATATATATATATATATATATATATATATATATATATATATATATATATATATATATATATATATATATATATATATATATATATATATATATATATATATATATATATATATATATATATGAATCTATCTGTGTTTGTTTATGTATTATTTATATACTTAGTATTGTTCATACCCTACCCACTATTTATTTATTTATTTTGCGATTTCCAACGCCTTAAGGTTGCCTGGAAGAAATCGCTATTTCAGCGATAAGACCGCCTATTTTACGTGCTTTTATACTTGTATTCTCTTATTTCTTTTGTGGGTGTACAATAAAGAGTTTATTATTATTATTATTATTATTATTATAATAGCGAGTAATCCTCTTATCGGTTGGATGTTTGTTTCTCTTTCACGCAAAACCTACTAAACGGATTTAGATTAATTTTACAGTAATATATCTTATATATACGTCATAATAAAACGTCATAATTTATGTAAAGTTTTTTTTTAATTTGGCTATTTTATAAAAATAAGTATAAGCGGGCGAAGCCGAAAGCCGAAGAAGGGCGGTTGGGTCGCTTGTTTTATATTAAAGCCAAAAATATTAAATATTTGTAATGTAATGTTATGATTGTTTACGTGAGTGTTAATTATACGCGTACGTAGCACTAGTCCTTATCTATTTTTTTAACTTCACGCTGTATCCCGCATATAGCATGATAGGCAGTGGGAACCTAATACTTAGACACTCCGTTCCCAGCGCACTGCACAATTTCCGAGACATTTCGTGTTGAGTCGCGGAACACAAGGCGTGCTTTATATGTTACGAGAGCGAGAAAAAGGAAATAATTCATTCTTCATATAAGAATCGAACCCATAACCATCGCGTTTCAGTCACATATTTTTATCAAGAAATCTCAATTCTTTCCTCGCATAAGTAAGTTTTAAATAACAAAAAATCAGCAAATAAAAGACGACCACATAGAGTTAAATATAGAAAACGAGTTGCGTTCTTAGTAAAGTTGAGCTTAAACGGTACCAATGTGTATAACCGGTTCCATGCCCGGTTGAGGCCATTAGCCCAGCCGTGGGCTATGTTTGTATGGATTTTAGTATGGAAATATGTAATTTTAGCTGTGTTTTGTTATTATTAACCAATTCCAAAAATTATCTAAGAATAACTACATGTGTTGTCTACAAATACTTATAATATAAATGTCCAGGCTGTCGTAGAGCAGGGGCGCAAGGGTGTGACTGTAACGCGACGGTTGTGGGTTCGATCACCCTCTCGACGAAATGGATTATGATTTATTAATATTTTAACACTCACATAACACGCAATACCTCGAAAAATTCGACACAAAGTGGGGAACGGAGTGTGTTATCACTAGGTTCCCTCTGCCTACCATGCTGTATGAATTATTCGTTTTTTCATGTTTTTAAAAGAACTAAGAATTTTGCTAATAATTTTGTAAATTCATTTTCATCATTTTTATTTTTATCACTGCACCTCAATGATTGAATCTCTATTTAAAATTTAAATGATTTATCACTTGTTTTTCTTCAATTGCGTTGTGAATAATAATCTCATACAACTATCATTTATACATCATGTTTATGATATAAAATGTGGCCTTACAACGACCATGACTCCAAACTAGTTACTGTGTTATAGCGATCAGAGAATTGATAAACATACACACAATATTTATATATAATATATACATTCTACTAAAAAGACTCAAATAGAGATTAGACCCTCGTTGCGCAGACACTGCCAACAGTGTGTGGGTTCGATTTCCTCAGAGTGGTCTGGGTAATGAGTTATTTTTATTTAACCGTTCTGGTGTCTAGACAAATTGAGGCTTTGAGCTCAGTACTCAATGCTCGAAAATTATAGAAAAGTGGAGGAAGGAGTGTCTTAACACTATGTTCCCCCTGTTTCCCCCGCCATGTGCCTTTGTGAAGGTCTAAATTTTAATGCGTTTTCGAAAATATGTGAAATGTAATGCCCGAACGAAATGAAACGGAACGCTCTCGATTATATATCGAACCCACAACTCGTATTCGCATTTTTAGTTAGACACGGCACGACTAATTGTTAAAATATTCTTCTATTAAATATAATCGAAATCTAATTCACACCGTCTGAACAAACACAAAAACTTATGAAATAGTTCAAGGTTATCAAAGTCAATAAAAAGTAACTTGACACTTATTATTTTATTAGCTGTTTAATTATTATAAATGCTGTCGATAATAACGCGTTGGTTGTGGGTTCGATGCACACTCGGGGAAATGATTATATCATTTTTAATTTATTTTTATTTGGGGCCGTCGTAATGGAGGGGCTCAAGGGTGTGATTATAAAGCGACGGTTGTGGGTTCGATCCCCATTGGAGGGAATGAATTGTTATTTCTTCGCTCTGGCACGAAGGCAAACATGCGGCGTTCAGTACCGCCATTCAATAAGTAATGCCTCGAAAAATTCGGCGGAAAGTGGAGAACTTACTGTCTTAACACTAGCCTACCATGATGTATGCGGGATACAACGTGAAGCTGATTTATTTAGATTTATTTTATTTTGATTTCTCCACTCTGCTAATACAAAACACGGCGTTTGATTCCGCCATTCAATCGGTATCGGACCGTCTTTACACTAGGTTCCCTTCTGCTTACCATGTTTTATGTGAAATAAAGCATGAAGCCTAATAAAATTACTACGAGCGAAGCGAGAGAAGGTTAGCGAAAAAAATGAATAGAAAAAAGACCTGTAAGGAACCATTTCAACAAAATTACTCAATTATTGTTATAATTTTCAATTTATTGTCAGCGTACTTTCTTAATTTGTTTTTAACTTTTCTTAATTTCTTTAGTGTCTCTTACTATGGCGGAAAACGCAGTGTCTTGACACTAAGTGCCCTCGGCCTATCCTGTTATATGCGGGATACAGCGTGAAGCTGAAATAAAAATAAATCCACAACTACTTACATAGATAATAGTTTTATAAAGAAACATTATTACGCCACCTTAGCGTCAAATTACCTTAGCTTGTATAATAAATTATAAAAACAATAGAATTACTCTCATCTGATTGTAATATGAATAATTTGACTTATTTACCATGTAGCTATACTACACCGACACTGTGTGTCCTTGTGTGCTATTATAGATGTCGTAGGTTAGATTTTCTCTATTTTAGCTTCACGCTGTATCCCGCATATAGCAGGATATGCAGGGAAACTAGTGTTAAGACACTCCGTTCCCCCCGCTCTGGTCAATTAGGAGTGGTAGAACTCGACAATAATGAAAATGTTTTATTTTCCCGGATGGGAAATCGAACCCACAACCGTCTCGTTTACAGTCGACACTAAGCCTCTGTTCGCTTGGCTCGCTTTAATGACATCTTTTTATATAGTAGCTACTATCCAGAAATATTTGGAATAAAAACATTGTCTGTATCATTTTGAAAACTTGAAGGAAGCTAGCTGTAAGGAGTACAATAAATATTATCAAAGTATTATTATATATTCCTAATTGGAAAAAATTAATGATGTCAAAATGACTCAATTCTTACAAAAAAATTACGCTCTAATACTACTTTAAGTATGTAAATTACAAGCAAATAATGCCTTTCTTTTTTATTATGAAACATTTAAATTAATTTCATAATTTAAGATTTACAAAAAGATGCTGTAACTCCCCCAATTTCAAATTATTGCATTTTGTTGATATTGATATGCATATTTATTGTTTTTTTTATACGCTTCACTCTGTATCCCGCTTATGAGAGTAGACAGAGGGAACTTTAGAACCAAGTGTTGAGACACTCCGCTCATTAAGACACTTTCGTTCCCCACTTTTAGCCGAATTCTCGAGGCATTGTGTGTTGTGTGCTGGAAATCACTGCCGCATTTTACCTCGTTACCAGCGTCTGGATGCTCTGGACTGGATGGAAAGGAAAATATTAAATATTTTATTCCCCCGAACGAGAATCGAACCCACAATCGTCGTGTTAACAGCCGTCTTTTGCTCTTGCGCCACAACGGTCTCAGTAAATCAACGCCGCGTTAAACGTTTCTTTACTATAATTATTTTAATTAAATAGGTTAATCGCAACATTGAGTTCCACCATATAACTAGCATAACATGACAGTAAACTAAGTGGAAAGAGAGTGGAGTATGTTAACACTGTGTTCTTTCTGATCTAATTTGTTTTAAATAATTCCTTTGAAAAAAAAATCAAAGGAATTATTTCTTAAAAGGAATTATAATTCCTTTGAATTTTTGAAATTTGCAGTCTGACAGTAAATGTGACGGTTGTAGGTTCGATTCCTACTCAGCTGAATGAATTATTCTCGTTTCCTCCCTCTGCACCGCTAACAAAACAAAGCACAGCATTTCCGCCACTCAATACGCAATGTCTCAAACTAGGTTCCCTCTGCCTTCCCAGCCATACACAGGACACAGCGTGATATATATAAAAATATTATTAGATTTTTGCTTTAGATGTAAAACTTTTTTAGGCTTAAGAAACTATGATTTATTATTTTTAACGTTTTTAGTATTATTCCACACTTTGGAAAGAAAAATACTTAATTAGAATACCAGAGAGAGGCGCGGGTTCGAGTCCCGCGCCTCTCTTAAGCGGGTTAAAATTTTTATACGTTTCCTAAATAAAATGATGAATGATTTATTATACTACGCATTCAGTATTGTGTTAAGTTCATTGAAGTGAAGCGACTTGAATGACATTTTAAATAAATAGATTATGGCTATGATAAATAAAGGTTCAAGGAATAATTTAGATGATATGATATACTTGAGTGACTGGCTTCTAAACGTCGGTCGGTAGCGAGTTCTTAACCCATTTAGGGGAACCATTAATGTTTATATACTTCTATAAGAATATTATCCAGCTGAAGAGTTTGTTAAACACCAATCCCAGGATTTAGAAGTTACAATTGAAAGTTACTCTCCAGCTTAGGGCTAGTTACGAATAAATTTCATATAGTGATCTAATAATTAATGCTATCTTACAAACAAATGATGAAACAAAAGGGTTGTTTCTTATATTTTCAAAAATAATTTTCTCATACGATCACTCATACGATTTTTTACATTTTTAGATTACAAATAAGTATGTAAAAATGCATGTGTCAAATGTGTATCTAATAGATATTGCTATTCGAGACCTGTGAAATCAAAAATTATAGCTAGTCTGGTAGATAAGGCTATCCGGAACTTTATCAGCCAGTGGTAAAACTGACCTTAGTGTCGGGTAGTCCGTTTATCAAGGAAGGCCATACGTTATATTACATTAAGTAAATCGTCTTATGTAACCCATTGTACCTGTTGTCAGAGTTACTGTCAGTGTTATGTATAGGGTTGCCAGATCAACGAGAAATCTAGGATTTTCCCGGAATTTTACGTGTTGTCGCGTGTCTAATACTTCATCGCTGTATTCATATTTAATATTTTTTTAAATTTTAATAATTTTCTTTTTAGATTTCATGAATTAAATAATATATTATCTATTCTACTTTTTTACAATTTTTAACATGCAAAGCCATGTGTAATAGTTAGTTAAACATAATTTACCTAAATAACGTAATTAGAAACCGTATTCACTACCCTTGAGCTGTGTTCCGGACAATTTAATAGTTAAGCTAGGTGTCATTGCGGTGTGATATTGATATTATTACAAATTGTTTCAAGGTTTCAGTAAATAATATTTAAATTGCCGTTTAATAGTTATTACACTTTTTGTTTTTTTTTTAGTTTTACGCTGTATTTCGCCTCTCAGGGTAGCAGATGTAGAGGGAACCTAATGTTAAGAAACTCCGTTCCACACTATGAGCCGATTTTTTTGTAAGTGGCGGAACTCAATGACTCGTTATGTTTTATTACCAGAGCGGATTTATATGAAAATTATAGAACCCACAACCGTCGTGTTTACTGTCACACGCTGTGCCACAGCGCCACGACGGCCTCTACTACTACTCTGCGCTTTATATTCATAAGCTATGGTGCTAAACGATATAACATTCTTTAAGTGAGAGCTGAAAAAACTACGTTTTTGGTCTCTGAACATTGAAGTATTTGTTTTGTTGGTGTGCTTATTTTGATATTTTAGGCAATGGTTGTGGATACGAACCTCACTTGGGAAAATTAACTTTTTTTGTTTCCTCGCTCTTGTAAAGGTGTTCTCTTGGCGTTGAACACCCTTTGCTCAAACGTACCGTTTCGAATTCGGTTGAAAGTGGATAGTGGAGTGTCTTAGCACTAGGTTCTCTCCCCTACCTACCTACCCTGCTATATGTGGGATACAGCGTGAAGCGTACTATTCAACGTGAAATTTTTATTGGATAAATTGTGCGTTGAGCGACAGAACTGCAATTTTATTCACTTCCTATTATAATATTTTAGGAACACTTGGTTATTTTTCTTCAGCGGTGTCTTAATAAAAACGGAGTGTCTTAACTAGGTGTCTTAACTCAGATTCTTTCTGTTTACTCTGCTATGTACAATACAATACATGGAAATAAAAAAAAATGAAGTAAACGTCCTTGTATTTATTAAGTATTCCTGTTTTCCTATTTCAATTAGGGAAAGATTTACTTTTTCTACCTAGATGATAGAAACCTTCAATATCTACGAAAAGTGAAGAATAGAGTGACTAATGCTTCAAACTTCTAAAATATGAGACACTAGCTTTACTCGTGGGTTCGCCCCCTTTATGAAATGGAATTAATGAAGAATTTTTTATCGTGCCCTCGGAATGTATTACAACTTCATCGCTTTTATTGGTCTTACCGTAAATGGACTACCCAACACAATAATATTTTTTCAATTCTTACCGGTAGTTCCTGATATTAGGTCGTTCAAGCAAACAAGGTCTTCAGCTTTATAGTATTATATTAGTATATGTGATATGCCTAGTCATATCCTCTATCCCTCTTTTTCAATGTTCCATCTTTTTGCGACACAAAGAATTGAACATGAGAAAGAGAAGGGACCTTTTATGATTAAGGTATTCCTTTGTTATTGAAATAGTTCAACTAACTATTTTTTATATGAAAATCAACAAAATTTTGCTAAAAGCTAAAAATCATTTAATAATTGACTTTTCTTTAAAATTATGCCAAATGGATAATTAAAAAATCTTTTAGCTTCAAATATACCTTTCTCAGAAACAAAATAAGCAAAGTCGCGTCAAACAACAATGATTGGAGTAAAATCATTTGTCATTTTAAAATATTTAGGTTAAGCAATGAGCTGCACTTGCTCAACGATAAAGATCTTTATTACAATTACATTAAGTCCATAACTTTATTGCACATTTCAGTTGCGACAGACCGTTTAAAAAGCCAACCAGTCACTCTTGCGCAGCGCTCGGAATATGCCGCGAATGAAAATCTAAACTAAGAAACCTTTTAAAACTACTCAAATTATTTAAATTTTGCTTTTTGTTTAAATTGTTTAAACAAAAATGGTGTTTTCAAGCAAATATGTTGATTATGTGAAGGACAATCGGGGGATCAGTGAGTGTTTGTCTTGTTTTTTCCATTGTTTTTGTTTTTTTGTGTGTGTTATTTTGTTCTAGCTTATTTGTTTCAAGTGAAAGGGTTATTTTTTCAGAAAAAGTTGGATAATTTGTTTTTATTTAGTTTGGAATACTTAAAATTTTCCTTCGTGTACAGTACATAGATTGTTTAATTATGAATTTATGGTTATAATTTTAGTCATTAAACGTATACCATATGGTACTACGTCACTATAGAATAAATAATAAAATAAAATATTGGCAAAAAGATTATTTGGTAATAATGTCATAACTCGAGCGATTGTCCGACGTTACCGATTCTTTGACAGGCAACTTTACCTGTTTAAAAAAAGTTGACAGACAACTTTTTTTAAATAAGTAAAGAAAAAGAAAAAGAAAAAGATTTTACCCATTTAAAAATTTGTAAGATGTTTAATAGTAAACTGATCTTTCACGTAGTATACACACAATTGTATAAATATTAAAAAAAATGTTATAAATATAAAAAAAAAATTGAACGTTATAAGAACAAAGAACAAAAATATTTCTTACCTAATACCCATGAATTAGTAGTATTATTTTATCTAAACAACATCTTAACAATACATTTGGCCAAAAACGCCAGTCTTTTTAGAATTGAGTGGGAATTCAAAACCGCGCTCTTGTTGTTAAATAAAAAATAAAGCGTGGGAATTCAAATAATTCATTGCTCCTAGTAGAAATCGAACCCACAACCGTCGCTCTAATAGTCAGAAGCTGCTCCACTACGCCAAGACGGTTATTCAGCTATTCAGTTATATAAAATAAATGTACTAGATACTTTCTAAAGATGATTATAAGACGAAATTACTTGAGTCTCGGCCTTCGTGTCGGGGAAACATTTAGGTTGTACGTGTTAATAGAATTGTTTATATTGAAATTATTAAGTCTCGTGGTTAGATTTACACCATTTGTCATGATATTGTGTTTCGCACGATCGTCTCTATATGGCCAAGCGTGAGTGGTATTTTATTCTACATTAACCTTTTTTCTGCGGCTTCGCCCATGGTCAAGTAGAAATAACTAAAAATTGTCTAAGGGCCCGATCTTCTGATTCCAGGTACAGTGGTTACAATAAGTGTTTCCTGATAACTATTAAACTAAAAAAATCTATTTGAAGACCGACCTATAAATGAATTTGTTTGGTTGAAATATAGAGAATGGAATAATGTGTCACATCTCTTCTATTATTATACTACATACAAGAAATGACAAACGCATATCATTATTACATTAACTCTTCTTAGTATAGTCGAATGCTACAAAGTCAAAATTCCGATTAATAAATAATTGATATCCTAAAAATTCAATTACCTTGCTTACTACTCCATCTCGGAAAACGATCTCTGATTCCAGTTTTACTAATATATAGGCTTAATAACAAAAAATATATTAAGATTTCTAAAAATCCATCCAGATTTGCGATTTCCTTTTTTATACTTGATGCAAACGATGTTATGTTATTATATACGGCAACTAGTGATATAAACTGCTAGATTTTATTATTTTCAATTTCACTTGCCAATCGCTGTTATTCCAATCGCTGATTGACGACATTTTATATGAAATATTGCGGTATTGTTCGCAAAAATTGCTAATCAAGGGTATTTCCATACGTTATTAGGTTATAATGTAGAGTTTTATTATGTATGTAGAGAAGTGAGAACGTATGAGGCACGTGATGATTATGGTCTCAAATTACATGCGATGTTTATATCAAATTATATTTAATATAGTAAATGTAATGCAATGTTATATTTAATACTAATATTATAAAGATTTGATTGAGTATTGTTTGAGGCCAGTCGTGGCGCAGGTGCACAAAGTGTGACTGTAAAACCGATTGGTTGTGAGTTCGATCCCCACTCGAGGAGGTGAAATATTTACTTAAATTTATATTTCCATTTTGTCGCTCTGGTGTCGAGGCAAAAAGCGCGGCGTTGTGTTCTGCCACTCAACATGCAATTCCCTTCAGAATTCGCCAGAAAGTGGGGAACGGAGTGTCTTAATACTAGGTTCCCTCTGCCTACCCTGCTGTGTGCGGGATACAGCGTGAAACTGACTTTAGTTTATTTATAAAGATAAAATATTTTTTTGGTTGAATGCGCTAATCTCAGAAACTAGTGGTTTGAATTTAAAACATTTTTTGTATTGGATACTCCATTTATCGAGTACGGTTATATGCTATGTTACGTCACTTTAATTGTTTCGATGAAACTCACTGAACCTGCGGTCAGAGATACCTCCCGCATTTAGGTATTTAATGTGTCATAAACAATAAGTTGTTATTTCCTTTTGACCAAGTAGACGTAGCCGCAGGTATACGCTATACTGCTACTCGTATATAATTTTAGTTTTAAAATCGGGCGGAAAGCGGAGAACGCAAGTAGTAGTGTCTTCATACTGAGTTTCCTCTAGCTACACTGCTAATACAAATGAAAAAGGAGAAAAGCTGAAAAGAATTACACATTTCGAATTGCATCCTAAATACATTAGTTCTCTCAAGATTGAATTTTTGAATTTAAAATCATCACATAAAAACGTTTTTACGACGTACTTCAAAATAACGCCTGATATATAAGCCCTTATAATATTAATCTATTGCTTATTTTTTATATTTTATAAATAAAGTTGTTATATGTATAACTGATGTTAAGCTTCGCCACTCAACACGCAATTATTCAAATTCAGTCCGAAAGAGGGGAACGGAGTGTCTAGACATTTTACATGCCTAACCTGTTATGTGCCGGATGAAGCATGAGTATAATAAAATTATATATATTTATATATATTGTCTATAGTTGGTTTTAATAACAACATTGATAATTCCAGCTTTTCACGCGTTGATGTCTTTTACCCTGGAATATATTTTATCCCATACTCTACTTCCTATAATCTTCTTGTATTTGCGTCTTGAATTATAATTAGTCGAGATTATTAATGGAACCTAAATATATAAAGTCGGTGTGGCACTGCGGTATAGCGTCTGCGGTATAACGTTGAGTTGCACCACTCAACAAGCTATGTCTCGATAATTTTTCATTTCATTATATATCAAAGAAATAAACGAAATAGATGATAATAACATCACCTATTTTGTTTATTTCTTACAATATGTTTAAACAATATAAAGTTTATAATAATTTTTTTAGTAAGACACTTTCATAACCTTAGAAGTTAAATACTAGAAAATAAATGTGTTAAGATTAATATAATATAAAAAATATAATTTATGATACTGAATAGCATTCACTGTGTTAATAGATAAGTCAATCTGCTTTATTTACTTATTAAGACACAGCGTCAGAATTTAACACGATGGTCGTGGGCTCGATTTCAACTCGGATGATAAGATAATTTTATTTCCTTGCTCTGGTAAGAAGAAACAGTGTAGTCTTGAGCTCCACGACTCAGTCAACAATGTCTTAAAAAAAATTCTATGATCTCTTTGCGTGATAGAAAAACCAAATTACCATTTTCCTCTTCTTAAATATGTATATAATTAAAATTCTTTACAAAGAAAATTAATTTCAATTTATCTTGTCCTTATAAGGAACACTAAGGTCATTATTTTTTCTCTTTTGTTTTGGTCAAATAAAAAAAAGATTGTTTACAGTCCAAGTGATTTATATCTTTTTATTCAATAGAAAAATTAATGAGAGAAACTCATATATATCAACGTAAAATTAATCAAAGATTTTTTATAACCCTGATTGAAACTAAAACTATTGCGTGTACGATAAGATATGAAACGAGAACGACTTAAAAACAAGAATAATTTAAAATATATTTTTTAAATTTAATTAAGCTCATTATAAGCACTTTTGAATCATTAATTTACGAAAGAAATGTCAGTAGTGTCAGAGCTAGGCATTTCTGCTTTGAACATCCGGTAATAAACTCAACAGTCAACAATTATAGATTAAAAACATACTAATTCAAGCCTGGACGCTTAAGTGGACTGGATATAGGAATCGAACCCACAAACACTAGTAATACATAGCCATCACCAAATTGGAAGCCACGACTTTCGTCATAGTAAGAGGTGCATACTAAATAACGTTACGCCATATGGTATAAGCAATTATTCGGGAATTATGCAATCCGCTAAATTATTATTCATAATTACTTATTACTTTATTTCATTATAATATTTTATTTTAAATTTTAAATCTGCTTCCGCATATATAACGGAGGCGTCAAAGCAAGACGATCGTCCTACTGTATTAAGATACGTCAAATGTCCATACTTCTGTACTAAGGAAATAAAACTGAAGAGTATGTTTGTTTGGTTGATGGCATTAATCTCAAGAACTATTTTATTTATTCTTTTAATGGAACATACAAAGTTGTTCCATTGATTCGGTACTAGATTTGGATACACTTGTAACGGAACTGATTGTCTTTTTCCCGACTGCTAAGGAAGGGTTATGTTTTTCGCGCGTATCTTTTATGTATGTATTATTCTTTATTACCTCATATCTCCAGAACCGCTGAACGGATTTATATAATTGAGGTATCGTTAAATTCATATTAGCAGTCCAAGTGTTCTTAGATAGGTGACGTTAAATAAAAACAATCATGGCGGCTGTGGGACGCCATTGGACTTAGTGAAAAAAAAAATTCGTTTCGAATACCACAATATGGGTCTCAAATTCAAGAACTTACTACGAGGATTTCATAAAGGTATATCATGATTATGATTACCATAATGAATTCTAACAAAACCTGACCTATAAGTAATTCTTCAATCAATAAAATCTTTACCAGGAACCCCGCATAATTTAAAGAGGTCCCGACTGTTAATTCTAATAAACTATTGGACTTGTTTATTTTCCTTTTAGTATAATGCAGTCGGGGTTTTTGTTTTTACAAATATTTTTTTTTCCATCTATATCCAAAAAACTACTGTAACTACTACTGTAGTAAAAAAATTTTACTAACATTTACTTGTTTTGTACGATCAAATATTTATATACGTTTTCTTTAAAAAAATGTATTTTCGTTTTAAGTGTGTAATAACACTTTAAAAATGTTGAGAATATGAGTATATTTCTAATCGAAATTTAAGAATTTGAACCCAGGACTTTCTTAGAACGCTTAAATAACATTAAAAACAAAGTAACTAATGTTAGTTTAAAGTTGTGCCACTCACAACCAGTTTGTCATTTAGGTCACTCACTATAAATACCGAACCACAAGCTTTATTCAGTTTATAGTAAAGTTTATAATATACCTAAATATATACTACGTTGCATTGATATTATAAGGAAGAGATTACATTTTACTATATCTTTGTTTGTGTAATGAAAAATTTTAAAAATAGTTGTGTGATTTATTTTCCGTTTTACCATTTTGTAGTTGTTATACTATGAAATAAAAAAAACTCCTAGCATCACTTTACTACCCGCCTATCTACGTATCTGTTCGTCTGTCCGTCACTAGCTTCTATTGACATATCTCTCTATATATATTTATATAAATCAGAACAACTACAAACTTATATGAAATCAAAACTCTTTACAATTCAATTGATATGTTTTTAAACATTCACAGTGTTTGATGTATGGCGTCATTTTTCTTCCACGAATCGTGCTAATTCAAAGGAATTATGTTTTCTAAGGAAGATTGTAAGATTATATGAATTTAATTGAATATTTTATATAGTAAAGTTTATGGTTGAATATGTACTATTTAATTACTGTATCCCGCACGTAGCAGGGTAGGCAGAGGGAACCTAGGAGCCTAGTGTTAACCCATTAACAAAACTTCCGGTCACCAATTTTCGTCTAGTTCTGGAAGCATTGTGTGTGGAGTGGAACCTTTATCTCGTTGCCATTGCAAGGAAATGAAAATATTAAATATGTATTTCATATCCTCGATTGAGAATTGAACCCACAACCTTGTCGCGATTACAGTCGCATGCCCATGCCCCTGCGTTACGACTGGCCTCGTAGGTACATATGAATACGTGGACGAAGCTGGAGGTTAAATATTAGCTGCGGCTTCGTCCGCGTGGTCAAATCGAAATATCTAAGATAATCTAAGAGTTGTGTATGTATGACAAATGTATTTTTTTGTTACGTCGATTTTTGTGATTTTATATAGCTCATCATAGCCTTTTATAATAAATGGACTCAAAAAGATTATGTGGTTTCGAAGATGAACATCAAAGTGGTCTATTTTGGTTGCGAAACTTGTAATTGTTTTTATTTTGGTTTTAAATAATAAAATGCGAAAAGAAATCTTTAAACGATCCATAATTTTATATTAAAAAAATAAATTACGTTCCATACGACGAAAGGACGTTGATACTTTCAAAGTCACACTTAGTCGAACTTAAACGCGTTCAAAGCTCTGTACTCAAAGTGATGCTCACTCTTGTACCATGACTGGTCTCTAATAATAAGAACCTCTAATAAGAATCTATAATCTTAATGGGAACGCAGCCTCTTGATACTAGGTTCCCAGATACCCTCTGCTTACCCTGCTATATGCTAGAGAATCTAGCATTCTAGGTAATTCAAAGAGTACTAAAAACTTACTAAGCGTGGCGGTCTACAGTACATTGCATAAGGCGTTTCCGCTTTACGCAAGCGTACACGTTTATTTGACATAATCACGTACAATTACTTTATTATAAAAGAAATTGTTATTCATACTGTGTAGGGCTATGAATATTTATATTGGAATAACGCCTAAATTTCAATTTAACCGCTCTGGCAAGACAACAGCCGACGTTGAGTTTCGTCATTCAACAGGCAATGTCTTGGATTCAGATGGAAAATGTGGAACGGAATGTCTTAACACTAGACGTTCTCACCCTACCGGGGTAGCAAAGGCAGTGAGTCCTATCTTTATTTCGGGGAGTAATTAACTTTATCTTGTTTGTCTAGGATGAGGAAATAAACAATAATTCTTTTCTCCGAATGGGGATCGTACACGATCCCGTTTGCAGTCAGATGCTGTGCCGCGCCTCCACGACGGCCATTATTAGTGTTATATCATAAAAAAATCGGCCAAGTGCGAATCGGAATCGCGCACGAAGGTTTCCGTATCATTTCTGTTGTTCAGTATTCGTTGTTATATTGACAAAAGAAATACATCATCTGTGGAAATTTCAACTGTCTAACTGTCAAGGTTCATGAGATATAGCCTGATGATAGACGTACAGAGATATAGCGGAATCTTAGCAATAGCGTACCAAACCCTAAAAACTATATTATCCTACAAAATTACACGTCTAATATAAAAAATATAAAGCAATGTCATATTATAGTATGTACATGTTAGTAAGAACGACAATTCGATACGTAAACAAGTGAATTGTTTTCAAAATATTCAACGTTGAACGCCGGAAATTATTTGATCGTGACATCACTATTTTATAAATAGCCCGCCCAATAGTAAAATTGTTGGTTTTTATTTGTAGTGAGGTTAACTGAGATTCTTTATATCTATAGTAAAAAAAACGGTTTCACGCTTTTTCTCGCATGGCATCGTAGACAGAGGGAATCTAGTGTTAAGCCACTCCGTTCCCCGTTTTCCGCCCCATTTTCAAGATATTTGGGTTGAGTGGTAGACTTCAACGCCGTGCTTCGTCTACAATTTTTCCGTGTGGCTATCGAACCCACACACACAGACGCTGTCCCACTGCGCCACAAAGGCCCGACAGGCCCGAAGGCTCCAAACTATACTAGTAATATTGTAATTCTGAAACTTTGTTTGAATGGACATGCTAATCTCTGGAAGAAATAAAAAAATTCTTAAGCATTGCATTTTTTTTTATTTAGCCTGTACTGTGCTTTTGCGTACAGCGTCGCCCGCGTGGTCAAATGGAACTAAATAGGGATTATAAATCACACGTGACACACACTAAGTAGCCGAGGTACAGTACATACTGTACCGTGTCTGGGTTACCTCGTATCGATCAACGTCACGTAATATATCTTCTTTTTCTTCAGCTTCACGCTGTATCCTGCACACAGCAGGGTAGGCAGAGGGAACCTAGTGTTAAGACACTCCGTTCCCCACTTTCCGCCGAGTTCTGGAGGCGTTTCGTATTGAGTGGCGGAACTCAACGCCGCGCTTTGCCTCGACATCAGAGTGAAGATGTGAAAATATAAATGCAAATAAATATTTAATTTTCTCGAGTGGGGATTGAACCCACAACCAGTCGATTTTACAGTCACACTTTGTGCCCCTGCGCCACGACTGGCCTCATATATCAATATATCTTATTTGATAAATGGAATATCCCTAACTAAAATAAATTCTTAATTCAAAGCAGTAGTTCCTGAGATTATCGTGTTCAACCAAACAAACTCTTCTGCTTTATATTATTAACTTAAAGAAATATAACTTATCCACGAGCGTCCATCAAAGCTCTTACATTTTCTTCAGGGGCGAGTTACTCTCACCCCTCCGCCTGGTGACGCTGTAAAGACCATCCCACGTCAACAGCAATAAAATTCATTTGAAAAAAAGTATAGCTAAAGGAGAGACATTTTTTGACTAGGATTTAGACGCGTTCCAAACTGCCTCGCTATGACGTCACAAATGATTTAAAAGTGCTTAAAAAATTAGCATAAGTTAATGCACTTTAAAAATGCTAAATATAAAAATTGTTTGACCTCGTGTGACAGAACAACGTGTAAGTGTATAATCATTTGTTTCATCAAAATAAGTATAATTCTTTAACGAACCAACGAGTAGTAGGTATAAAAACAGAATGATGTATTATATTATTTTGTATTTTTGTTTTTTTTATTCGTACTACATAGCCTGTACTTTTTAGTTTTGATCTATTTATTTTTCTGTTTCTTTTCTTTATAAGCCGACTTCAAAATAATGTAAATTGTCGATAATATTGTATTTGGATAATATTTGATAAATAACTTCTTTGATTTTCACTATTATTACACATTTTAAATGAAAATGTTTTAATCAGATTAATTGCGTATATTTAGTATTGTACATTTTTGGAAACCCGACGTTTCGAACACTTTGCAATAGTCCGTAGTGTAATGATTTTATATTAATTAGTTTTAATATTCGCAATAATTTATTATAAAAATGTAAACCAACCTCTTTGTTGAATAAAAAGATGTTTTTAAAAATAATAAGATAGAACTGTCACGAGAGAACATTAATAAAAATAACGCTTTATGTAGTCGGAAAATTATAATAACTATATAATAATATTTTATAATAATTAGATATACTTTTAGACTTGGAGCGGAAGAATAAAGAGAATCTCTGGAATGATATATTGTATTAGAATTTAAGATAGACATTGTACAAGCTTAACAGTATTTAACTCTGGAAGAAATATAAGTTCTGTAAAAGCCTCGAGGTGTTTGATTTCTTTACATCTCAGAAGTGGGATGCGCCCTATAGTGAGGTACGTAAAAAAAAAAATGCAAACCAAACTTTACACTGCTAGCTTTAGTATGTATAGCTTTTGGTTGTAAATTTAGTCACTTTAGAATTTTCATTGTATATCTTATTAGAATAGTATGAAGATTGATAAGTGGTTAGCGTACCATAGATGATACCATGGATGATACGGTGAGCGGGCCGTACATGAAGTGGTTAGTATAGATGATACCATGGATGATACGGTGAGCGGGCCGTACATGAAGTGGTTAGCGTAGATGATACCATGGATGAT